>CM076396.1:15502371-15566073 GCA_038363315.1 Mugilogobius chulae | reverse complement strand
CTCTCTCTATCTCCCCTTTCCTCTGTTTTTCTCTCATCTTTTCCCCTCTCTCTCCTTCCTTTCTCTCTGCTCTTTTCTTTCATTCTCTCTCTCTTTCTCTCCTTCCCTATCTTTCTCCTTTTCCATCCATCCATTTTCTTCCGCTTTATCCGGGGTCGGGTCGCTGGGCAGCAGTCTGAGCAAGGACGCCCAGACCTCCCTGTCCACACACACCTCCTCCAGCTCTTCCGGGAGGATCCCGAGGCGTTCCCAGGACAGTCGAGAGACATAGTCTCTCCAGCGTGTCCTGGGGTCTTTCCCTGGCCTCCTCCCATGGACATGCCCGGAACACCTCACCAGGGAGGCGTCCAGGAGGCATCCGGTACAGATGCCCGAGCCACCTCAGGCTGGCCCCTCTCGATGTGGAGGAGCAGCGGCTCTACTCGAGCTCCTCCGTGTGACTGAGCTTCTCACCCTATCTCTAAGGAGCGCCCAGCCACCCTGCGGAGGAAACTCATTTCGACCTTGTATTGCGATCTTGTCCTTTCGGTCATTACCCAAAGCTCATGACCATAGGTGAGGGTTGGAACGTAGATTGACCGGTAAATCGAGAGCTTTGCCTATTCGACTCAGTCTTTCTCACCAAACCGGTCTCGGTAGCGATGCATCACTGCAGACGCTGCACCAATCCGCCTGTCAATCTCACGTTCCATCCTTCCCTCACTCGTGAACAGACCCCGAGATACTTGAACTCCTCCACTTGAGGCAAGGACTCTCCACCCACCTGGAGAGGGCAAGGCACCTTTTTCCGGTCGAGAACCATGGCCTCGGATTTAGAGGAGCTGATCTTCATCCCAGCTGCTTCACACTCGGCTGCAAACCGACCCAGTGCATGTTGAAGGTCCTGGTTTGAAGAAGCCATCAGGACAACATCATCTGCAAACAGCAGAGATGAAATCCTGTGGTCACCAAACCGGACACCCTCCGGTCCCTGACTGCGTCTAGAAATTCTGTCCATAAAAACAATGAACAGAACCGGTGACAAAGGGCAGCCCTGGCGGAGTCCAACATGCACTGGGAACAGGTCTGACTTACTGCCGGCAATGCGAACACAGCTCCTGCTCCGGTCGTACAGAGACCGAACCGCCCTGAGCAAAGGGCCCCGGACCCCATACTCTCGGAGCACTCCCCACAGGGCACCACGAGGGACACGGTCGAATGCCTTCTCCAAATCCACAAAGCACATGTGGACTGGTTGGGCAAACTCCCATGAACCCTCGAGCACCCGATGGAGAGTGTAGAGCTGGTCCAGTGTTCCACGGCCGGGACGAAAACCACACTGCTCCTCTTGAATCCGAGGTTCGACTATCGGTCGAAGTCTCCTCTCCAGTACCCTGGAGTAGACCTTACCGGGGAGGCTGAGGAGTGTGATTCCTCTGTAATTGGAACACACCCTCCGGTCCCCCTTCTTGAACAGAGGGACCACCACCCCGGTCTGCCATCCAGAGGTACTGTCCCAGTTTGCCACGCGATGTTGCAGAGACGTGTCAGCCAAGACAGTCCCACAACATCCAGAGACTTGAGATACTCAGGACGGATCTCATCCACACCCGGAGCCTTGCCACCGAGGAGCTTATTGACAACCTCAGTGACTTCAGCCTGGGTGATGGGTGAGCCTCCCCCCGGGTCCTCAGTCTCTGCTTCCTCATCGGAAGACGTGGCGTGGGATTGAGGAGACCCTCAAAGTATTCCTTCCACCGTCCAACAACATCCCCAGTCGAGGTCAGCAGCTCTCCACCTGCACTGTAAACAGTGTTGGTGAAGCACTGCTTCCCCCTCCTGAGGCGTCGGACGGTTTGCCAGAATTTCTTTGAGGCCGACCGATAGTCCTCCTCCATGGCCTCCCGAACCTCTCCCAGTCCCGAGTTTTTGCCTCTGCGACCGCTCGAGCCGCGGCACGCTTGGCCTGCAGATACCTGTCAACTGCCTCAGGAGTACTACAAGCCAACAAGGCTTTGTAGCACTCCTTCTTCAGCCTGACGGCATCCCTTACTTCCAGTGTCCACCACCGGGTTTCGGGATTGCCGCCACGACAGGCACCGAGACCTTGCGACCACAGCTCTGGGCGGCCGCATTGACAATGGAGGCTGAGAACATGGTCCACTCAGACTCAATGTCCCCAGTCTCCCCCGGGAGCTGGGAGAAGCTCTCCCGGAGGTGTGAGTTGAATGCCTGTCTGACAGAGGACTCGGCAAGACGTTCCCAGCAGACCCTCATGATGCGTTTGGGTCTGCCAAGTCTGTCCGGCTTCCTCCTCTGCCAGCGGATCCAACTCACCACCAGGTGATGATCGGTTGACAGCTCCGCCCCTCTCTTAACCCGAGTGTCCAAAACACGCGGCCGAAGGTCAGATGACACGACGACAAAGTCGATCATCGACCTCCGGCCTAGGGTGTCCTGGTGCCACGTGCACTGATGGACACCCTTGTGCTGGAACATGGTGTTCGTTATGGACAGACTGTGGCTAGCACAGAAGTCCATAACAGAACACCGCTCGGATTAAGATCGGGGGGGCCATTCCTCCGATCACCCCTCTCCAAGTGTCACTGGCGTTGCCCACGTGGGCGTTGAAGTCCCCCAGCAGAACAATGGAGTCCCGGTGGGTGCACTGTCCAGTACCCCTCCCAGGGACTCCAAGAAGGCCGGGTACTCTGCACTGTTGTTTGGCCCGTAGGCTGCCACAACAGTGAGAGACCTGTCCCCGACCGAAGGCGCAGGGACGCGACCCTCTCGTCTACCGGGGTGACTCCAACACATGGCGGCTGAGCTGTGGGGCTATGAGCAGGCCACACCCGCTCGCCGCCTCACACCATGGGCACCCCAGAGAAATGGAGCGTCCAGCCCTCTCGAGGGTAATGGTTCAGAGCCCAAGCTGTGCGTGGAGGTGAGGCCGACTATATCTAGTCGGAACGCTCAACCTCCCGCACCAGCTCAGGCTCCTTCCCACCAGCGAGGTGACATTCCATGTCCCCAGCGCCAGAGACCGTGCGCATGGCCTGGGTCGTCCGGGGACCTCTCCCCGACCGCCGCCCAAAACACACTGCACCCGACCCTATGGTCCTTCCTGCGGGTGGTGGGCCTGCGGGAAGGTGGTTCCACGTTGCCTTTTCGGGCTGGGCCCGGCCGGGTCCCGTGGGCTAAGACCCGGCCACCAGGCGCTCGCCTGCGAGCTCCACCCCAGGCCTGGCTCCAGGATGGGGCCCCGGTGACGCCAATCCGGGCGACGTAACGAACTTCCGTGTTTTTGTCGTCATAGGCTCTCCTCTTCCTCTCTCTGTACTTTCTCCTTTATCTTCTCTCACTCGATCTCTCTCTATTGTCTCTTTCTTTCTCTTTCTCCCTCTCCCTCTTTTCTCCTTCTCTCTCTCTCACTCAACTTTCCTCTCTCCCCCTTCCTTTTTGAACTCACTTCACTCTTTCACCCTTTCTTCCTCTCTCTCCTTCACGCTCTTTTTCTCTCCTTTTTCTCTCCCCCTCTTTTTCTCTCTTTCTCCTCTTCCCCCTCTCTCTTTCTTTCGCTCTCTTTTATCCCTCACCTCTTGCTTTCTCCCTCTCTCCTTCTTTCTCTCTTTCCCCTTTTTTTCTCTTCTCTCCCTTTCTCTCCTTTCTCTCTCTCTCTTCTCTTTTTTGTCTTCTTTCTCTCTCTCTCTTTCCCGCCCTCTTCTCTTCAATCTCTCTCTCTCTCTCTCTCTCTCTCCTGGTCCTGACAGTAATATAATAAATAACATAATAAATAATCATATAAAACCTCTTTTGGAACATCACTTTCACAGCTGAAGTCACATTTACATCCACACAAACACAAACTCACAGCCTCACAGTGTCATTTATTTAACACTGAGACCGAATCCAAGACTAGACCAAGTCCGGGACCTGGATCTTAATGATACTGGATACTACACGTAGTCCTGCAGTGGCTCCTCGGTGACAGTTTTACGAGCTGCAGCGGGACAAAGCAGCAGCAGCAGTACATTTCACACTCCAGACGTTCACCTCAGATCACTCTCTCTCTGAGCCAGGCCTTGTGTCTCTGAGCAAGACACTGTTTCTCCTGATCAGAGTGTTAAAGTCCTCCAGCAGAGTCCCGGGTCGTGCAGACTTGTCCCAAACCCAAAGACACCGGGACATGACCCTCTTTTCCACTTCTCTGCTGAGCTCTGGGACTGTCTGAGGTTTGAAGATGAGACCGACTATAGACATCTTCACACTGTAGGAACTTTTTTAGCTCCAGTCAGACCAGGAACCTTTTTTCTGATGCAAGCATAATGACGTGTTCACCCATGCAAGTGCCAAGATCCAGACATCAGGAACACTGCGACAACCTTCTTTCACAGAACCAATTCTATCCTATGAACAAGTACCTCAAAAAGCAACATGAATAAACTTTAATGCTATTATTATTTTAACTAAAACTTTCCGACGTGCCTGGTGGTGTTGATGTGCGTCGTGTCACGAATAACGCGTCACTGAAAGGTTCTGGGTCTGAGGGAAAAGTACTGGCCCCAGAGCCCCACTTTGGCCTCCCTGGTTCTTGGTCCTTCTTATGTAGGAACACACCAGAAAAGGGGCTAAAAAGGTTACAGAAGGCGTTTTTTTAAAAGTACCAAGAACTAGTCCCAACATTCCTCCAGTCCCTGTTTGGCAGAAGAACTGTCCTCATGTCTGTGTTCACACAGCACCAGTTTGTGAAAGTCTTTAACATTAACATCTGTTTAGTCTGGAACATTTAAATAAGTCATTAAGTGGTGTTAGGAAAACAAAAGTTGTCTGTTTTCGATTCCACATAAAATTTATGATTTACAAAACCTAAAAACATCCCTGAAATTAACAACAAAACAAAATAGGGGTTATGCAGTAACGTCTTCCGCACTCAGATAGACAGAGGCCGCTACATCCGGTGCCATAGTGACAAAGTTGTTTACTCCAAAGGTAGGGCTGTGCCATTAATCGAAAAATCGAGAGATCGAGATCGAATCGAAACGAATCGTCAATTATTTGGTGGTAAGTTTTGAATCGAAAGATCAAAACCGAACTTATGTCAATAAAAATGTGTAGTTTTGGAGCAAAAGTCAATCTTAGAGACAGAATAATGATATAAAGCTTTAAAAAAATATCATAAATGGGACATAATAAAAGTTTTAGTTTCAATTATCTTTATGAATGGCATTTTTCATTTGTTTTTGAAAAGGTTAAGCTAAATCGAATCGAAAATCGAGATCGAGCGATATAAGAAAAAAAATCGTGATTATATTTTTTCCCAGATCGCCCAGCCCTATCCAAAGGTGATGGACATCACACGATGTTTTTTGTGCTAGTCCTGAAGCAATCCTCTTAGAAAAAAATGTTTTCTTTGTCATCTGTTGTATACGCAGCGACAGCTGTTACAGCAGGCAAAGTGCCGCTTATGAACCAGGTTTTTATGAGGAAAAGTTGTAAAAGTGAGCGAACAACGCGATCTCCACGCATACGGAGGTTTTCACATGAAAAAATAAAACAAGTGAGAACTCCGCGCACAGAGCGAGACTCGCTGCTCATGAGCCCGGGCAGAGGTGCTTTGGGCCGTGAAGAAGTGAGCACACACGCTCGGTGTTGCCAGACAGCTCCCGGCCCACGGCGCCTCTGCCCGGGCTTATTAACACAGTGAATCTCGGCAGGTGTGCGGAGCTTCTCGTATGTGGGCGGAGCTTCTCGTATGTGGGCGGAGCTTCTCGTATGTGGGCGGAGCTCGCGTAGTCCGCTCACTTTTACAACTTTTCATTATGAAAACCAAGCGGCACTTTTCCTGCAATTACAGCCGTCACTACGTCTACAACAGATGACAAAAGAGAACTTTTTTCTGAGAGGATTGCTTCAGGACTCGTGTGATGTTCATCGCCTTTGGAGTAAACAGCTTTGTCACTATGGCAACGACGCCACCGGATGTAGCGGCCTATGTCTATCTGAGACCGGAAAGACGTTAGTGCATAACCCCTATTCCTGGTATTTACTTAAATTCTTATACTGATTTAATCATTGCTCAAAATAATTTTTCATAAGGATAAGGAAAGTGTATCTAAATGTGAGAACATATAAAATATGTTCTAAATGTGTTTGTGTCACCAAAAGGTTCCTGGTCTGACTGAAAGTACCTGCCCCAGAACAGGAGCTAAAAAAGTCCCTTAAGTGTGGCCTCACTCCATAGTTCCTGCTCTGTGTGAACGCGTCTAAAATGGGGACTGGAATTTAAAAAGTACTAGGAATTGAAAAAAGTTCCTGTGATGGGAAAATGCCTATATTTACATTATTATTTTTGTTTGTAAACATGTTTTATAGAGGGATTGTTTCTCACACAGGGGACGCGTGCACGGCCTGACAACAGCATGTGTCAATGTGAGAAAACAAAAATTCTGCTTCTAAATCAACTTTTGTGATGGAAATTTGTTATTTTACACGTTAAATTCAAGTGAGTGCATCAGAAGCCAAATGTCTGTCCGTTAACGTGAAAATACTTGGAATTAAATTACAGTTACTCACAAAATAATAAGATCCACAAAATAAAAGATCTACAAACATGACATATTGTATGAGATAAAACAACTCAGAGACACAGATCTGCAGCTGGAACCGGGCCCAGAACAGTTCCTCTGACTAAACAGGTGCTGGAGGAACACTGGGACTAGTTCTTGGTATTTTTATGTTCAAAAACACCTAATATCTAGTCCCACACAAAGTCAGCGAGGAGACAATTAAAAGTATAACTCAGTCTCAGTCTCATCACCAAAGGGACCAAAATAAACTCCTCCACCAATCAGCTCCTTGACGCTGAGGTCAGAGGTCAGAGGGGTGATGTCATGTGATCCTCCTGCGGTTACCAGGGCAACGACTCAAAAGGCTCCAGGGATGTGGAGGTCAAAGCAGGACTGAAACCCAGTCTGAGGCTCCACAGATCTGCTCAAGACTACTACTACAACTCTCTCTCTCTCTATCTGTGTCTCCTCTCTCTCTCTCTCTCTCTCTCTCTCGCTCGCTCTCTCTCTCTCTCTCTCTCTCTCTCTCTCTCTCTCTCTCTCTCTCCTTTCCCTCTCCTCTCTCTCTCTTTCCCTCTTCCTTTATCTCTCCTCGTGTCTCTAATGTTCTCTAGTCGTCTCTGTAAAAGTCTGTTTCCTCCTACGTGAGCTGGACATACATCTGTGTTTTCTGTTTCTCTGGAAACTGAACAAACTAAAGTCTAAAGAACGACTGGAAATACATCAACTGGACTTTCTTCTAAGTTTTGATTGCGCCAAAGCTAGATCAGAGTCCAACATCTCGTTTCAGCTCCAAATCTTTCTGTCTTTGTCTAAAATAACCCTCAGGCAGTTTCAAGACAAGACGTATGTTTATTTTACTGCAGTTTGTTAAAAAATCTGACCAAGACACATCTGTCGAAACGCATTGGTTAGTTCAGAGGTCTGCAACCTGCGGCTATAGTGCCTCCGGTTCAGCTCCAGGTCGACTCTAGGGCCTCCAGAGCGACTTTAGATCGACTAGGGCCTCCAGAGCGACTTTAGATCGTCTAGGGCCTCCAGAGCAACTTTAGATCGACTAGGGCCTCCAGATTAACTCTAGATCGACTCTAGGGCCTCCAGATTAACTCTAGATTGACTGTAGGGCCTCCAGATTAACTCTAGATTGACTCTAGGGCCTCCAGAGCGAGTCTAAATCTACTCTAGGGCCTCCAGAGCAGCTCCAGAGTGAGTCTAGGGCCTCCAGAGCGGCTCCAGGTCGACTCTAGGGCCTCCACAGCAGCACCAAGGCGACTCTAGGGCCTCCAGAGCGAGTCTAAATCTACTCTAGGGTCTCCAGAGCAGATCCAGGTCAACTTTAGGGTCTCCAGAGCGACTCTAGGACCTCCAGAGCGACTCTAGGGCCTCCAGGCCGACTCTAGAGCGACTCTAGGGCCTCCAGAGCAACTCTAGGACCTCCAGAGCGACTCCAGAGCGACTCTAGGACCTCCAGAGCGACTCTAGGACCTCCAGGTTGACTCTAGAGCGACTCTAGGACCTCCAGAGCGACTCTAGGGCCTCCAGGCCGACTCTAGAGCGACTCTAGGGCCTCCAGAGCAACTCTAGGACCTCCAGAGCGACTCCAGAGCGACTCTAGGACCTCCAGAGCAACTCCAGGACCTCCAGATCGACTCTAGAGCGACTCTAGGGCCTCCAGAGCGACTCTAGGACCTCCAGATCGACTCTAGGACCTCCAGATCGACTCGAGAGCGACTCTAGGACCTCCAGAGCGACTCCAGGACCTCCAGATCGACTCTAGAGCGACTCTAGGGCCTCCAGAGCAACTCCAGGACCTCCAGAGCGACTCTAGGGCACATTCAACTTTTATTTCTTCATCTTTTGTTGCCTTTTAAAAATTGTCTGCAGTAAGTTTTTCACATTTAGTCATTTTCACTGGTATTTATTTACCTATTGGAGCCTGTTCTTCTCTAAAAACAATCACATCTCATATTAAATTTCAGCACAAACTTAAGCTGACCTGAGGTTTCTGAGTTCTAACTAAAGTAAATGTCTTGTTTCACTCCCTCCAGAGTTGTGGCTGCTGCTCAGTGCTGGTATGTCTTTGTGCTCTCTCTCTCTTTTGTCCCGGTCTGTCCCCCCTCTCCGCGGCCCCTCCTCTGTCCCCCCCTTTATAAAAACCCGTGTCCCCCCGTGTGCTGGTTCTATTCCCTCCACCGCAGCAGCAGCAACACAAACAGAAGAATCATGGAGAGTCAGAGAGTCCAGTCGTCTTACCGGAAACGCTTCGGGCCCCAGAACCAGCCCGGTGCCCTGCGTCTGTCCTCGGCTCGACTGTCCTGGCACGGCACGCCCCGGAGCCTCACCCACAGCCTGACCCACTCCAGCCCGGTGTCCAGGTCAGTGCTTCGAATCTCACCCACAAAACCCCCAAAAATCCACTTTTCTGGGTTTGTGATCATGTTCAGTGTCTGTCGTTGTGTTTGGATTGACTCCTGCAGGTTTAAATAATCTTCTATTGTCCTGTAAGTGCTCAGTAAAGTCCTGTTTGCACCTACCACCTATCCCCGCCCACTTGTCTGGAGTGATGTGGGGCAAAACATCGTCTTAAGGCTTTTTCACACCAACACAACTCCCAGTCGTTGTCGGTAGGGAGGAGCAACGCACCGTCTGTTCTAGTCTCTTTGGGGCGCATCGATGTAAAAAAGCCTTCGCACAAACACGATCCAAGCAGCCAACAGTCGGCGAACAAATGCTGAGTGAGCATGTGTGTGACGTAACGCTTGACGAAAAAGACAAAACAGAAGTTGTGCGCGACTCGAGTAGTTGTCAAACTCTGTGGCGAACAGATTTTTATCTTACCTCACGGATTAGGCTAAACTTCTATTTCCCGCTACAGTCCAGCCTTCGTGCTACAGCTGTACTCCTCCATCTTTGTTTTCCTCGGACCAAGTAGTCGCCATTCTTCTCCGTACTTACGTCTCGTTTGAACCTGGCAAATAACAACAATCCATGCTCAGGTAAATACTGTTTTTCCATAAGCGTCATTTTCGGTTTTCCGCACCATTTTCTTGCGCACTGATTCGCTAGCCACGGGCCAATCAAACAGCCGCATAAGCAGCAACTCTCGACCGCTGACGATGCCGACTTTACGAGCAAGTCTTCAAAACCTCGCCTCCGCGACGTGCTCCGCGCTCCTCTGACCCCCCGACAGTGCCATTCACACCAAACACACGTGAGCCGCCTGTCGGCAGAAGTTACCAAACCGGTTCAGACGGGCGACCCTCGGCCTGGGTTGAAAGACCCTTTATTCAGCTTAAGTCTCGTTGGAAAAAAGTTTCTAATCTCATGTTAGAACCCTTTTACTTCTCTTTTTTCCACACAATTTTTCAAACTGTTTTTTGTTTTTGGCGTTTTTCCATTTTTAAATTGTCCACCATTGCTACAGTTTTGAAGATGTTGCAATGATTACTTGTTACAAACCTTTGATCGAGTCATATATTTTCAAAAAATCAACTCGTAATTTTGCTAAACCCAGAGTCTTGTCATTTACACATGTCCTGTCCTTATGTTCTGTTTCAGCCCAACTTTTTGGTGACGGCTGTAATTGTGATTTAAAACCTCCCCAGTGCTTTGTTCTTTGTTCAGACTTATAAAAAGCAGATTCTCAGGTGAAAATGTGAATCTAAAGTGGATTTGTTTGTAGCTTTTATTCCAGCCTTGGACATGTTCAAACTCTTGGATGATTTTGTAGTTTTGTCTCTTGTTCTGTTGGAGCCATTTTGTCCCATTGACTTCCATTAGAAACTCTGAAAATCCTCTAGAAAAGTGATATTTTACAAACTTTAGTGTTTGTTTCTTTTCAGAAGAGCTCAAATGTGTTGTTTTTAGACTTTTAGATGAATTGTGTGTATTTCCATTGAAACAGGCCCCAGAAGAGTAAGACACAGTTTCCCCTGTAAACCTATGAAGCCACCAGGAGACAGGACATGTTTGTGTTTAGGAGGCTCCAGGGGGCGTGGCCTCACCTGGGGCGGGTTGGAGGTGTGCATATGCATATTTGAATGTAGTGCCCTTGTTACAATAGGATAGACTGTCTTTGACCGTGTTTTCAGAGCAATAACAAAAAGTGTTTCTAATGGAAGTCAGTGGGACAAAATGGCTCCAGCAGAACAAGAAAAAAACTACAAACTGCTTCTGCACAAAAACTACAAAATCATCCAAGTCAAAGTTGGAACTGATGTTCAAGGCTGTCTTTCTTAAACTTTTTGACCAGCTGTTTACAAAGATCCCAGAATCAGTCCAAGAGTCAAGAACCAGACACCAACAAGCTAATTACGACCGTCATTTGTCACAGAGTTTGGTTTCAAAAGTATTCCATCTCGTCTGTCCAAAACATGATGTTTATTATCTTTTACCATTCCTAGACCCATTCCTCTTCAACCTTTGGTTTGACTCCTAAATATATGTTTTATATTACCAATAAACAGTGTGAACAGGTGTTTTTTGGCATGTTTCTATTGACCCTATTTTGTCCCGCTCACTTTTCTAGGAAGTGTACTTCCTGTTTAGCTGCATTTAGCCTGTAGACTTCAGATGATGGGTTTATTTTAAACTGTCATTACATATGTTTGAAATTGCCCCACGAGACAGACAGACAAACATGTAAACTACCGTAACAGAGCTAAACAGGAAGTGCAAATCCTAGAAAAGTGGGCGGGACAAAATAGGGTCAATAAAAGAAAAGTTGATGTCTTAACTGAACTTGTGTAGAAGATCGAATGTGATTTAGTCTGAGCTGCTTTTCCTGATCCTTGTTCCTGTTGGAGGTCGTCTGCAGAGACTCTCCTCTTGGGCAGCTGCTTTTTCCTGTACATTTTTTCAATTAAATTTATTTGTATAGCCCAAAATCACAACAGAAGTTAGCTCAAATGACTTTACAAGATGTTGATTTATGAAACAAAATTTGTCAGAAAAACAGTGAAACATTTGGTCAAAACCAACAGGAACATTGGAAAATCAGAATCAGACATTATTAGGAAATACAGATTGTCCAACAACAAATAGGCAAATAAAAATTGTCCCAGAGCATCCCCTGTCCTTAGTCCCTCCTTCTCGGCAAAGAAAAACTCACAAAGAAAAACCCACCGGGGGGAAAAAGAGAAACCTTGAGGAGAACCACAGTGAAAGAGAGATCCACTCCCATGGACGGACAGACTGTAGATGTGACCAGGACTGACGCATGTCCAGATGCAACTTGAAGTTGAAGTCAGTGGAGCCAGAAATCACTTTTAGGTAGACAAATTTTCTAACAGGACTACGACAGCCATTCAAAGAGAGGCAGGAGTGAAACAGTGATAGAGGCCCAGGTTCTCACGACCAGGGGACATCGAGGTCCAGGCATTGACACTGGGCAGCTCTGTGGACCTGTTTCTTTAGGTCTTTTAATACTTTTCCTTGTGTTTAGATCTTCCGTGAGCTCTCTCCTCCTCGGCAGCTTCGTGGACCTTTTCCTTTAGGTCTCACAGTACTTATTCTTGTTCCTTGCAGATCTTCTGTGGGCTCTCTCCTCCTCGGCAGCTTCGTGGACCTGTTTCTTTAGGTCTTACAGTACTTGTTCTTGTTCCTTGCAGATCTTCCGTGGCTCTCTCCTCCTCGGCAGCTCCGTGGACCGTCTGGACTTCAGCGCGGACACGGTCATGAAGGCTCAGTTCAAAGACATGCGCACCAACGAGAAGGTGGAGATGATGGGGCTGAACGACCGCTTCGCCAGCTACATCGAGAAGGTGCGACTCCTGGAGCAGCAGAACAAGCTCCTGGTGGCAGAACTGAACCAGCTGAAGGTGAAAGAGCCCAGTCGCGTCGGGGACATTTACCAGGAAGAGCTGCGGGAGCTGAGGAGGCAGGTGGATCTTCTGACCTCAGGGAAAGCTCGTCTGGAGGTGGAGAGAGACAACATGGGACAGGACCTGGACAAACTCAAACACAGGTATCAAAGAGTTGTGTTTTCATAGGCTTAGTTTGGGTGATATCGTACTGCTCTGTTTGATGGGTGACACTTTTAAGCTTCATGATTGGACAAAAGAAAAAGGCTCAGGTGAAAACCAGATGGAAAAGAGCAGATAGAAACTTATGATCACAACTGTTTCTAATTCTACTGCCTGACATGATCTGATTTTGAACATGGTTTGATTTGAGGTCGTGGGTTTGACTCCCGGGTCAGACCACATCAACATCTCATGATCTCTGTGGGTGGAGTTTGCATGTTCTGCCCGTGTCACTGTGGGTTTTCTCCAGTTTCCTTCCACCGCCAAAAACATGTATGTTTAGGTTCATTGGGCATCACTGTAAATTTCCCCTGTGAGTGAATGAGAGAGTGAATGGTTGTCTGTCTAACTCTGCGACGAGTTGGCCACTGTCCAGGGTGTTCCCCGCCTAAGGCCCAAAGTCACTGGGATAGGCTACAGTCACCCGCGACCCCTAACGGGAACAAGTGGTAGAAAATGAATGAATAATTAAAGTCACTTTACTCGCTTAAAGGTGCGTTGCGCAAGTGGCAAACTTTTAGAACAAAAGCACAGTTTTTGGTGTTTAGCTACGGAAGCTCAGTAAGGCCGATTTCCACTTGATTTATTTTGTCTTATATTTAAATTTCATGATAACAATCAGGCAATAACATACAAACATTTAATTTTTAAAGTTATCAGGTACTTACCTACTATTATCATGTTTTTACCTAAAAAAAATCAACTGAAGATAAATCTTACGGTTTAAAACAATTTTCTGCATAATGTTTTCTGAAGAAGACAATGTTTTTGTATGAAAATGTTGATGCTGATGTTTGTTATTTTGACTGATTGACCAGTTTGCAAACTCCAAAAGTCAGACAAGGAGATTAGAGACGTTGGTGTTTATAATTGAGAGTCTGTCTTACCTTCTGATCAAAATGACCCCCAGATGAGCGTCAAAAACATGTCCGGGTGTCTTACGCTTTGCTCTTGTAGCAGCATGTGTTCTGTTATGAGCCTTCTTCTTTGTGTTGTGCGCTTTGCGACACCAGATAACGGATGTAGAGCCAAGACGTGCCATTGCGTCGCCTCCTGGCTGCTAAATCTTTAGTTTTCCACGGATGTAGACAGACGTGCCATGCGTCGCTCCGGATAAATCTTTAGTTTTCCCACAAGCGTCTCCACATATCAGTCTACCAGTACTAATTGCTTTAACTTATTTAATTGGCTCTGTGACCGTAATATCCACAGGTTGTCACGATCCACAGTTTAACCACACTTTCCATAACATAAATCCACAATATACACGTTTAACACTGTAAGAAAGATTTCACCTCTTGACTAGCAAAGACTAAATAATCTATTTGAGGCCTTTTATAGACAAATGAGCAATGGCCCATTTAGTCCACAGCGCCACTAAGTGGACAGGTGAAAGAAGTACATTTTGGCTCCTACAGCATGTATTTACTCAGTATTGATTGTAGCGCTTGTTAGGTCTGTTTTTTTTTAATGATCAACATCTTGTCTTGGGGGTTGCTTTTGTTTTTATGTGGTATGTTCTGTAAGCAAAGTCATGTAAGCAAATCTGGATGTCCAAATAGTTAAAAATGAATAATAATTAGCTAAAGCAAAGAGTTTATTCAAAAATAAATACAAATAATTACAATAATACAGTCACTTCTGCCTGCGCTTATAGAGACCTTGGAAAATGTATAAAACATCATGCAAACAAACTGTAATTTGAAACATCTCAACTTTAGACATTTTAACTTTAAAGTTAAGCTTTAAAGTTATCCATTTAAATTCAGCACAGAAATTGTAAGCATCTCCTAAACTGATAGTGTCCGGTTTAAGTCTAATAATAGAGCATTTGGACACTAAAACCCAGAAACTTCACTTGTGTTTGTTGTTACTGCTGTTAGCGACGCGCCAGAACTTTTATTTACTTCAAAAACACACATTAGCAGTGACACACAGGAGGTTTTGTCTAAAGGAATCTTGAACAAAGCCTCCGGAGCTGCAGATGTTTGGTGAATGAAACGCCGACGTCAGATTTTCAATGAGACTTTGAACGAGACGTGACCTGAGTCTGAATGAGTGAGATCACCAGCAGCTGACTGATGCTAATGCTAATGCTATTCTACTACTGATACTACTAATACTACTCATACTACTGCTGCTACTGGAGCTGGTGGAAAGAGTTCTGTGCACAAGTGAAGTGGATCAGGCTCATTTACTTTATAACAGTGGTTCTCAACCTTTTTCAGTCCTGACCTCCTAAAAAACAATCAAACCTCCGACCCAAACTCAAAATGTAGACGACCTGCAAAGTGATAAAGTAGTCTTTAGTTTGTGTTTGATTTTTTTATGAAACAGTAAACCAGTCATATTTAGTGTCCATATTCAGAGGTCGCCATCAGTTGTTAATGCAACATATTAAGCTCATATTTAGCTTTGATAACTTTTAAAAGTTTATGATATATAAATATAGCAGATTCTATGTTGTAAGCAATGTTTATGCACTTGTGCTGAAGCTTTTGGGCCTGTGACCAGAGACTTTTGACTCAGATTCGACCCTGACTGGACCCCAGACCTGTGAGCTGAACCTGACTTGAACTGGCTGGACCCTCTGGGCTCCTCCCCATTTTATTTTCTACCGCTTAATCCCGTTAGGGGTCGCGGGTGACTGGAGCCTATCCAGTGACTTTGGGCCTTAGGCAGGAAACACCCTGGACAGTGGCCAACTCATCGCAGGGTTAGACAGACAAACATTCACTCACAGGGGAAATTTACAGTGATGCCCAATTAACCTAAACATACATGTTTTTGGAGGTGGGAGGAAACTGGAGAAAACCCACGGTGACACGGGGAGAACATGCAAACTCCACCCAGAGAGATCGTGAGATGTTGATATGGTCCGACCCGGGAGTCGAACCCACAACCTCCTTATTGGGAAGCCAGAGCTCTAACCACTCTGCTACCGTGCACCCCGCATCCCTTCTAACTGTTTGTAACAGACTCTGGATCGTGACATCACACAGCATTAGAATGTTCATGGAGATTTTAAAATGCTAAATATTGAAAATAGCGTACATTAAGTAATATTTTGACATTACAGAGTAATAAATAAATTTACCAGTTCTGACCCAGCAGTTTATTGGGCTGTTCCACGGCTGTTTTGTTACTTTTTTTAATCGTTTGGTCTAATGTATTCCTATGGAAGTTCTGCTACACTGACAACAAACATGGCGGATTTGCCATTATTTCCATGGTAACCACAGACGCTTCCCGAGCCTAATAGAGGTTTGATTTTGAATAAGGTTCATTTGATGAATCAGATTAGATTAGCCTTTATTGTCTCCTCAGAGGAGAACTTCGTCTTAGACATCAGGAACACGGCAGACATCACAGACATATGAACAAACACGAGAGTGACACAAGGAAAAAGATCATTCACATCCACAGTGACTCAGCCTGACATTTGGTCTACTTTTTTGTACTTATTTAGTCATTTATCTTTTCATAGAAATGTGTAATGTAAGGAAATACAAAACTGTAGAATTTTAAACTATCTGAAGTCTGCCTGATCCTGCAGATGTTCTTTGACCCGGAGCAGATGGTCAGACTCTTGTTCAGACCTGGTTTAGTCCTGGTTTAGTCCTGGTTTAGTCCCGGTTCAGTCTCAGGACTTGCAGACGGGTCGGAGGGCGTGTTCTGAGGCTTTTGTTTGAGCTCTATGGGAACGGCCTCTCTCTGTTCTCTATGAAAGAGCAACGACGCAGAAGATTTAAACTGAAGAGAGAGAGAGAGAGAGAGAGAGAGGGGAGAGAGAGAGATGGGGGGGGGGAGAGAGAGAGATGGGGGGGAAGAGAGAGAGAGGGAGAGAGAGAGAAGAGAGAGAGAGAGAGAAGAGAGAGGAGAGAAGAGAGAGAAGGAGAGAGAGAGTGGGAAGAGAGAGAAGAGAGGGAGGAGAGAGAGAGGGGGAGAGAGAAGGAGAGATAGAGGGGGAAGAGAGAGAAGAGGGGAGAGAGAGAAAAGAGGAAAGAGAGAGGTGGAGGAGGATGGAGAGAGAGAGAGAGAAGATAAAGAGAGAGTGAAGAGGGAGAGAGAGAGAAAGAGGAAGAGAGAAGACAGAGGCCAGATTACTAAGCGTTTGCACAGGTGCAAAAAAGTTAGGGGGAGCAAAACTGGCAGAGATGACATTTTCTCTCACACACACTCTAAAGATGCAGAATGAGGGTTCATATTTTGAGAGTTGTATGCGTATCTTCCAATGAAGGTAAAAGCAAAAAAATGATTTTTTTTTTTTTTTGCACCCGCAAAGCACTGCGATAAATCAGGCCAGAGAGCGGAAGAGAGAGGGGGAGAGAGAGAGAGAGAGAGAGGGGGGAGGAGAGGAGAGAGAGGGAGAGAGGAGGGAGAGAGAAAGAGAAAAGAGAAAGAGAGAGAGAGGGGGAGAAGAGAGAGGGAAGGAGAGAGAAGAAGGGAGAGAGAGAGGGGGGGGAGAGGAGAAGAGAGAAGAGAGAGGGGGGACGAGAGAAAGAGAGAGGAAGAGAGAGGAGGCGGAAAAGAGAGAGGGAAGAGAGAGAGGGGGGTAGAAAGGAAGAGTTGAGAAAAAGAGAAAAGAGAGAGAGGGAGAGGGAGAGGAGAAAGAGGAAAAAGAGGGAGATACAGAGGGAGGCTGTCACCAAGACAAACAGAACAAGACGTCACACTGAGCGGAAAGAGAAGGAAGAGATAAAGAAAGGTGGGAGAGAGACGTCCAACTGAGAGAAGGAAAAAATAGAGAGACAAAATAAAATGGCGAAAGAGAGGAGAGGAGGGAGAGAGAGGTGGAGTAAAGTGCAGACACTGGAGAGGTACATTAGTCTCTAGAAGGTTTAATATAAAAGCTTTTCCGTCTGTGACACTGATCAGAGCAGCTGCACTTTTCTCTCATGTTCCTCACGACTCAGACCAGAGACGACCAGCTCCTCGTGTTGTTCTCTACGTCCTGCAAAGTCTGAAAAGGTTTATATTTTAAGAACATGATCAGTGCAGAGACAAGCAACAGCACCATTAAAACCTCGTCATAACAAGCAACAGCATCAGACTGACCCCTCAATGACACAGATTTGGCAGAGTTTGAGTTTTGACCATTCCTCTGCAAAAGCTGAAGGTAATTGAGGAAAAAAAATAGTTTTTGGAACCTAAAATAATCACTCCAAAAATTTTAGGTAGAGCCTGCGCAAATAAATCACAAAATGTTTTGAATCTTTGGGGATATTTTTGGTTTGTCCGTTTATACGTAGAAACTGAGTCTGATTCATCCCGGAGGCTGATTTGACTCTAAATAAGACAATGTTCTTTTTTAAATTTAAAGTGAGGCTAAACACGCATTAAGAGACTAACTCCGCCCACAACTGCACCTCAAACAGACTCGCAAAAAAGAGACGCCCAGTGGGTGTGAACAGACTTTGATTGACAGCCCAAATATGAACAGCGAGCTTGGTGATTGATGTGAGTTTAGTGTCGGAGCCGTCTGGGTTCTGAGGAAGATGTAGCACTAAGTCTTTGCTTACTTGCACGTCTAGATTTTTTAATATTTACTTTGCAAAACATATTAATTGACCTTTATTTAACCAGGGAAGTCCCACTGGATTCAGAATCTCTTTTGCAGGGGAGGCATTAATGGACATGTTTTTAGTTTTATGTATGTTATATGTATGAAACCTTTGCTTTGGTCTACGTACTGTGGACCTTGGGGTTTATTCAGCTAATATCATATACTATTATATTCTACTCTATACAAGCATTACTCAAACATCAGCTGTTTTTCCTTTGACACACTTTTGTTAAGATTGTTTACTGTTATCTGTGACGTAGCATCCTGTGACACAACTAATATCATATCAAGCTAAAGTTAAAGATGTTCTGCATTTCTGAATATAAGATTGCCAATGTATTATCAATGCAATTGCTCACATGTTCTGGACATTGTTTAATTACAAGATTTACAGTAGCTGACTAAGAGTCAGTGAGGCGCCAAGATAGATAACAAAACCATGTTAAATAGCTTGAACCAATTTCTGAAAGGAGTGTGTGCAAGAACGACTTGTAAGTGCAAGTGCATGGAGTGCGCCGCAGTGTCAGAGACGTAAGCTGCAATGGTGATGTGTCCAGTTGTCCTGTTGTTCAATAAATATCTGCTGATGAAACGATCCCTGACTACAATGACTTTTACATATAAAAGTCAACAGTACATAAGCACATACGCTTATGATATGAGTATTTTCTAAAAATAAAAAGATGAAAAACTCTCAACTTGAGTTTCAAATCTGCGCATCGTTGCACCTCACACTCGATACAGTCGGCATCAAAGGCCACGCCCACTAACGGACCTCCGAGAGTGAATCAGAACAACAGTTTAATCAGTCACTGCTCAAAAACTACAACAGCAAACATGGACTTTAGGAGATATATTGTGTCAAATACAGACACGAAGACATGGGATAAATAAAGTGATTCAACCTTCCAGGTATGTAAATATATCTAGCAATGCTAACGGTAGCTGCGAGCTAAATGCTAATGTGATGCTAGCGCCGCCTGGCGTCTTTTAGCATCTTTTTTAACTTATTGTTTACTTTTCTGACATAACGCCACATCAGTAACCTCCATTTAAACCCGCTTGTAACTCGACTTGAATTAGTTGTGCTAAAATACATTTAATTTGCCAGAAAACGTCTTAAAAGAGGTGAACAGTTTAGCTTCCCAGACTTTATTGTGGTGAGGCAGGACGCAACGCGACTGTATCTATGACGGCTGATGTCATCACGCAGAGAGTGATCTCTTTCCAACTCTCGACAGCAGCGATGTCAGAGGGAGGAGTTTAGATAAACCATCTGGGCGGCTCGTCTGCCTCGTCAATACACTGTGACGTGAACTGAAAATGCACTGACAGCGTTTGACCATCGACAGTACAGTCACGTTTTTGCACACATAACTGCAAAATAAGTCAGTTTGCACAAAAATGTCCAAAAAAGGTCTGGAAACTGTAGATAATTCAATTTTGACCCCATATACACAGCCTGACAGTGAAAAAAAGTTTATTCTGAGATTAGTTTCTCTTTTACATTTCCTTTTTTAAAATTTTTATCAGATATTGAAGAAAAAGGAATTCATCAAGAAAAATGGGAACGATAGGGGGTAAAGAGCATCAGGCTGGGCAGAGATGAACCAGATGAGAAAGCACCATCAGAGGAACCCGCTGCGCCAGGAGCTGCAGCCACAGGACACAGCCCGAGGCCCAGAACTGACTGAAGAGGGCTCTGATGGTCCGCTGAAAGTTTCCTCCAACAGAAAAAGTCCAGAGCGCATCAGTGTGTCGCCGTGTGAGACGCTCTCGTACTTTTCAAGAAACGAAAATGAGCTAAACCAGAGGCAGATTCAACTTTTCAAGACTTGTAATCATGTCAGATCGACTCAGTTTATTGAGAGACTTACTCTGAGTAGCTCTGTTAATTATTAAAAGCAGTTCTCCAGATGAAAAAGGCTGGAGCTCCTTGACTTACAGAATGATGTGATTGTTGTTTAGAACTCTTATATGTGTGTTTGTGTGTTTCCAGGCTGCAGGATGAGATGGCTCTGAGGCAGGAGGCGGAGAACAGTCTGGGAGCCTTCAGACAGGTAACATCATCTATAATCTAAAACTAAGGGTGCATTCACAATACACTTTAGATTCGGATCAGGATTCGTTTGTCTGGATAGTTCGGTTCGATTGGGTAATTGTGAACGCGCAAACGAATTCTGATGGTCCAAAATGTCCAAATCTGGTTCGGTTGGAGAGGTCGGTCTCGGCTCGGTTGAATCGAGCTCTGGAGCGGTTCGTTTGTTTTGTGAAGCAAACGGAGCGAGAGCGGAACAAAATCAGGAAGTGAACACTGACGTGATCCAGGCTGAGACACATGTGAGGCTCAGAATCACAACAAACAGCCTGTGTGAGATCGATAATGAGACAAAAAATACACAAAAACACATGAAAGTAACAGGAGAAGGACGGAGGATGATTCGGGTAGAATTAATTATGATCACACGACTGTATAGCACTGTTTTCTCACGTTATTTACAAAAATAACAAAGTTATACCTCTATAATGGTCTATATTTATCTAATATTTGGTTACACAGCTAAGTGAGCAGATGACATACCTTTCAGAGCCAGATTTCGATGAACTTTTTTGTTACGTTTTACTGCCTAGCCCTCCTCTCTCGTCTTCTAAAGTGAAAGTCCACATTGTCCGCGCTTCGACACTTCCTCCGTCACTCACTCTGGTCCCGTTAATGTGAAAGAAGTTGTTGGATAGATCCATAAAAACACAAATATAAAGTCCAGCAGCGTGTTTGTTTCTGAAGTAAGTTAGCTGTAGCCGCTGTTAGTCGAGAAGCCGGTGTCTTCTTTGCTGCTGACGTAACGTGTTTCTGTCACAGCGCCTCTACAGGCCAAAGGCAGATGTGTCTCTACTGCGCTGGTTCGATTGGCAAAAAGTGTATTGTGAACGCGAACCGAGCCAGTTTAGAGAAAGATACAATGTTGTAATTTTTGTTCCCAATCGAGCTGAGCCCGGTTCGGTTTGTATTGTGAATGCACCCTAAAACTCTTGTGAACTGTCTATGAGCTGTGTGTGAGCTGTGGCGCCTCCCGCAGGACGTGGACGAAGCCGCTCTGAGCCGAGTGCAGCTGGAGAGAAGAATCGAAGCTCTGCAGGACGAGATCAACTTCCTCAAGAAAGTCCACGACGAGGTAAAGTCTGCACTCTAGGTTTTCAGACAAATTAAAGTGCATTATCACCGGTTGAACGACATTTTCAATAAAACACAGTGAACATGGTTATAGTTGAGATTTCACATTCACATTTCGCTTGTTAATGGGGGTGTGCCTTGTGAACATGGAGTAACTTTGTTTGAAGAAGTGAATAGGAGCAGAACAGGGAGATTGAGCTATGTACTTCTCCACTGTGGCAAGATAGAGCTGTCTCTCTTTTCTATTCTCGTTTGGCTTCAGTCTTTCTCACATTTGCTCGTCAGCAGCGTTGAGAATAACTAATGACAAAAGTAACTAGTTACTATAATATATTCCCCTTTTCACTAACTAAGTAGTGTAACTCATTACTCATTAAAATGATATAATAATATAATATACTGTATAATAGAGGGGTGCACGGTAGCAGAGTGGTTAGAGCTCTGGCTTCCCAATAAGGAGGTCGTGGGTTCGACTCCCGGGTCGGACCATATCAACATCTCATGATCTCTCTGGGTGGAGTTTGCATGTTCTCCCCGTGTCACCGTGGGTTTTCTCCGGTTTCCTCCCACCTCCAAAAACATGTATGTTTAGGTTAATTGGGCATCACTGTAAATTTCCCTTAGTGAGTGAATGAGAGAGTGAATGGTTGTCTGTCTAACCCTGCGACAAGTTGGCCACTGTCCAGGGTGTTCCCCCCGCCTAAGGCCCAAAGTCACTGGGATAGGCTCCAGTCACCCGCGACCCCTAACGGGACTAAGTGGTAGAAAATGAATGAATGTATAATAGATAATATATTACTAGTTTAAATCTGAGTAACTCAAGTTACTTGCATATACATTAGCTGCATTAATATTCTATAGGAAACGATACTTCAGGATCAAAACTCCACTTTAGAAGAGTTTCTGTGCAGCTGTTGACCTAAAGGTGAATAAAATATTATGAAGAAAACATGTTGTGACATCACATTTAAGTAATCAAAAAACTCAACTGCAAATGTAACAGTATTGTATAATGTTTCAACAAATGTGTGATGAAAGTAACTCACAGTAGTGTAACTCAGTTACAATTTTGAGACAGTAATGTTGTAATACAAATACATTACATTTTTATCCAAATATCATAGAGAAGGATATTTTGTTTAGGTTTTGTTTGTTTGTCTTTGAACCGCTGCTCATAAACACAAACAGTGGAAACAAGTGTAAAAAGCTCTACAAGAGTTTATCTGTGAGAAAACCAAAGTTCTGCTGCTAAATGAACATTGTGAATGAAACTCGACCTACGACCCTTAAAAGTTACATTCAAGTGAAAAACAGCGTCTCAAGCTTCAGGAGGCAGACGTCTGTCAGACCGGTTCAGACCTGATCCAAACAGCTGCTCTCGTCATGTTTGATTGTTTTATTCAAAAAAGTTTCCTCATGTAAACAGACAGAGAGTGGGTCTTTCTGCATAACGCATGCGCAGAGCGGAAAGTGACGTCAGCCGAAAATCCCTCTTTATAGAGTATTATAATTTTATTGTAACGTATCCCAACACTGCTCTTCTGTGTCTGATCAAGTTCCCGTCACGTCCTGTATTTGGTTTAAAGTCTGAACTTTTGCATTCACACGGCTCAGGATCAGACCTTGGTCCAGAACTTTTTCTGTTTGGTCCAGACCGTGGTCTGCGGGAGCATTCACACCTGGACTTCAGACCAAACCACTTTAAATGATTGTTTAAACTTCAGGAGTAATCTTCTCTTCTGTTTGTCGTGTGTTTTTCCAGGAGCTGCGAGAGCTTCAGGAGCAGATCTTGGCTCAGCAGGTCCACGTGGATCTGGACCTGTCCAACCGGACTTAACCGCCGCTCTGAGGGACATCAGAGTCCAGTACGAGACCATGGCCTCGTCAGGAGACGAGGACTGGTACAGGTCCAGGTGAGACCGAGGACTGGGACGAGACCGAGACTGGTACAGGTCTAAGCTGAGACCGAGGACTGGTACAGGTCCAAGGTGAGACCGAGGACTGGGACGAGACAGAGGACTGGTACAGGTCTAAGGTGAGACCGAGGACTGGGACGAGACCGAGGACTGGTACGAGACCGAGGACTGGTACAGGTCCAAGGTGAGACGAGGACTGGGACGAGACCGAGGACTGGTACAGGTCTAAGGTGAGACCGAGGACTGGTACAGGTCTAGGTGAGACCGAGGACTGGGACGAGACCGAGGACTGGTACAGGTCCAAGGTGAGACCGAGGACTGGTACAGTCCAAGGTGAGACCGAGGACTGGTACAGGTCTAAAGTGAGACCGAGGACTGGTACAGGTCCAAGGTAAGACCGAGGACAAGACCGAGGACTGGTACAGGTCCAAGGTAAGACCGAGGACAAGACCGAGGACTGGTACAGGTCTAAGGTGAGACGAGGACTGGTACAGGTCTAAGGTGAGACGAGGACGGTACAGGTCTAAGGTGAGACCGAGGACTGGTACAGGTCCAAGGTGAGACCGAGACAAGACCGAGGACTGTTACAGGTCTAAGGTGAGACGGAGGACTGGGACGAGGCCGAGGACTGGTACAGGTCCAAGGTGAGACGGAGGACTGGGACGAGACCGAGGACTGGTACAGGTCTAAGGTGAGACGGAGGACTGGGACGAGGCCGAGGACTGGTACAGGTCCAAGGTGAGACCGAGGACGAGACCGAGGACTGGTACAGGTCCAAGGTGAGACCGAGGACGAGGACCGAGGACTGGTACAGATCCAAGGTGAGACCGAGGACTGGTACAGGTCTAAGGTGAGACCGAGGACTGGTACAGGTCTAAGGTGAGACCGAGGACTGGTACAGGTCTAAGGTGAGACCGAGGACTGGTACAGGTCTAAGGTGAGACCGAGGACTGGGACGAGACCGAGGACTGGTACAGGTCTAAGGTGAGACGGAGGACTGGGACAGGTCCAAGGTAAGAGAGAGAGACAGACAGAGAGAGAGAGGATAGAGAAGGAGAGAGAGCGAAGAGAGAAAGAAAGAAAGAAAGAAAGGAGAAAGAGAGAAAGAGAGAGAGAAAGGAGAGAGAGAAAAAAAAAGAAAAGAGATTTGAACTGTATGAATCTTCACTAAACTAACAGGAGAACTGGACTAAACTGGACTAAACTGGGCTTTGAACTGGTCCTGACTGAGCTGCTCTCCTGTGATTGGCCCACAGTTCGCCGACCTGACAGACGCGGCCAATAGGAACGCAGAAGCTCTCCGACAGGCCAAGCAGGAAGCCAACGAGTACAGACGCCAGGTGCAGGTGGTGACCTGTGACCTGGAAGCACTGCGTGGAACGGTGAGATCTCATTCTGAAACATATGACTTTTTTTCACATTTTGAAGCAAAGTTACTCAATTATGTACAGTATAAACTTATGAAGCAAATGTTTAAACCTGTGACCTGTAAGGCGTGTGTGGAGGACTGACAGAGGTGATGGACAAAGCCTTTTTGGGTAATTATAGGATAACTGGTGCTGTAGTTACCCATTATGGAAGACATTATATTTGCTTCAAATGGGCAGAGCTAAACCAGCACTGCTCAGCACTTAAAGTGAGTGTAAAGAGAATTTTTTGTTCAGAACAACTCTCTGTAGCGTCTGCTGTTCTGGAGCGTCTTCTCTCTCTTCATGTTCATGTTCTTGTAGAGCTGGGCAGTATGACCAAACATTTATATCACAGTATTTTTCACAATTACATCAGTGTCACTGTATTTGACGGTATTTTTTATCCTGGTACATGACCACGTGTTGACCCTGTTTCCTCATAATTTAGAGAATAATTCCTGCAGTAAATTGGCTTAGAGTGAGCAGACTAGTATAAACCCAGGTTTGAATCGTCCCACAGAATGATGCTGTATCCAAAGAGGTGACAGACACTGACACTCATAACTGTAATGAGGTGAAGAAATGAGAATGCTTTCCTCCTCCACTGAGGTCGGCTTTAAACTGTTACGAGCACAAACTCAATAACGTTTTCCTGTCCACGTGTCAGTGACATAGTCTGTAGTGAACAGTCTGCTGTGTCCAAATATCAAAGAAACTTTATGTAAAACTATGAACTTTTTATCTGACCAAATCAAATCCGATTTGATCAGATAACGATCACACACACCGGTGTATGAAAAATTCATATCATTAAAAAAAAACACTGGTGTCCAGTATGAACGGTATACCGCCCAGCCCTATGTTCCTGTTCAGAACGACTCTCTGGAGCGTCAGCTGTTCTGGAGTGTCTTATGTTCATGTTTTTTGTTTAGAACGACTCTCTGGAGCGTCAGCTGTTTCTGTAGTGTCTTATGTTCATGTTTTTTGTTCAGAACGACTCTCTGGAGCGTCAGCTGTTTCTGTAGTGTCTTATGTTCATGTTTTTTGTTTAGAACGACTCTCTGGAGCGTCAGTTGTGTCTGTAGTGTCTTATATTCTTGTTTTTTAATCAGAACGACTCTCTGGAGCGTCAGCTGTTTCTGTAGTGTCTTATGTTCATGTTTTTGTTCAGAACGACTCTCTGGAGCGTCAGCTGTTTCTGTAGTGTCTTATGTTCATGTTTTTTGTTCAGAACGACTCTCTGGAGCGTCAGCTGTTCTGTAGTGTATTATGTTCTTGTTTTTGTTTAGAACGACTCTCTGGAGCGTCTTATCTCTCCTCCTGTTCATGTTCTTCTTCTCTTTATTCAAAACGACTCTCTGGAGCATCAGCTGTTTCTGTAGTGTCTTATGTTCATGTTTTTTGTTCAGAACGACTCTCTGGAGCATCAGCTGTTTCTGTAGTGTCTTATGTTCATGTTTTCTTTGTTCAGAACGACTCTCTGGAGCGTCAGCTGTTTCTGTAGTGTCTTATGTTCTTGTTTTTTGTTCAGAACGACTCTCTGGAGCGTCAGCTGTTTCTGTAGTGTCTTATATCCCTGTTTTTTGTTCAGAACGACTCTGGAGCGTCAGCTGTTTCTGTTGTGTCTTATATTCATGTTTTTTGTTCAGAACGACTCTCTGGAGCGTCAGCTGTTTCTGTAGTGTCTTATGTTCTTGTTTTTTAATCAGAACGACTCTCTGGAGCGTCAGCTGTTTCTGTAGTGTCTTATATTCATGTTTTTAGTTCAGAACGACTCTCTGGAGCGTCAGTTGTTTCTGTAGTGTCTTATGTTCATGTTTTTTGTTCAGAACGACTCTCTGGAGCGTCAGCTGTTTCTGTAGTGTCTTATGTTCATGTTTTTTGTTCAGAACGACTCTCTGGAGCGTCAGTTGTTTCTGTAGTGTCTTATGTTTATGTATTTTGTTCAGAACGACTCTCTGGAGCGTCAGCTGTTTCTGTAGTGTCTTATATTCTTGTTTTTTGTTCAGAACGACTCTCTGGAGCGTCAGCTGTTTCTGTAGTGTCTTATATTCTTGTTTTTTGTTCAGAACGACTCTCTGGAGCGTCAGCTGCGCGAGCTGGAGGAACGCTCGGCCCTGGACACTGCCTCGTACCAGGAGCGAGTGTCTCACCTGGAGGAGGAGATCCAGAGCCTGAAAGAGGAAATGGCCCGACACCTGCAGGAGTATCAGGACCTGCTGAACGTCAAGCTGGCCCTGGACATCGAGATCGCCACCTACAGGAAGCTGCTGGAAGGAGAGGAGAGCAGGTTTGGAACTGAAATAGATACAGAGCTTTTCAAATGCAGTCGGCTGTGTTTTACATGATCAGCTGCGTCAAGGGCCGACTTTCTTCTTAAACAGATTACAGACAAAACCTGTTGGACTAAAAACACAGTTGAGTAAGTCTAGAGCAGATATTTGATCTTTAAACTGAAGAAAAGCCGATCCTACTGGACTAGGACTCTGAAGAGAACGTCACATGCAGCGTGTCTAGAAACTTCCTCTTCTGTGAGCGAGTGAAAAGTGTCAGAGGAAGTCAAACTACTGGATTTATTCAATATAATCTCTGCTCCATGAAAGAGGCTGAATCTATAGAATCTGCATCAGAAACACAGCGTCTGTTGGTTTAAAGATGAAAAAGGCACTTGTCCTCATTGTTTTTATCCTAAAGACATTATTTCTTTGTCGTGGCTCAGATTCTTTCACCAAAAAGTAGAACAGAGCAGGGTTTCCTCTGGGATTTTTGGAGAGTTGCCTCACCACTCTCACTTCTTCGACTCAATAGGGGTTATACACTAACGTCGTTGGTCTCAGATAGATATAAGTCGCTACATCGTAGTTGTCGTAGTTGTTCTAGTGACACAGTTGTTAACTCCAAAGGCGATGCACATCAGACGAGGGAAGTTACACAAGTTCTGAAGCAATCCTCTTTAAAAAATAAAAAATAAAAAAATGTTGTCATCTGCCACAGATGCATCGATGGCTGCAACAACAGAAAAAAATGCAGCTTCCGAACCGAGCCCCCGCAAGGGAAAGCCACAAAAGTTTTTTTTATTTATTTTTTTATTTATTTGATAGGGACAATGCACATTAATGAACATTTGTATAAACAAATGTAAATATGCCGGATTGTAGCTAAGAAGCTAATTTACATCCGTAGTCCCTAGGCAGGTCACAAGTACAATAAACAATTACAAAACAAAACAATTATACAATACATGAAAAATCTAAAAGTAAATAACATGTTATGGCTAATGATCACATGACTGGTGTGATTTCAGCCAGCGCTTAAGCTGAATTTTGAAATTGGATAGTGTGGAGCACTCTTATTTGAAGAGGAATACTGTTCCAGACTTTACTCGCCTTTACAGAGAGAGCATTTTGTCCAAAGGCAGTTTTTCTGTAGGGCACCTCACAATCTCCTCTGGAAGAGGCCCTGGTCCTCGTGTTACTAGTGTTTTTTGTTTTGAAAAATACTGACATGGGAGGCGGGGCTAATCCATGTAGCACTTTATAGATAAAGCATGCATATTTAAAATGCTTAAAATGTTCAAAGCTAAAAAGATTATGTTTTTTTTAAAATGTGAGAAGTGAGAGAACCACGCACACAGAGCGAGACTCGCTGCTCATGAGCCCGGGAAGAAGTGAGCACACGCACTGCTCAGACTTTAAAGTGACAGCCCCCGACCCACAGCGCCTCTTCCCCGGATGAGCAGCGAGTCTCGGCCTGTGCGCGGAGCTCACGTTTGCTCACTTTTACAACCCCTCCCCATGAAAACCTCTGCAAGTGCGCAGAGCCTGTGCAGCTCTCCCTCCTCCACAACTTTCTCTTATGAAAACCTGGTTCAGAAGCTGCACCCCCCCGTCGTCACAGTCATCGGCACGTCCACAACAGAAAACGCTTCCTTCAAGAGGACCACTTCCATATATTCATACACATTACAATGTAAAAAAAAAAAAGAAAAAAAAAGTCATTCTGAAGTGTGGCGGTTTTAATTTAGCCATGATCAATTACATTACAAACCCTCCAGAGGAAAACAACATTGACATGAAGTTTGATTTAGAAAAAAGACGTTACCTCAAAGGTTTCTCGGCAAACACTGAAATCTAATGAAAACAAGGAATTTCAAATGTCTATAAAAGAGAATAGACTAATGTAGAATAATTTTTTTTTTTATTGAATGTCGACACTTGTAGGTCTCATTTGATGTACAACATGTCATGATTCCAGTTGCACAAAGTTTTTGTAGAGCTGTGAATATTGTTCAAAATTAGCAAAAAGGCCTGACAAAGAAGAGAACAGGACTGGAGCTGCAAGAGTTAATAGAATTTCCTCAAACTTGAATAAATCCAGTAGTTTGACTTCCTCTGACACTTTTCATTCGCTCACAGAAGAGGAAGTTTCTAGACTCGCTGCATGTGTCGTTCTCCTCAAAGTCCTAGTCCAGTAGGATCGTCTTTTCTTCAGTTTAAAGATCAAATATCTGTTCTAAACTTATTCAACTATGTTTTTAGTTCAGCATGTTTTGTCTGTGATCTGTTTGAAAAGAAAGACGACCTCCAGAAGCAGCTGTGAATGTAAAACAAAGCCGAAAGAATGAATAAATGACAAAGAAGCAAGCTGAAGATTAAAGTCACCTCTTCTTTCCTAAATCCTTCTGTGTTTTCCAGGATTACTATTCCGGTTCAGAGTTTCTCCAACCTGCAGTTCAGAGGTGAGAGAGTCTTTGGTTTGTGTGAGTCTGTGTTTTACATTGATAAAAGCCTGACTTCTGTATATTTCTGCTCAGACTCGGGCTGGACACCAGGACTCCGGAGGCTCACGTGAAGAGGAGCATCCTGGTCCGAACTGTGGAGACTCGAGATGGAGAGGTGAGAGTTTCGTCACAAACACTGTCTTCTTACCATCACATTACATCTGAAATACAGTTTACTAAAGTCTACATTATCAGATCTGACACTAGGCTTTGTGAAGAAGATGTTTGAGGACTTTCACGGTGATCGTCGTTGTCGTCAAAGGATCAATAACTTCAATAAACCACATTATTTTTGACAAACTAAAAATCTCTGTATTTGATTTTGTATTATTATTGAGGTTATAAACACAACATTTACAGTACATCTGCATAAATCTGTAAAATGAACTATTCTTGTCACTTAAAACACATTATTTTGTTAGATTAAGACACCCACACTATTCTCAGTGGTAATATAAGATTAAAATAAATCCTATAAACCTTGTAATAAAAATGATCATGCTATCATTTCAGAAAGAGGAATAACAGTGAGAACCTTATTCTCATCTGATCATCATCATCACACAAAGGTAAAGTCTTTTTTTTAAAAGGCAAGAATACAAAGTTGCCTGGGATCCAGAGCTCACGCTTCAGTAAACTGCTCAGAGTGGGTCTGGTCACCACGCCCTCCGCCTGTGTTTCAGATCAAATCCACATCGTACCGGCCAATCAGATTAGTTTATTTCCGTGACGCAGATGAAACAAAGGAGCTGATTGGTCGTTTGTCATTTAGACCAAAATCTAACTTCACTCACCTCACATTTAATAAAATCTTTTTAAAGACTTTTAAAGTCAAGACTGAGACCAAATCAAAACAGTTCATTTCTCAGTGTCTCACTGTCACAGTGGCACAGACTGTATATCTCACTGTTTTTATCAAACTGTAACAGTTTAATCTGACACAGACCGAGACGAAACCAAGACCATCAAAAAGTGGTTTCAAAGCCAGTTCTACGTACGTCTCTAACCTCTACCACAAAAAGAAGAATCCACCTGGAGTGACCGTCGTACGGTTTAGAGACGGCCAGGGACAGCCAGACCAATCAGGCTTTTGGACATCAACAGTTGTGTTTCTCTGAGGATTCTTTGCAAGACGAGCTCGAGCTGAGTGGAACCTAAAGCTCAGGCCTGACCGTTCTGACCAATCAGAGCAGGAGTTACAGAGCCAGCAGCAGTAGCCAAAGGCTTAAAAAGGGCGGCTAGATCAGAATTTTTGTTCTTAAAGCTGTAGATCTATTCAACTCAGCCTTGACTTCTGGGCCAAAGCACAAAAATTGCCTCTTTTTTCATGTTAGGTCTCATCAAACCAGATCTCAACCTGGACTAAATGAGGTCTAACGTAAAGTTAACAAGACGACACCAGGTATGCACCAAGTCTAAAGTAGTGCTAACCTAAGATGAAACAAGTAAATAAGAAAAAGATGAATTTAAGTGGTTTGAGAGCCTGATCTAGCCCTACGCTGTTTCTGCTGAACACGAGCAGTTTGTGTTTGTTTGGAGCTCTATGGGAAAAAGCTTTCTCGCGGCTGATTTGCAACAGTTATAAGCAACAATGACGTATCTAGATATTACAATCGATCCATGGAGGAAGAGCAGGTTCGAAACCAAACAGACATAGCAGCGCTGTCAGACATACTTCAGTCAATTTTAGCAAAATAACAAACCATTTTCCCTGCTTCTTCAAAGTTTAATTATTTAACATTTAGAGAGACACACTTATCAGTCTGTTTAATTATACTATTAGAGAATAAGACAGATGGTGTATAAGCTGTTTCAGGATCTCCTTTACAAAATGTTTCATAATAAATGTCTTGATCCAGAGTCTGCCTTTCACAGTTCTTCTTCTTCTGGTTTATTCTGGTCCTGTTCATTCACACGTCTGGTCTGCGGGGGCGCCGTCTCACCTCCTGTTAAAAATCCTGTGTGTGTTTGTTGTTTCAGATCATCAAAGACACGACGACGGAGCACAAAGACCTGCCCTGAGAACATCCAAAGTCACAACGTTTAGTCGAAGCATCTGGGGTGAAAAGGGCTTGAATTCAGAATGTTCTCATGCACTTGAAGAGGATCGGAGATTAGTTTGAATACTCACCGATACGATACGATACCTGAAAAATGTGAATTACCAGTATCAGTATCAGAACAAACCTACTTAAAACTCAACCAAAATTTACTATTGGAGAATAAATAAATATCTAAGACACAACTGAACTACCTGTTTCCCCGACAACCATTAAAAAACGAGATCTAATATTTGAATTCAAGTCATTTTAACTCATCTATAAAGTGTCAGACTTTTAGACAAACAGTTTAGTTTTAGAAGAGTAGTTTTAAAGACAATATTGTAGAAAACTTTACAAGAACATGTTTAATAATAATCTTGAAAAATCCACGGTGCCTAAACTTAAGCCGAGTGTTCGCTGCACGATTTTGACCAACTGTGATCAAAGATTTATGATTCCTGCGGTGTCTTTGGAGCATGAATCAGATTCAAAACTGATCCTTTGCTGCATCTCACTTCTGAGAAAGAGTCCAGTTGAAACTTGAATTGTTTCCCGCAGAAGGAGTCTCTAAATCAGCTTAAATGTGGAACAAAGCTTAATTTTCAATCTGACAAAATGGAGTACCACGGAAACTTACATTTTTCAATTATCAGTTAATGGAACATTATTAATTCACTCCACACTCAGTGGTGAGTTCCTAATGTAGCCACAGCTGCCCTGTCCTGAGGTTCAGGCTGCACTCACACCAACACAAGAGAACGTGCCCAGGCCCAGACGGCCCCTAAAGCACAGTTCTTCTCTCCAGTGTAAGAGCAAACGAATCGTGCTCAGGCACAGCTCGGATCTGACTCTGGCGAGGCTGGAGGAGTTGGGCCGGAGACTTTAACACACAAGCCCATTGTGAGTGCTGATGTTTCTCACAAGAAGTACGAAAATAAACTTTGCACCAAACTCGCTTGAATTATCTCTGTGAACAGAGAAAAGCTGAGTTTCTCGTCTCCTGTTGCTCTTGTTGCTCCACGCAATTTTTAATCTAAAACCTGACATAGGAGCGCACATCACCGGCAAACTAGTGTCTGCCTCATTATATTAAAGAAATAGCGCCCCCAGGACTTATTTACACCATCAGCAACTCAATGCTTGATCCATGCTTCAGAGGACGACGTCACCGACATGTGACTCGGTTCAGTTGTGCAGGTGTGAGTGTGGAACATAGATAGTTAATACTTGCAAAGTGCCTTGTTCACCAGCTCCAGTCACTGTGGTCTGTATTTGCCCAAAGCCGCGTGGATTCACGAGGATTCCTACGAGAATATTATGACTTGAAAGTCAGACCGCTGCGATCTCCAGGAAAACTAGACTCTTTACGGATTCTTTCCACACACTCGTGTGACTCTCGGACGTGCACTCGCACTGCTCTGAGGTCTGTGTACGAGGACGCATTGGTTTGAAGCACTTTCTAAATCTTGTGCGTGAGTCCCGAAACATCCAACAGCTCGTCTTTGATCGTGTGACAGTTCAAGTTTACATTAAATCTTTGTCTTTCTGTGGGAGAAACAAGCTTCAATCACAGACGGTCTAAATCCTGCTTGAACACTCGGCTTTACATTTGTACATCTGGTGCTTGGTTTTAGCAGCTTCTGAACGCTCCTGACTGGAAATATTTTTGCTTTTTTTAATTTTAGGAGAGTTCTAGTTTTGAGTTTGAGGTTTGTAAGTCGTAGCAGGTTGAAACAGTGAATGTGAAAAGTGAAGCTGAACCAGACGAAACACGAAGGAAAGCGGACGTTCCAGTGGATTTAAGAAACTTTTACAGGATTTTGATGCGAGTTGTAGCACATTGTGTTTGTAGATTTTGTCCTAACGCTGCTGCTTGTGTAACCTGCTGCTCAGACTGTTTTATTCACACAAATGTAACTGAAGATGACTTTAATAAACCCACAAATGTGAAGAGTTTGGGCTGTTTCTTTGTTAAAGTGACAGACTAGACCAGACCTGAGCAAAGACCTGTGTCATGTTTCAATCAGGCCCTTAGAAGGTTTTTTTTAGAATGAGTGTTATTCTTTATATTAGACTGACGTTGCAATGGAACATGTGCCTGCCCTAGTGTTCTTATGGAAATCACAATACATAAATGTTATATTCGCCTGGATCAATCAAATGATGCAAGTATGATAAGTATGATTATAATTAAAGCCAAACTTTTTACCCCAGACTTGTGCTATTTTGTTTGTTTTTCTTGGACTAAAACCATTCCACAAATGTTTTTTCCTTCACGTGGGCTTGCATCTCTCCAAAACTTTAACTACCGTAATTTCTGGATTATAAGACGCTACTTTTTTCATGAGCTTTGAACTACGAGGGTTATAAGGCAATGCAGCAAAATGATAGATTCTCATAGACTTACTATTAACAAGTGCGGCTTATATATGTACTTTAAAATTTTTCTTACTTAAATCTAGTGGGGGTGCACGGTAGCCAAGTGGTTAGAGCTCTGGCTTCCCAATAAGGAGGTCGTGGGTTCGACTCCCGGGTCGGACCATATCAACATCTCACGATCTCTCTGGGTGGAGTTTGCATGTTCTCCCCGTGTCACCGTGGGTTTTCTCCGGGTACTCCGGTTTCCTCCCACCTCCAAAAACATGCATGTTTAATTTAATTGGGCATCACTGTAAATTTCCCTTAGTGAGTGAATGAGAGAGTGAATGATTGTCTGTCTAACCCTGCGACAAGTTGGCCACTGTCCAGAGTGTTCCCCGCCTAAGGCCCAAAGTCACTGGGATAGGCTCCAGTCACCCGCGACCCCTAACGGGATTAAGCGGTAGAAAATGAATGAATGAATGAATGAATAAATCTAGTGGGTGCGGCTTATATTCAGGTGCGCTCAATAGGCAGAAATTACAGTACTTCTGTAAGGCCTTCTTTTGCTTTGCTTTAAATTTCTATCTCAAGAATGTTACACAGTGTCACTTTAAAGGGGCACTGTGTAAGAAAACAAACAACAAAGTGATTTCCACTTTTGAACACTAGAGGGAGCCTTTCACATGCATGCACTTGCTTATTAAGCATGATGCCATCTAGCGTCAATAATCACATTCCGGCCCGTAATAAAACATTTCAAATACGTATAAATGTATCACAATTGATGTGGATTGGTTAACAGTGCTCTCTTAGACCATGTACACACGTAGGCGGGTATTTTTACAAACGCATATCTGCTGTCCTCCGTTTTATAAAACTCTTGTGTCCACACATAACTGTTTTAAAGAAAATACATCCACACAAACCCGCATAAATGTGCTCCCGATCACGGCTCTAACAAGGCCACGTGTATGATGTTTATGCAAATGTTGCAGTTAGTGACGTATAAAAATGTAAAACGCCGGTTATTCACATCCACACTCAAACGCAAAGCTGGAGTTTTGGCCAAATCTTCACTTTGGTCGGAGTTTTAACAAAGCTCCGTTTATATGAGGGAATCCTAGTTTTAGTGTGGATGACAGGGCGAATCATAGAAAAAAATTTTCGTTTTATCAGATACCCAGCTATGTGTGGACAAGGCCTTAAGTATTCATGTTGTAAAGAATAAATATGATTTAAATGTTTGTGGACTACATGTGATAATTAAAATTCCTCTCAATCTTACACAGTACAGCCCTTTAAGACTTTAGTTTGTCCTGGTTGATGAAGCATCAGGACTGTATCATCTACAAACAGCAGAGATGATCCTGCAGTTACCAAACTGGTCACGATGTTCAAAGGAAGCGTCAGTGTCGAGTCGAACCGAAGCTTGAGTCGATGCTTCACAGAAGTGTTTCGTTTGCTCCTCTGCGCCATCTTGTGGTAAAAATAAATGAATGCATGTAAAATTAACAAATGAATACTGATTTATTGAAAGTAACCAACAATACTATACTACGTAGCTTAATTGAATAAATGTTTGCACAAATATACAACACTTCACATTCCTAGCAGACGCTCAGTGTGTTGAACCAAAGCAACACTCTCGTGCTTCCCTTTATAATCTATTCATCCTTGCAAACATGCCAGCATTTTTTTAAATGATAAATGGAGTCTAAACTTAATCAGTCGTAAAACCAGGTCCGACATGAACCAGTCCAGGTCTCGGAACTGTCCCAGATCCAGGCTCTGCTGCGGATTCTTTTACTCTGCTGAAATGAACCACTTCAGCCAAATGGTGCTTCATTACTCTGATGACGTCACTCCCTGAAAACACAAGCTCCGATACTTCACTCCCCTCTCATCAGGAAAGGGTTGAAGCGTGTGCTGAAGTGTCGTTCACTTCTGTGCATAGAAAACTTCATGTCCATTAACATGAACAGAAGAGGTGACAAAGCGCAACCCTGGGGGAGTCCAATATGCCCTCGAAACAAGCAAATGTTTCATTGCTTTATTTTCTGACAAATTTTTTTTCTAAATCAACAATTATGTAAAGTTCTCTGAGATAACTGCTTGGGTTATACAAATAATTGATTTAAATAATTTGAATTAAACAGGTCTGACTTATTGCAGCAAAGTGAACACAGCTCCTGCTTCGGTCAGACTGGGACAGGGCCACAGGACTACACAAGGAAGGACAGATCTGTGGACTGTTTGACAACTCCCCCTGAGGATCTGATGGAGAGTCTGTGTCCAGTGTCCTCACAGTGTCACATGTTCAAAAGTGTGAAGAGGAGTGACTAGATCTGTGGGCTGTCACCTATTCCCTGATACAACACAAGAAATCTAATTTTCTGTGGTATCATGAATAAGAGACCAGTATTTATCCACAACAACTAATCGAAACATCTAACATCTCCAAACAGGTATTTATGGGTTCTACAAACCAATATTACGTTAAATATACTTTGACTTCTCAGCGATGATGTACAAACTCCTGCTCTTATCAGCGCGCTCGTGTCCTGCTCAACGACACGTCAACAGACCGAAGAGGAGCTGGAATCTCACTCCAACCTGTCACAGACACAGCAGAGAACAGACAGTCCACGTCTCCTGAGATAAAGGCTGAGTGTGTTTACAGCAGCAGAGTGACGACGGGGAATAGAACCTTCACATTCTGTAAGTCTGATCGTTCACTCACACAGAGAATATGAGCTTTGTGTTGCTTTGGTTTCATGTGAACTCAGTCTGTGCTGTTGAGCTGTTGATATTAATGTTTAGGCACGTCTACTGAGAAGTACTTAGATCAAATAGCTAACTTTTAACTTCACTAATCCTGTTGTTGTGTTCTGGTGAATGTTGCCTGCCTGACAAAGTGAACAAAGCAAAGATGTTAGGCTCATTTAAACCCTGATCTGGTGTCAGGACATCTGTCTCTGTGGTACCTCTTGAAGTGCAGAGGCAACAGCCCAGGCCTGCGATTTCTTAACTGACAGTTTTTAACACCAGGCTGAAGCTGCACTTGATCCATGTTGAAGGTCAGCTCATTCAGTTCAGTGCTGCGCCAGTGCAGCTGCTGTCACTGCCTTTGATCCCGGCATGATTATGTGATAATTGTAAAGTTCCAGGCTCAGGTGAAAGTTTCTTTCAACAGAAAAATCTTGAAGCGTGGAGCACTGGACTGTACGATGTGCAGAGTGAGTTCCTCTGATATTTTTAAAGAAATAAAAAGCTGTGACTGCAACAAAACTGCCAATTGGGTGTTAATCTGCAAATGGTTTTGACCGGCACTGCATATAAATTTTTTGACTCAAACTGAGGCAGATGCGGAGAAGGGTCCAAACGTCTAAAGCAAACCTGGTGAACTACGGCCCGAGGCCAGATACGGCCCTCAGCCAGTTTTAATCAGGCCCTGAAACATTTTTGAAATTAGAAGTAATCTTAATATTGCTTTTTTTTTGATTGTTTTAGCTGTTGTGGTCTTAAATTCACAATAATAACAAAATAACACATTAGTCTCTTTTTTAGTTACATTTTTGTATTTTTTTGTACATTTATTTTTAAGAAATTTACTTGTAGCAATGAGAATTTTTTACACCAATGATCGCAGTCTGCCCTCCACCATTTATTTGGATTGAGTACAACCTTGTGAAGAAAGATTTCCCACTCTGGTCTAAAGCAAACCTGGACAAACTGCGGTCTGAGGGCCGGATGCTGGCCTTGAACTGTTTCAATGTGGCCCTAGGCAGATTTTTTTGAGAATAAGTGTTACTGTTTATATTTCTTTTATTTAATTTATAGGCTATGGAGCATGTGTCACTGCTTGTTGTCTTAATATTATCACAATCAATTGCCAAATTAGTAGATAAAAACCTATGATTTATAAAAATGTGCTTCCAATAATAATATTTTGTTACACCAATGACCACAGTCCAGCCCTCCACCGCTTGTCCGAGTTCAAATATGGTCTGCCCTGGCCTGGTCTAAAGAGTTTCAGCTTAAAGGTGAACTGTGGAGCTTTTTGACCAAAAATAGACTTAAAGAAAGTAAATAATACAAATAATACTTTTTTCTTTCAGCGGTTTTGCAAACTTGGTCTGGAGGAGGGCCTCTTCTTTTATCTTTCCATTAAAAACTTAGCAATATGTGTTCATACTAGGGCATAAAATGTGTTTATCTCCATTCAGAATGTTCATACGAGTTTGACTTTCTGTTTCTTCAGAATTGTTGTTTACGTTTCACCTTTAATGATATTTGACAGTTTTGGTCTGTTTTTAAAAAGACTGGGCTTTGTTGTTTTTTTGTTTTGTTTAGTTTTTCTTGACATGTGCTTTTAGGTCAAAATGTTTCCAAAGCTCGTGTCTCACTGCAGAGGTAATGACAGTTATAAGAGACATAAAGCTGGACTGTCCTGATTACAGCCAAGTAAGTCTGAACAAAAACACCACCTTAAGGAGTTTCTTGAGTATCTGTACTTTACTTGAATATTACAAATTCTGGTGACTTTTTACTTTTACTTCTTACATTTTTCAAGATGTATCTGTACTTTAGTAAAGTTAGTTACTTTATGAGCCCATAAACATATTTTTTTTTCTTTTAAAACACGACAGAGCTGCTGTAGTCATGTATCAGAGCTTTGTGAACAAATTAGCAACTGAAAAGTGCAAAAAAAAAAAATAATAATAATAAAAATAATATTCATTCATTTTTATTTTTCTACCGCTTAATCCCTTTAGGGGTCGCGGGTGACTGGAGCCTATCCAGTGACTTTGGGCCTTAGGCGGGGAACACCCTGGACAGTGGACAACTCGTCGCAGGGTTAGACAGACAAACATTCACTCTCTCATTCACTCGCTAAGGGACATTTACAGTGATGCCCAATTAACCTAAACATGCATGTTTTTGGAGGTGGGAGGAAACCGGAGAAAACCCACGGTGACACGGGGAGAACATGCAAACTCCACCCAGAGAGATCGTGAGATGTTGATATGGTCCGACCCGGGAGTCGAACCCACGACCTCCTTATTGGGAAGCCAGAGCTCTAACCACTTGGCTACCGTGCACAAAAAAAAAAAAAAAAAATCTGAGAATTACATATTTATCCCATGATAAAAGTCACAATAATTATAAATAATTCACTGTAAAGCCCAACTCCAACACATACAAATCAACTTTGTGCAACTGCAAAAAGAAAAAAAAAAAAAAAAAGCATTTCTAGATTGGTTAAAATGTTTTAAAATCTGGATTTTTATCTTTATTTTAGATGGTGTAATCCCTCATTCTTCCAGGAGCGATACATAGTAAAAAGTCTTTAAAAGGAACCCCGAGAATTTTTTAATGTTTGTTTTCGAGTTTTCCTTATATCATAAAAGATATAAATACACACGAAAATAATCTGAAAAATCTACCGTTTTATTAAACTTTTAAGAAATATATTTTCACGGAAGACGCCATCATTGTTTACAACACAGTGCATTATGGGTAGTATGACGTCGAATCGTGTAACTACGAGGAAAGTTATGAAAGCTTACCACATTCTCCTTGTTTCCTCCCGAGACGAAATCACAACCAAAAGCCACACAATGTACCATTTTACAACAAACTACTGACGCTCCTGTTAACCAGATCAACGGCAACTGTTGCAGCTGTTGTGTGCGTCTCACGACTGACGCTCACTGCGCCAGTGCGCCACACGATTCTGCGTCATCACCTCAAGATGGCGGCGCCCGTAAAATCAGGAAGTTGTTGTAAACATAACAATTTTACGTCAAACGGCGAATATTTGTTTACTTTAAGTTCTACTTTTTAGTAAGTATACCTACGCGAAGTATTTTCGATCTATTTATGTAAATATTCGGGGTTCCTTTTAAAGTTGTCATCTGGACAGTGTTTCTGAAGATCTCATTTTCAATCTCAGATTCAGATAAGAGCAGAAATGCCTTGACCTTCGGAAACACGATGACAACTTTGAACTTTCTCCTATCTTTATTTTAGGGTGTTTTTTTTTTTTTTTTTTTTTTTGGTTCAGATGGTTTTACTTGATGTACCTCAATTATTTGACTTGTTTCAATAAATTTCTTATTTCAAGCCAATTATTTGCTATTGAAGTAAGGCATTTTTACTCTTTTGTCAAATTTGATTCAAGCTCAAATCTATTAAAAACATCATAAATGTCTTGAAACAATTGAAATAAGATGCCAAGTTTCTAGTTTTAAACGAGAGTAGTTTACTTTTTGTACTTAAGTAAATTTACTTAAGTTTAACTTTATACTTTTACTCAAGTAGCTAAAGGAGTTTCAACAGGACTTTTATTTGTTTTTTTTTTTACTACTTTTACTTAAGTAGGCCTAGTGAACTTCAGTACTTTTGCCATTTAACTTCAGACTCCACTCTTCTTTCACTTTAGTTCTCCAGCACTGCACAGTTTGACAGCTCTGTTTGAAATGCATAGGAACATTTCAGGCTTTTATCATCTTTAATATGAGTCACAACTTAAAAGTCTTTGTCAGTATCTCAAACATTTAGCTTCTGTTCAACTGCGTCTGTGTTCTCGGTCCAACATTAGACTTTTATCTAATCTTCTCCTCTCTGCGCTCCGTAAACAGACTCTACATCACAGCAGCAGCAGAGCCCGTGCGTCCCTCCCGCTGCGTGACCGGGCCCTTCACCGCGCGGAGAGGCACGTGTTCGCGGCAGAATTCGGGGTTATCGCAGCGGAGCGCACGGAGCGTCGGAGCGGTGGTTATTTTTGGTCCCGAGGCGCCTGTGATGTGGAGCTCCGGAGGTCTGGGGTCTGCGCTCCGTCACTGTCACTGTCACACGCGCATCAAAGCGGCGGTGTGAGAGCAGAAGCTTCCGGGAGCAGACCTTCACAGTAAAACAGCCCAGATGCCCTCCCATCCAGAACTAATCCACCAGGGTATTCATGACTTCCCATTTCTGTTACGTTCACGAGCAACATTTCATGTTTTACATAATAATGAGAAGTTTGGCCAATCAGAGTGCTGCTTTGAGAAACACAATGCCTCATTAATCATTTCAGACAGAACACAGAAGTCAGATTATTAGTCACAACTTTATAACTTTCGTTTCAGTTTAAAGACAATATGTTTTGAGATGCAAACCGCGTGCCTGCGCAATACATGCATGTGCGTATTGTGCGCGTGCGTAAATCCCACAAGTCTCTTTTTGCAATTTTTTATTCTGTTTCTTTTCCACCTGCAACTAAAGGACTTCTGGCACGCACTGGCATGCTCTCCGGCTACAGACATCTCAAACCATTCAGTACATAAAGCTCTGCAGAGTATGAGGCCAGTCCTGCTTCTCAGCGCAACGACACAGGGCGCTAAAAACAGTAGTGCCGTTCGTCTTTTGTCCCATTTCGAATAGCATTGTACCTCAGCATTCTTGTCTCTCTCACTTGTTTCTGACTTGATTTCCCACTCTTTTTTGCGCTCAGTCGTGGATTAAACCATGATCTCACAGAGAACAGGGGACAGAGCATGGTCTTGAGTCACCAGACCCGAGTCTAAATAACAGCGCTGAGAGAGGAGAGATGCTGTACAAGCGCTCATATTTGCACATACGGTGCAAAAAACAAACAAACAAAGAGTATGACTAAATAAATCCTCGCACTCAGACATTTAGAAAAGTCTAATGAAAGTAGGAAATATTTGCCTGGGTGCACAGAGACTCGAATGGAGCTTGAGCCGCGCGACACGCATGGGATCAGCGCTTATGTTGAGATATACAGTATTTCTGTATTAACTTCACATGTTTTGCTGAGATGGCTCACACGGCCAAAACCAGTCAACAAGGTAAACACATTTCAAAACACATTGTCTTTACAAAGACACCAAGGACAATTTGGGCTGGGATGGCGCCATCACTGGTACAAATGCTCAAACTCCTGAGCTGGATACACAGAATCGACAGAACTCTGCATGTATCCTGCTAATCCAGTGCAGCAACAAGCAAACAGCACCTGTAGTCTCTCATTGAAGCAACGAAAAGATCATCTTATTCTATTGATATCATGTGGTCGGGTAACTAGACCAGGCGAGAAAACAAGTCTAAAAGTCATAGTCACCGCAGGACAAAACACAGTGGGCAGAAGGTAAATGACTCTCAAACTAAAGAGAAATAAGACAAAATAATAATTTAAAAAGCTCTTTTTTAAAAAAAACAATGAAGCGATTGAGTTTCAGAAACATTGTAAAATTCATGTTAGATTTATGGTCTACATATTTTACCAATGTAGGTCTAAAGTTAGCCTACTAATTTTTCTTAGATTTTTCTTTTTAAAAATTGAAATATGTATTTATCTTGTTCATTCATTGATTTAGTTTGATAGTTCTTTGGTTAATTTGTCAAAGTATCGTCGCTGTTCCTTGTGCTTTCTTTCTTTCTTTTCTGCAGCACCAGGAGCTGTCCAGACTTTTATTGTGAAAACCCTCCCTCCGCGCTTCCGGTTTGTCCCCCGGGCCGGAGCTTGACCGTGTGGCCGCCTGAGGAGCGTCAGAGCGCGGGCAGAGACACAGAACGCACCGGGGCTCCGAGCTTCGAGCCTGGAGCATCTTTTTTACCACCTGTTTTTTTACAACTCTGCAACACCGGCCGCGACACGAGCATTTGCACCGATAAATCTCACTTTTTACGTCATATTTTCAGACTTTTTCACCTGTAGCGCGTCACGTCACCTCTTCATCTTCATCTTTAACTTTTGACGCACGGCTACGTTCAGCACAATCCCGCCTCTTGAAAGATTAATCAGCTGTACATTTTAAATATTTATCGATCTCTTTATTGGTCCGGTTCATGCCCCGCGGGACGAGCTTTTTCCGAGCCGCAAAATGCCTGTGCGACGCGGACATGTGGCGCTCCAGAACACGTACCTGGACACGATCATCCGCAAGTTCGACGAGCAAAGTGAGTCACGTTGTTGTTTACGTTTTTTTGATGACCGTAATCTTTTCACAGAGAGAGAAACGAGACTTAATGCAACAGGTGTTCTTGAGCTGGGGGAGAAAATGCGTGGAAAAGTACGTTTGCCAGTGTATAGCTATTCTGCACATTTTGAGAGTAAACAAAAAGCGTGAATCTTAAAGTTGTTGTTTTAAGTTGGCTGTGGCAAAATTTTTGGTTGGTTGCCACACTCACTCTAATTAGCTTGTGAAGTCAGAATAAAATGTTGAACCAAAATTTGCTAGTTATTTTAGTAGCTAAACATTTGTTCAAGATTGTGATAAGATGTAGGCCTTCATAAAGTAAGTCTTCAGATGTTGAGGGAAAATGTGTTGAAAGTTTAAAACTGTTGACATTACAGAGAGGCAGAGGACGACTTTTATCTGAGCTGGGTTTTAAATGTAGAAGAAAACTGAGGTGAGAGTAAAAAAACCCAGTTGGGGTCGGTTGTCCCATGTGAAATATCTGGGACGACAGGCAAAGCCAGAGTGGGGTTGGTTGTCAGACTCTTTTCTCTGGTCGACAAGACAGAATCAAACCAGATCTAAACAAGTTCAAACTTCAAACAATACCAGTAAATACAAAACGAATTTATTTTCTTTCAGACCGGACAGCGTGGAGGTCCAAAGCGTCCAGTTTACATGTTAACTCTAAGTAAACCTGCGTCTTGAGGCGTCCAGCAATTTCGACTTAGAATTGTGGTTCATCAGTAGGGATGCACCGATCCGATACTGGGATCGGATATCGGTGCCGATCCAGGCAATTTTGCTGGATCGGGTATCGGCTCCATGATATCGGTTCAGTTGATATCATTGTTGTGCTTTTAATTGGACATAATTAGACAATTTATTGGCTGGTGTTGATCCAGAACATGTCATAATGTTTGACATTTTCTTCAGATTAAGTTGTTAAGTTGTGACTTGCACTAAAAATAACAGTTACATAACACTAAATGACAAAATGTCTCATGTATTTTCAATTCTTACAATGGTATCGGTTGATATCGGGTATCGGCAAATACTTAAGCCAAAGTATCGGAATCGGTATCGGAACTGAAAAAGCTGGATCGGTGCATCCCTATTCATCAGTCCAACAACTCTCGTCTGCTCCTTTATTTTTGTCTCGTTACTACTCGTGACCTTTGCGCCTCGTCCCTCAGGTCAACTGGCATGTGCAGAATTTGAAGAAATTGGCGTCTAGTGCGTTGAAATTTGCTTGGTCACGCCTCATCAGGCGTCACGCCCCAGTTTGGGCTCTGCTGAACTTTCAAGCGTCGAACGCCGGCGTTCACCAATCAGAGACGACTCTTCTGTGACGTAGTGCGCTGTTCTCCTCTCACATCAAGTTGAAAGAAGAACTGTTTATCAAAGTCTTTTAACAACTATGGTCGCTTGTTTTTTGTGGCTTTTTTCAAAGACTTGGTCGTTCGCTGCTCTGAAAATCTGGCCACATGATCTGGACTGACAATGCCTCACTTGGATTTATTAAAAATGCTCGTTGTTATGTTTAAACCACTGCTGCATGACGAGACACAGGAGGAGGACAGAGACAAGAACTGCCTGGAGGAGAAAGTTGTGCTATTGGGTAAATTAGAATGCAGCAAGCTTCTATCTCTCTCCCTCCTTCTCTCTCTCAACGTGCAAAACAAAGCTTTTGCAATAAAAGCAGGAACGCAAAGAAGCGCATTGGGCCGTCAGCTTTGAAAATATTCTACGTCAAAATTCGCTTGAACACACGAAATTAGACGCTTTGACGCCATCCGGTCTGAATACAGCATAATGGTTTTAAGATGGCTTGGCCTGATTTGATTGGTTGGGGGGCCTGAACTGGCCCCTGGGCCACATATTGGAGCAGACACATATAATCTTTTACTGGTCTTTATACTATAGTGTCACATTTCTAAATTACTTTTATCTTGATTCAAACACAATTTCAATACAGAGGCATGTACTCGATTCTCAATACCAATGTCATTATTACAATTCAAAAGTGCTTTTGAATTTTCAGCTAAAACTAGTAGTTTTTTGGTTGTTTAAAATGTTTGTTCTAGTTGTTATAATGTTGATTATTTTAAAACTGTTCAGCAAAGGCCAGATTGTGTTCTCCTAAAGTCTTTTTTTTGTACAAATAATTGAGAGTCTATAAAACCTAGATTTGTCATGAGCTTTAGTATTGATTATTATGTGATTTTTATACAATCTATTTATATCGGTTTAAAACGTTAAGAAAACGCTCAGACTGAACAGCAAAGACGATAAGTGAAAATTGTGTAATTTGAGAGTTTTTTATGTAAACACAAGTTTGTCTGTAAATCTGGACCTAGAATGTTCTTATGTGACGATATCTCCGCTCAAATCTTGTATTCAAGAAACTTTTGTATTCTAAACTAACTGATGCAGCTACAAAAAGATTATTAGCACTTCAACCCTGCAAAAATCAAATATGCATGCTATAAAACTTTATCTACAAATATATTATGTCTTATCTTTTGTGATAGAAAGGTAAACAAACATCCAAAAATCGTTGTTTATTGTTGCCATAAAGACTTGTAATCACGGTCATGTTTGTTCCGATGTCGTGCTCTTACAGTAGACTTGATTCTCTCGCCGTCTGGACTTTGAACACGGTTTTAAAGGGTTTCTGTGGGAGTTAATCTGCTGTGCGTCTGTTCTATTGACTTTACGCCTCACTTCAGCTGCAGTTCGATGGGCCAGTGAATCAGAGCCATTTCACAGTCGATTCATGGATCGCTCTTCATTTGGGTTTGTGTGAACTGAAGGCTGCGCCGCACGTGAAAGGGCCGACTAAAGCGGACATGGCTGTGACACGAAAGAACAGATTCAGGGCTCGATAGGAGTGAGACGTGGCAGGAAATGAATGTCACACTTCTCTTGGAGCCAGATCACGGTTTCGACTGTGTTTTTGCTTTTTTTTAGTTAAAAAAAATATCTTCTGCTTTTTTTTCTGCTTCACTCAGAACAAGGACAAAGACTGATCAGATCAAAACAGAAAGATTTATTGTCATGGTCAGAAAGTGAGCCTCCGGGCCGATGCACTTTTTCATGCGCCACCACTCGCTCTTTTGAACATGAAATGCAAAGCAACAAGAGAAGCAGGTGAAGGTCAGTAAAGAGGGCTTTAGTGTTAAAACATTCATACAACCCCAGTCAGTCACTCCAATGTAGACTGACGGTCAATGAAGAGCTTTGTGTTTCGACTCAGCTCCTTCTTCTTCACAACAGTCTGATTCAGTGACCTCATCACTGCTGATTCGTACAGATTCCAGCTTCCAGATCCACAAAGCACATGTGGCCTGGAGCAACCTGATTGAGGATAGCTACCATTCAGCCCTGCTCTTGTGTGCTGTTGCTGTCACTCCCTTTGATCAAGAGACTCGTGAGACCATGTTCTCAGAGTAATTCCTCATTTATGACAGAAAAGGGCTGTAGCGGGTTCTGGTGTCCAGCTAAAAATCCAATTCACCACCTGTTCTCTTTCACTTTCAACGATCAGGAAAGACTGTTTGCTGTCTTTGCGTACTACCACATCAACAGATTCAGGTTTGTCAAAGATCTGTCTTTTCACTGCAGCACGTGGACGCACTGCAGGCGTACGAGGGGCAAGTGTCGTCTCTGGTTCGCGGGATGTCGCGCCTGGAGCAGGAGCTGCACAAAGCCCAAGAGGAAAAGGCCGCTCTGTTGTCGGACCTGGCCTCCATCCGAGAGCTCTGTGTTAAATTAGACTCTGGGAAAGAAATCACAGCCCGACATCTCACCAACAAGAGCATGGATCTGGAAAGGGTGAGGTCATTTAATGGTTCTTTACGCACCAATAAAACATGTAGGGGGGTGGCAATAGTGCACAAAACAGTAAACAATAATGAAAAGCAGCTTGACTATTTGTACTTTTAAATACTGTATGGTTAGCTCTCATGTAAAAGTAGAAACACATAGGGTTCTCTGCTGTCACATCTATTTATTCCAAGCAGTTCTATTTCTTTGAAGTGCTCCCGACACTAAAACTATGAAAAGGCGGTTTACACGCTCTGTCTCTGAAGGTCACAGGGGAGCTGGAGGACGTTCGATCAGAGGCAGAGCTCCTGAAGAAGCAGTTGGCCAGTGAAAGATTAACCGTTCGGAACCTGGAGACTCTGCTCTCCACCAACCGACAAAAGGAGTTTCAGACGCACCTCACAGCCAGCGAGAAGGATTCGGAGCTGAAAATACTGCGAGACCGCCTCACGCTCGCCGACAGCAAAAAGTAATTTATCTGCAGATATGTTAGTATATAAAGCAGCATTTGTGTATAGAATCATGTCGATGTTCATTACATATTAGTTTAAAAGGAATGCGCTGCCATCTTTATATTTTCAAAGAATGCCCCACAATATTCTGAATGAGGCAAAACTACTGGTTAGGGCTGTAATCAATCAAAGAAATTCTTAGTCGACTAAAGACATGTCCCATCCACCGATTAATCGCCAAAAAAGGGGCGTGGCAAAACTCTCAGCTAAAAAGGAGGACTTCTTTTTGATCCATTTGTCAGATAACACCAATCATTCAGGCTTAAATTTTCCACTAATTCCGCTGTTCCATGTAAGTCTCATGATCTAAATAAAGAATTAGTTGACTCATTCAAATATTGGTCAACTAAGACTTCATCAACCGATTAATCGACTTAACCAGTGTTTCCCAACCAGGGGTACGTGGACCCAGGGAGTACACAACCATTTGCCAGGGGGTACTTGGGATGCTTGCAGATTTAAATAAAAGGTAACATTGCACGTATTGTAATGCAAAAAACTGTTATTTGCAGCACATTTTACATGTTCAGAGGCAGTTTTTGACATGGAATCCAATAAAACAATAAAATGCAATGGTTATAAATTAAAATGTATTAGTAAAGAAAAAAATACCCCTAAAAACGTGTCATAAGGGGTACTCGGTATGTGAGATCATGATTATAGGGTACTCCAGACAAAAACAGTTGGAACCACTGGACTAAACGACTAAAGACTACAGCCCTACTGGTAACAGAGCTGATAAAATGTGTTTATAGCTAGCTAGAATGTATAGTTTTACACAAATTTACTTTATTACGTCAATTGGAAACTCTGCTGAGCTTAGTTAGCTTCTAAATTTAGGATGTTTCAGCTGTTCTACAACAAACAATTTCCTCATCTCAAAACAGACTAAAAAACTATCAATTTAAAGTGATACCATGTAGCTATCTAAAAATCACCTACATAATTCCACAAAATACAAAGCTAAGATCATTTATTCTAAATGAGGATAGGTAATGTTTTTTGTATGTCACAGAAAGGTTCAGACCCTTTTAAATCATAGTTCAGTTGTAAATCAGTGGTTCCCAACCTTTTTCGTCTTGAGTACCCCCTATGTCATGGTTTTATTTATGGGTGTTTATCTTTAGTCATACATTTTTGTTTTATAACCATTGCATTATAGTGATTAAAAAATTCCATAAAAAAAAAAAAAATCCCCCTTTATGTTTTCGTCATGTCCCTTACTGCAAAATTACTGAGTAGAGCTAAAGAATTGTATGCCAGAGTCCTTCATACAGATCTCCCTTTTACATTTGAAGTGTTTATTTTGGAAAGATTGACATACAGTATAAAAGAAAATTTAATTTAAGTTATTTCAAATCATGTTTTTAGCTGGGAAAAAAAAGGTATCACTAGAAAATGGTTAAAAATTCAGTCACCGACAAAAGATAACTGGATTGATGTACAGTAATGCATGATATTTATGTTATGGATCAAATGACATATGGTTTAAGATTGGACAGGACATATGGAAAAATTGGCTTGTCTTTGTTAAAACCGTAAGATCAAATTTTATTTGAGAATGTTTTCCCCAGGGTTTACTACTGAATTTGGTTCAGTTCAATTTGTTTTAATTTTGTACTTATTGTAAAGGGCATATGGTAAATCATTGCATAATGGAATATATGTGTGAATACTGTCCTAAAAAAACAATGAACATATAATAAAAAAAATAAATAAATAATTGCCCCTTAACATGCAAAATGTGCTGCAAAAACTTTTTTTTTTTCACCTTACAATACTTGTAATTCTACTTCTGCAATTGTGCCAAGTACCCTCTGGCAAATGGTTGAATGGTAGTAAATCACTGAAAATCAGCTGTGCATTTGGTATTTTGGTGACGTGTCCGGGATGAACTGCTTACAGTATATTGTCCCGTTTATTTTCATTTGTCAGTGCTGAACATGCCCGGGAGGTTTCTCAACTCCGAAGTAAAGTTTCTCAGCTGCAGACGGAGATGGACGTGTTTGAAAAGGCAGCTGACCAGCGAGCGCTTCGAAAGGTGAGGCAGACGGGAGCTTTAATGCAGACCAAATGTTCGACACCAGAAGAATGAACTGATGATTTACACTCCGAGCTAGAGCTTCATAACTTTGCACTTCAGTCATATCGGATGTGTTGCATTATTAATAAGAAATCGCAAAGAATCAAATTGAAGCTGAATAAAAACCTGTACCATCACATACTGCCTTCATGTGTATATTTCTTACTTTTTTCTGGTAACATTTTCTACGTTGCCTTGTCTGTTTTGTCCGCAGAGAGAGAGCTGTCCAGGAGATGAGAAGACAGGGTTTGTCGTACTCTTCTCTGAGGAGTTTGTCGCCTCATAACGTCTCCTCCGCGTCTCGCTTCGTCTCCACAGAGTTCCATCCTCCGAAATCTGGAGCAGACTCGAGACCGAAGTCTAGAACTAACTCCAGAGCGGTCCCACGAGGCCAAGGCGGCAGACAAGTGAGTGATCATTCAGTCGTTCACTAATAGTACATCAGTTTGTGTTTGTAAAAATGTGAAACTAGGGCTGCTAAATTAAAACTGCAACTTTAAGATATGCAAATACCAAAGATAATTTAGATTTCTATTTTGTTTAATGATTACATTCAGGAGTGTTACGGCATTATTTGCTTGTAATTTTCAAGGATTTCTAAACTACATTGCATTGTTAGTTTAGTGTCAGTGATTCTTTGCCTTCTAATGATTTCAGAAGTGTGAGCTTCAAGGACTAACAACTTCGAACAACCAAGGAGCCACTGAGTGAGTCTTCAACCTACCAAAAGCTGAACAACACTCTGTATTGATCAATTTGTCTTTATTTTGTCCCATGCACATGGTCAAACCTGACATAAGTGACGTAAGTGAGTCACAAAGCCCAATGAATTCACAGTGCCAAGATTTACCTTCAAAACAGAATAAAATATGAAATAAATATTTTTGTAGCCTGATTTTGAAGGACTTTTCTCTTCTCCAAAGTGGTTTGGACCAGAAAGAAGCAGCTATTCATACTGAGATGTTTCATTGTTTTTTATTTGTAATTTGTAAGTAATTAAATTATTCCTAAAGATATTTTGTAGTATTTTTTTTTCCACACAGTGTACTTCTTTAATCATGATTTATGATTTTTGAAATATGTTTGATAATGTCAGTAAAATACACCTAAGAAGATGATTTGAATCACCCCAGAAAATGTTTTCTTTCCTGATACACTCACCATTTATTTCCAAAATGTACATATACAGTCTTAAAGATATTTAATAGACTATTTATGAGAAAAAGTGAATTTGAATTTATTATCTGAATTTAAACATTTTCAATGCGGCCAGTTTTTTTGACCAGCCAACCATAAACTTTTTTTCATGACTATAACACATAGAATACAACATATAGGTAAAGGATTTTCACAGCTGTTACCTAGCAACCATATCGTAAGCAAGGGCTAAAATACATTTAAATTCTGCCTTTGTCCCATGGACCTGGTTTGGCACAGTGGGTTTAGTCATGCACATGGTGCTACAGATCAAATTATAGACCTGTATAATACAGTAGATGTTTATATTGATTTGTGATTTTATTGTCATTTAAACTTAAAGTCATTAAACTGCAGCAAAATATCTTATATGGACATGTACTATTTATTTACCTGTATTTTACCAGGCAAAACATTAAGAACAAGTTCTTATTTACAATGTTGGCCTGGTGACAATAATAAAACACATTAAAACAAAGTTACAGAACCTACACAGAAACATCAAAAACACCCTCAACACTCTGAAAAGACAAAGGATAAGCCACATTTAACACATTTAAACAAACTAGTTTCCCCAAGTTGACTGGCAAGAGAACTCCACAAGTGAAGAGCATAAAATTCATTTTCCCAGTTCACTGTCAATGTCTCCTGACCTCGTGCAGAATGATTGGAGTTAAACTTTATTAAGACTATTAACAAATTTAAATAGTCTGGGAGTTTTGGCATTATAGCTTTATAATGAAAATAGTCCAGCCAACTTTACTGAGTAAGTCACAGTGATGTGTATTGTTATCTTTACATGAAACTAAAGTTCTCAATTGAAAAAAATAATGTGATGATAGAAGACAATGAAAAAAGACGAAAGTTGTAACACAAATATCTCACAATACGCATCAATTTAAATGTGTACAAACTCCTTAACTTCTTCACTTTAGTCCAAGAAACTTACAGAAAATATATTTTTTTTATTAAAACATGAGGTTTTAGGAATGATGCAAGACCCATAGAACTTTTCAACACAGTGAAAATTGTATTTGTTCAGCCATGAAGCTAAACTCCAGCAGCCGTTTCCATTGGCAACTTGTTTAATCACACACACGAAAATACCACAAAAACGTGATCTAAAATACAGTACATCTTACAGTCAGACAGTGCATGAAAGTGTAAACGGACATTTTTGTCCTCAAGTGGTTTTCACGTTGTTTTTGTTGTAACCTGTTGTAACCGTTTGTAACCGTTTGCCCCAGTAATACAAAAACAATACTAAATTGTAATTCAAAATGCTGTACAATACATGAACAAGCACTGAAAACCGAGCCTGAGAAAAATGGCAGAATTCCTTGGTAACTGTTTTGAAGTTCCATCACAAGCTCTGTATCGCTGTGCCCCAATTTTTTCCTTATTTTTTATTCGAATTTTGTTGCATCTCCTTGCATGATGCTTGACACCCGCAGCTAGTGTCGACAGTATTCAGTGTGATATTGGGAAGTGGATACGCAAAAAGAGAAAAGTCTAGTATATACTTAGGCAGAAGTTCTTTTAATAGTCTTTGTGGCAGGCTGCACAGATAATAATGTAACGTCTCCGCTGTGATCGGCTTGTACCAACCCTGTCTTTCCGGAAAATGTACAGTGGGAGGTGCTTTGATTTGTTGAAGCACATACTCTGCGTCCCGCTCAAGGTTCTCATAGGAGCCAATGAAATCGTAGGAGACGACACAGGGCTGGCACAGATTGTACATGGGCATCCAGTGTTCGTTCATTCGCTCAATATCCTCATCAAGCAAATAACGCACAAACTCATCAAAAGTTACGTCATCCCGGCAGTCTTTGAATCCTTGATGTATCCTTTTCTGTATCGCTTTATAATTTCCACACCATATTTTTTCTGGTAAGACTCGATCTCGCCAAATTTGTTCCTGTATGCCGAAAGCAGGCGCGCCATTGGTTCTCGCACAAACATGAACTTGAAGTAGTGCTTGAGTCTGTACTTTATTTCGTCCGGTTTCAAAGATCCCAGAAATACAAGATCGCTTTTGTGGTTCATCTTGATATTGACTTTGACGTTCTCCAGTGCCCCGCTCAAGACTTTCAAAACCCTCTTCCAATTGGAGCAGGCGACTTTGGGCACGTAGCAGTAGAGAAAACCGAATTGGTCGTTGACTAAAATGCTGGAGTAATGTCCGTCTCTGGGCCGGGTGAAGGGACCAGATATCGTGGGGCATGTTCCTCTGACTGCACATGGCTTTGATGGTCGGTTTCTGATGTCCTGGGAAACCTTCACACAAAAAACACAAAGTATTATAAATAAATCTCACGATGACAAATTCTGTTCACGTGACAAACAATCNGTGCTCTTACAGTAGACTTGATTCTCTCGCCGTCTGGACTTTGAACACGGTTTTAAAGGGTTTCTGTGGAGTTAATCTGCTGTGCGTCTGTTCTATTGACTTTACGCCTCACTTCAGCTGCAGTTCGATGGGCCAGTGAATCAGAGCCATTTCACAGTCGATTCATGGATCGCTCTTCTATTGGGTTTGTGTGAGACTGAAGGCTGCGCCGCACGTGAAAGGGGCCGACTAAAGCGGACATGACTGTGACACGAAGAACAGATTCAGGGCTCGATAGGAGTGAGACGTGGCAGGAAATGAATGTCACACTTCTCTTGGAGCCAGATCACGGTTTCGACTGTGTTTTTGCTTTTTTTTTAGTTAAAAAAATATCTTCTGCTTTTTTTTCTGCTTCACTCAGAACAGGACAAAGACTGATCAGATCAAAACAGAAAGATTATTGTCATGGTCAGAAAGTGAGCCTCCGGGCCGATGCACTTTTTCATGCGCCACCACTCGCTCTTTTGAACATGAAATGCAAAGCACAAGAGAAGCAGGTGAAGGGTCAGTAAAGAGGGCTTTAGTGTTAAAACATTTCATACAACCCCAGTCAGTCACTCCAATGTAGACTGACGGTCAATGAAGAGCTTTGTGTTTCGACTCAGCTCCTTCTTCTTCACAACAGTCTGATTCAGTGACCTCATCACTGCTGATTCGTACAGATTCCAGCTTCCAGATCCACAAAGCACATGTGGCCCTGGAGCACCTGATGGAGAGTTTAGAGCTGGCCAAGAGTTCTACGTCCAAGAAAAAACACATAATTCTTTTTGATTGAGATTTCTGACTATCGGTCGGATTCTCCTCTCCAGGTCCTGTAGTAGTCATTGCCGGAAACCTTCTTAAAAAGAGTTACTATCCCCTTGGTTTGATTTTTAGAGCCGGCTTAGTGTTGTTTAGTTCCAGTGATCAAATATGGCGGCGTTTTGTGTCAATGGCTTTGCTCACAGGTGTTTGCAGCCTGTTCTCACATATGTGTATGTGTATCTATACCACACAAATGTAACAGCGTGTCATGTGAATTTCTATTGTTTGATTGTGTATTTCACACGTTGCTACCTCAGTTCATTTCTATGGTGGTTGTAAGGACAAGTTATTATTCATGAAGACTAACACCATCCTAATTCTAACCATTTTTGTAACTTCAGATTCAAATAGAACTCGTGTTTGTCCTCAACAAAATCCTTAAAGACAGAAGTGTCGTCAGGACACGCTGCTTGTCATGTTGTGGTATAAACAACAATCCAATCCATGAGAAGACGTTTGGTGTTCGCTGCCATGTTGGCCTGTAGCTTTTGGCTTTTGCTTTAGGTTTTCTACAGACTATTGGACATGTGCAGTTGTGTTTCCCTCATGATTCTTTGCACAATGAGCGTGAACTGAGTGGAGCCGAAAACCAAAGTGGAATGAAACTAGGGATGCACTGATCCAGCTTTTTAATTTCCGATAACGTTTCCGATACTTTGTCTTTAAGTGTCTACCGATCCCAGATAGTATTAACCGATCCTAGTGTAAGGACTGAAATGTCTTTCTTATCAAAACATAAGACATTTTGTCATATAGTGTTATGTAACATATTTATAGTGCAAGTCTCAACTTAAGCTACGTAATCTTAATATAATGTCAAACATTATGAGACGTTCTGGGTCAACACCAGCCAGTAAATTAGTCTCATTATGTCCAATTAAAGACATAACTAGAATATTGGCTGAACCGATATCATAGAGCTGATGCATCGGCACTGATATTCGATCCCAGTATTGGATCGATGCATTCCTAACTAAACCAACCTAACTAAAAGGCTTGGATGTTCTGACCAATCAGACCAGGACTTCATGTGAGCAGCAGTAGCTGAAGCTAAAGCTTAATAATAATAATAATAATAATAATAATAATAAGACAGTTTGTACCAATTAAAGACTTTTTATTTAGAAAAAGGTTTATGATGTTAAAATAAGTCAGAATGGTCACAAGATCAGACAGTTTTTGAAGCTGTAGATTCTGTTTCTGCTGAACATGAGCAGTTTGTGTTTGATCTGTATAAAAAGTGTAGAAGGATTTTCCAGCTGAAGTAACAACATTACGACCACTGAAGCTGATTTACAAAGTCTACAGGCTACAATACAGATTTATTTATGACACCACAGTCTCACCAGTCTTGATCTAGATTTAGATTCTTGTTCTTTTCTGGTCGACTATGAGTTTAAATGCTGGGACCCTGGTTGAGTTTTCATTTTCACGTGGCAGACCTCGGAGGAGCGTCTCATTCAGGATGTGTTTTTACTCCAGGACTTCAGAGACTCTGGTGAAAATGACAAACGTGACTCCTGCAGCTCAGTCTGTCAGAACACGAGAGGAAACGTGTCTCTTACTCACACAAAGCTGCACAATCTCACACCCAGGCCGAGTCATAAACCATCCAGACTGGTTTTAGCATATCAGACCAGATCAGTTTGATTATTTTCCTTTACAGCTACAGTCTGACTTAGGTCTGGGTGATATCATGAGCTCATCTCTGTGACAATCTGTGAAATGGTCGTTTCACTTTTGCCTATTTAATATATCTGTTTGTTCAAAAACAGATGATTTTTCCATCCTTCTTCTCTCAGTCTCAGAATCTGCTTCTTTATAGCGACTTCAGGCTTCTCTGATAAATGTTGAAGGTTGTGTTTTTTTTAACTGCACTTTTAAGTCATAAAAATATCTATTTATGAATGAAACATTGATTTTTAGCAAATTTTCTTGTCTTAAAGGGACTGTACCTGATTTTTGCATCCTAAAAATGTAAACAAACAGAAATAATTAATTTTAACCTTTTTCCTTCAGGCTACATGATTTCCTCACGTAGCTAATGCATTCTGAGCTTCAGAATTGTTCATCATGATGAGTTTTAATGTTTTTTCACAGCTTTTAACAGCGAGGTGAGTCATTATGCTAACAACAGTTAGCCACAATGCTAAAAACAAAAACAGAACAAGCTGCACACAGACGGGATTTTATTAGACATAGACAGGACTTTGGGGACTAATTTCCACCTGAATAGAAACATTAACAAGGCATCAGTGCTAGGGGGAAATTGCTTTTAAGTTATCTTGTTGCAAAAAAATCGAGTATAGTCCCTTTAAAGTCGTTTGAAACAGTTTGAAACTTTTTTGTGGAGACAAACAGTGTTCTAAATAATTTATTATTTTGTTAGACTTGTTTTGGACATTTTTTGAAAAGCTTGTTCGCTTGTTTCTCTCTGAAAATCTGGCAACACTGGTCAGTGTTGGACAGCTCACTGTACAAAGTCCTAAGGCCAATAAGTTAAATCTTTTATTATCGTGGACTTGCCTACGCGTTTCGGCCGCGTGGGGCCTTCTTCACGGCATGTGAAAAGGTAAAACCACTGGAGACAGGTGTTTAAATAGACAGCATCCTGTCACATGGGTTGATCACATGATCTCGAAAAACAATTAGGCAAATACATTTAAAATATTTTTTTCATATTTACACACTCTAAAAAAACATGACGCTATGGCATGATATAGAAAATATCCATGTAGGGACAACCAAATATATATGACCCAGTAATCAACTCCACATAGATAGATCCACAACATCCAAAATTACAATAGGCACGTGCTTCAAAATGATATAACCGGAGCTCCGGAATCTCACACAACTACCACCAGACACATACATTTAACATGACGCTATGGCATGATATATATATATCATGCCATAGCGTCATGTTTTTTTAGAGTGTGTAAATATGAAAAAATATTTTAAATGTATTTGCCTAATTGTTTTTCGAGATCATGTGATCAACCCATGTGACAGGATGCTGTCTATTTAAACACCTGTCTCCAGTGGTTTACCTTTTCACATGCCCTGAAGAAGGCCCCACGCGGCCGAAACGCGTAGGCAAGTCCACGATAATAAAGGACTTTTAATCAGAGTGCCTCGGATTTTTCTCTTTTATTGTTGCAGTGCCCGTCGCTTTGATCCTGAAGAGCACCTGATTTTTTAACACCATTTTTACACATTCTTGACCCACTGAAGCACTCATTTTTCTTCACTCAAGTTAAATCTTTGTGTTGATTTTACTTGATAATTAGTTATAAGAGAAAAAGGAGAGAGAGAGAGAAAAGAAATAGAGAAGTAAGAAGGAGAGAGAGAAGGGAGAGTGAGAAAGAAGGGAAAGAGAGAGAGAATATCAGACACTCACACATGAGTTGATTTGACATAGTGTCTCGATTCGATACTTGAAAAAAAACTCGATACTGATTTCAATACCACGGTGCCAACTTTAAATTTTTCTTTTCTTATGAAAGTATTTTTATTTATTCATTTATTTATTTTATATTATTAAAACAATAATATTTTAATGTATTATTTGTTTATTATTAACTTGATTCCTGACCCTTTACATTACGACTGGGCTTTGTTCTATGATCAGACACATTTGCTGTTTATGTAGTATACAGGCTATATGCAGTATTTGATAGTTTCATAATTTCCATCTCCAATGAGAGAAGAAGGGGGCGGGGCATAGCGTACGAGAGGGGGAAGGGGGCGGGGCTTAGATCAGAATCAGAATCAGAAAGAATTTTATTGCCATTGTCAGTGAACAAACAGAATTCACAGACTAGGAACTTGCTGCGGTGCTAATGTGCAACATATAACATATATATAACAACATATAAATATCGATACTTGTTCAAACGAGTATCGATATCGGTTTTAGTATCGATTAATATCGGGGAATCGATTTTTTGACAACCCTAATTTGACATAAAACTTTAATTCTTCAACCCAATCACACAGAAGAAGAAACTTTCTGAAAACGCAGATGATTTAATAGGGATGCACCGATCCAGCTTTTTCAGTTCCGATACCGATCCCGATACTTTAGAATTAATCATCTGCCGATACCCGATATCAACCGATACTTGTGTAAGGACTGAAATAGCTCTTTTTTCCTTCTCAAAACATAAGACTTTTGATCATAAGTGTTATTTATACTGCAAGACACAACTGAACAACTTAAGAAGAAGAAAGAGAAAGAGGAGCGAGAAGAGAGAGGCGAGGAGAGAGAGAGAGAGAGAAGAGAGAAAGAAAGAGAGAGAGAAAGAGAGTGAGAATGAGAGGAGAAAGAGAAGATAAGAAAGAGAGAGAAAGAGAGGGAGAATGAGAGGAGAGAGAAAGAGAGAGAGAAGAGAGAAAGAGAGAGAGCACGAGGAGAGAAAGAGAGAGAAGAGAGAAGAAAGAGAAGTGAGAGAATAGAGGGAGAGCAAGAGGAGAGAGAGAAAGAGGAGAAAGAGATAGAAAGGGAAAGAGAGAGTGCAAGGAGAGAAAAAGAGAAAGAAGGAAAGAAAGAAGAGAAGACAGAGTAGTAGAGAGAAGAGAGAATTAGAGAGAAGAAAGAGAGAAAGAAAAGAGAAGAGAAGAGAGAGGAGAGTGAGAAGAGAGAGAAAAAAGAAGAAAGAAAGAGAGAGAGAAAGAATAAAATGTCAAACATTATGAGACATTCTGGATCAACATCAGACATAAATCAGACTCATTATGTCCAATCAAACACAACTAGGATATCGGCTGAACCGATATCATGGAGCCGATACTCGATCCAGCAAAATTTCCTGGATCGGCACCGATATTCGATCCCAGTATCGGATCGGTGCATCCCTATGATTTACCTCAAAGGCAAAAGAAGTCTTCAATAATCGTGAGAAAATTGTGATATTAGATATAAGTGAGAATAACTTGTAGAAAAGCGCTCATCCTGTTTGGTTCCATATTGAAAACAGTAGAATAAGTTTCCTCCATGGCCTGTACGTTGAGTTTTCTCCTGCAGTTATAGAGAAGTGAACATGTACGTTGAGTTTGTTTGGTTGTGAGCGAGCGACAGCAGCAGCTTATGTAAACCTCAGACGCTGCTCCATGAATTATTTATACCAATCTGTTGCTTCAGACCCACTGTTTGTACTTTCTCTGCAGTAATTACATTATTTTGTGTCCACTCTGAGGGAAATATATATAAACACGACTGAACAGACGATCACAGGCTCTGATCTGGAGATTTAAAACACCTTTAATGAGCTTTTAACCCTGTCACAGTCATTATAGTCAGAGTATTGTGGATTAGTGAGTTTTGTTCTGGGACTGAGTCCTCAGAAAAGTCCAGATTCATTACCCCTAGCCCGCCCACTTGTACCTGAGTGTTTTGTTTCATTTGCAATTTTAAACATATTCACAGCTCCATAAAAAACTTTGTGCAACTGGAATCGTGACATGTTGAACATCAAATGAGACCTACAAGTGTCTACTTTCATTTAAAAAAGAATTGTTATTCTACATTAATCCGTTCTCTTTTTATAGACATTTGAACTTCCTTGTTTTCATTAGATGTCAATGTTTGGAGAAAACGTCCTTTTTTCTAAATCAAACCTCGTGTCAGTGTTGTTTTCCTCTGTTTTACTTTTTAGTGAAAGAATATGAGCCACAACAATGAAATAACGTCTTTAGGATAAAAACAGGAGGTTTACATGATTAAAACAATGAGGACGAGTGTCTTTTTCATCTTTAAACCAACAGACGCTGTGTTACAGACGGGTTGCCAACTGTCTTGATTTGGGCGGACATCCCGCTGTATGGCCCTTTTTTATTCTTCCCTATCGAGACTTAATTGTCTAATGAACAAAATAACAAGCCACTGATTAGATCAAAACCACAATACAATGATCGAATCTCAAAATACTTCTAATCATGTGATCTTCTTTGCTAAATACATAATTAGTTGTGCGTAGGCACATGCAGGTTCTCTGTGCTGCTGCAGGGTCCTGCTCCTGCTTCACGCTGGAAATGACATTCGATGCACAAGTTTTGATGCAGCAGGAGATGAAGTTATAATGCAGTGTCTTCAGGACAGAGTGACGGAGGAGGAAGATGACAGTTGACTTTGTGATTCAACATCAGGACTACCAGAGCGGGACTTTAGACAGACGTGTCGGCGGACGTGAAGAAGACCGGGTGAGTCAGTGAACGTGTTGACATGAAAAGCTTCACTCTACTGGCCAATGCGGTGGTGGATATTTGTTTTATATTGCGCTTATGAAACGCTGGAGAGCGAATGATCTCATGATAAAAGTAACATCTTAGTATTTAAAGCCAATCCGCATTGAAACGCTCCGTTGTTTTCTAGGAGCTTGCGTCCAGTGTGCTACACGCAGAGATAAAATCACTGCTTTAAACTTTAGAAGAGAAAATTAAAGTTACAACAGAAGACAACCCGCCCCCTTTTCTCTCTCCATACCTGCACAAAAAAGTCTTATAATGTTAGTGCTAGGAGTGACAGTGTTGGCAACCCCCAGACTTTTCATGGAGCATAAATAATCCTGAATAAATCCAGTAGTTTGACTTCCTCTGACACTTTTCACTCGCTCACAGAAGAGGAAGTTTCTAGACTCGATGCATGTGTCGTTCTCCTCAGAGTCCTAGTCCAGTCCTAGTCCAGTCCTAGTCCAGTCCCAGTCCAGCAGGATCGTCTTTTCTTCAGTTTAAAGATCAATATCTGATCTAAACTTACTCAACTGTGTTTTTAGGCCAACATGTTTTGTCTGTAATCTGTTTGAAAAGAAGACAGCCTCCAGAATCAGCTGTGAACGTAAAACAGAGACGACTGTGAATCTGTGGAATGAAAACAACAGAATTAGCCATTATTATACAGAAAAGCAAGTGTTTACTCAATCAGGACTTGAGAAAATGCATGTCTTTTTTCTTCACAAATACAATACAATGATCACTTCAAACAACTCATAATTATCCAAACGTGAGCCTTCCGTACAGGCTTTAATATTCCCCTTCAGTGCTGTAAATGAGAGTATAAGTCACAGTCTGTGTCGGATCATTTTGTTCCCAGCAGGACTCTTGATCCAGGTCTCGGCTCCACACGACCAACAGCTCTGAAAATAACCTCTGATTATCAGCCTCACATAATATTATGATAAAGACTCGCCGCGTCTCTCGTGTTCAACAGAAAAACCTACGAAGAGTAAAGCAGCAGCAGCAACGAGAGAAAGAAGAAATTTAAAGGGAATTACAACATAAATAATAAATGTTTCTCTCAGTTTTCATCAATAGTCCTCCAGTCCAATCCACTTTATTTACTGTTGTAGCACATTTTACAGATTTAAAACATTTCCAAAGTGCTGCAGAGAAAATACTAAACACAAACAATCACATGCTCTACCAGTGCACACAAAATATAAACATATATATATATATATATATATATTATATAATATATATATATATATATATAAAATATCCCTCTCACCTACGCGGGGTCATCCGCTCCAGCTCTCCTCTACCAGACAGGAGCTGATCCGCATATCTTGGTTTATCATTTGGACTGAGAGTCGGATGTAGATCCAGGGATATGTTGTAGCCACTCATCAGTGGGGGCGGGTGCGACACGGGCACTGTTGCTTACTTCCAGCTTCTCCTCTTTCTGAGTTGTATTTCTTAGTTTCTCTGTCTTTTCTGTTTATCTTGGTGTTATCCACCCGGTCTCTCTCTTATCCACCCACGATTTTGGTTTTACCATTTGTCTTCTGTATTTATATATATATATATATATATAATATATATATATATATATATCCAGAGAGAGAGGGATTTTTTGTTCCTCTATGTGGGGGATGTGCCCGCGTGCACCCGACATACAGAAAGAGCCGCCACTCAAGCTGGAGCATCAACTCGAGCCAGGGCTGTTGTCAGTAACTACAAGAGTTTATCTGTGAGAAAACAAAAGTTATGCTGCTAAATCAACATTTGTAAATTAAATTCAATCCTACAACCCTTAAAAGTACATTCAGGTGAAAAAACGACGACAAAACACAGTCTCAAGCTTCAGGAGACAGACGTCTGTCAGACTGGTTCAGACCTGATCCAAACAGCTGCTCTCAGTCTGTTTTGTTGTTTTATTCAAAGAAGTTTCCTCAGCTTAGTAGATGGAGAGCGGCTCTGTCTGCATAAAGCATGTGCAGTAGAGCAGAAAGTGACGTCGACCAAAATCCCTCTACAGCACCAAAAGATAATAGGAACCTAAAATATAAATACATACTAAATATTTATTATTCTAAAATACAAAGTTAGAAAGAAAAATAAAAAAAAAACATAGAAAAATGGAACATGGAGGGGCAGAACGTTCTAGAGTTTAGGACCCACCACAGAAATCTTGTTTAGGGTCAACGAGCTGGAGGGTTTGGGTTAGCCTCAGAGCGAGCGCCGAGGAGTAAATGTGACTGAGGTCCGAGATGTGTTCTGGAGCCACTTCATTCAAAGCTTTAAAAACAATATAGCCTGACCAAAAATCGCCAAAAGTTTGAAACAGTTTCAGACTCTTTGGACACATGTCTGGACTCTTTGTGATTGAGAAGAAGCTCTGCACAAAAGAAAATCAGGTTTAAAAGTCCGCCTAAATATAAGAACAGAACAGCTGGAATCAAAGCCTGGGCCAGTAAGACTCTAGGGTATATTTTGGGTTGGACAATTCCTCTTTAAATGTGTACCTGTATTAGACCTGTATTAACTTAGTAAAGTTTAGGCAGGGCTCATTAAAAACTCAAACATTTTAGAGAATTTTGTGTATATTTTTTTATTTATTATTTTTTATTTATAAGTTTAGAGTCTGATCCATCCCAGTGTAACCGAGGGGGGTTGGGTCTTTCTAAAATACCCCCTAAGACCGTGAAGAAAAAAACAGAAATAATATTATATAAATATTTATTTACAATTTTAAAATACAGTACTTTATTTCATATTTCATTTATTTACTTTAAAAATAGCTTCCCCCAAACCAATAAAGTATTATTTTAAATACACAATAGCAGTGGGACTTAATCAACCAAATGAATCAAACTTAAATCACGTCAAACCAAAATTAGGATAACTCAACCTCAACTTAAAGTTAGTACAAAAAACAAAAACAGAAAAAACAGTGACTAAACCCCACGATTATTGAATGCAATCAGTTTGGCGAATTAAAGTGCTAATAGTGCTAATGTGCCTGCGATGAAAGTGCGTAGTGCAAAAGTGCTTTGTGCGATACGATTTTATTCGCTATATTACACTACTACCGGCACCGCCTGGACACTATATGAGTCACAATTCTGATCGGGAGAGAGAGAGCAAATACAAACAGCAGGGCGTAGCTTAGGTGTGGTAAAACAGTCTCAACTGGGGCTTAGGGCGCGATCTATGAACCGGCTGTGACCACTGCCGCCTCAATTAACCACATGCGCTCCGTTTCTCACTCACAGAGGCCCTTTCCGAAACCGCCTCCTCCTTCCTTTTCCTACGCACTTTTCCTCTCTGTGTGCGTTCCGCGAAGGAGCGACAGGTAAGTGCTGTTCGAAACGGAGCGAGGAGAGAGGAAAGTGTCTTATAAGCTCTTCAGAGCGAGTGGGCTGTCACTGCACACTAAACACGTGTGTGTAACACCTGAGAGCAGCCCGACGTGGACAACACACCACACGTTTAGTTCCCGTTTATTTAGAAGAACAAACAACTTTATTTGTGCTTTTGTTAGAGACTAAAGGGCTTTGAGAAATAATGAGAAAATCATGCCTAGACACATTTCGACATTATAAATGTATTTTTATTGATATTATCTACTTTTAGCAGCAGCAAAGACACAGCATCAGTAATGCAGATTAAGCAAAAAAAAACACAGCATGTCTGCATTGTATGTGTCGTCTTATTTGGAAATGAGAAGTTTAAAAACATATCAATTCATGTAAACACCAGAAACACTGATAAATATTGCATATTTTTTATTTTAATGACAGTTGCCTCAATACAAAGTCGTTTTTTTTCATGTTTGTTGTGGTTGTTGACAGTATAAATCCTTACGGATTGTCTAGTTAAATAAA
>CM076396.1:15469490-15499582 GCA_038363315.1 Mugilogobius chulae | reverse complement strand
CACTTCCTTCTTTCCCGTTACCTTGCTCCTCCTCTCTTTCCCGTTCCTTCTCTTTTCCAGTTGTCACTTCTCTTTCCCGTTGTTCCTTTCTCTTCTCCCTTTGTCCTCGCTCTTTCCCGTAGTCCCTTCCTTATCCCGCTGTCGCTCTTTCCCGTATCTCTCTGTTCTCTTGTCCACCTTCCCCCGTTTGTTCTTCCCTTCTCATCCCGTTGCTTCTTCCTCTTTGTCACCGTTTCGTTCCTTCTCTTCCCGTGTTCTTCTTCTTTCCCTTGTTCGCCTCTATTCCCTGCCTGTTCTATCTTTCTTCAACACTGTTCAGCAGTCAGTCAGTATTCCTGCTGACCCGACGGTAACTTGGTGGATGTGTCTTTTCCTTCCTTCCACGCCTGTCTTTCCTTTCACGTTGTCCTTCTCTTCACCTTGTCCTTCCTTCATTCCCGTGTCTTTCTCTTTTCCTGTGTTCTTCCTTGCCGTAGTTCTTCTCTTCCCGTGTTCTTCTCTTTGCCGTGTTCTTCCTCCCGTGTTTCTTCTCTTTCCCTGTTCTTCTCTTTCCCGTGTCTTTCTTCTTTCCCGTGTTCTTCTCTTTCCCGTGTCTTTCTCTTTCCCGTGTTCTTCTCTTTCCCGTTGTCTTTCTCTTTCCATGTTCTTCTCTTTCCCGTGTTTCTTCTCTTTCCCGTGTTCTTCTTTCTCTCTCACATGTGTCAGGTGTACGCGGAGTGTGGATGTGTCTTTCTTCTTTCCCGTGTTCTTCTCTTTCACATGTGTCTCTTGTGTCTTTCTCCTTCACATGTATTCCCGTGTTCTTTCTCTTTCTCTGTTTTCTCTTCACATGTGTCAGAGTCAGTGTTGATGCAGAGCTGTGGATGTTTCTTTCTCTTTCCCGTGTTCTTCTCTTTCCCGTGTTCTTCTCTTTCTCGTGTTCTTCTCTTTCCCGTGTCTTTCTCTTCCCGTTCTTTTCTTTCACATGCGTCTCTCGTGTCTTTCTCCTCAATTGTATTACCCGTGTTCTTCTTTCTTTCTCACTATGTCAGAGTCAGGTGTGACGCGGAGCTGTGGATATGTCTTTCTCTTTCTCATGTTCTTCTCTTTCCCGTGTTCTTCTCTTTCCCGTGTTCTTTCTCTTTCCCCTGTTCTTTTTCTCGCTCACATGTGTCAGGTTGATGCGGAGCCGTGGATGTGTCTTTCTCTTCCCTGTGTCCTTCTCTTTCCCGTGTTCTTCTCTTTTCTGTGTTCTTCTCTTTCCCGTTGTCTTTCTCTTTCCCGTGTTCTTCTCTTTCCGTGTCCTTCTCTTCCCGTGTTCTTCTCTTTCCCGTGTTCTTTCTCTTCCCGTGTCTTTCTTTCTCACATGTGTCAGGTGCGACGCGGAGCTGTGGATTGTCTTTCTCTTTCCCTGTGTTCTTCTCTTTTCCCGTGTTTCTTTCTCTTCCCGGTGTCTTTCTTTCTCCCGTGTTTCTTCTCTCTCGTGTTCTTTCTTTCCCGTTGTTCTTCTCTTTCTTGTGTTCTTCTTCTTTCCCGGTCCCTATCTCTTTCCCTGTTCTTCTCTTTCCCGTGTCTTTCTCGTTTCCGTTGATGTTTCTTCTCTTCTCGTGTTCTTCTCTTTCCCGTGTCTTTCTCTTTCCGTGTTCTTCTCTTCCCGTGTTCCTTCTCTTTCCCCTGTTCTTCTCTTTCCCGTGTCTTTCTCTTTCCCGTGTTCTTCTTTCCCGTGTCCTTCTCTTCCCTGTTCTTCTCTTTCCCGTGTCTTCTCTTCCCCTGTTCTTCTCTTTCCCGTGTCCTTCTCTTTCCGTGTTCTTCTCTTTCCCGTGTCTTTCTCTTTGTTCTTCTCTTTCCCGTGTCCTTCTCTTTCCCCTGTCTTTCTCTTTCCCGTGTTCTTCTCTTTCAATGTTCTTCTCTTTCCCGTGTTCTTCTCTTTCCCGTGTTCGTCTCTTTCCTGTTCTTCTTTCTCACATGTGCAGGTGTGTGCCGCGGAGCTGTGGATGTGTCGGACCAAACAGCTGAGCTCAGGCCTCGCTCTGAGTGATTATTCTTTCACACTCGTCGTATTTTTAGAAGCGCCGGAGACAAACACGGGCTGCGTCTAACACCGAGGCTGAAAAAGCAGATGTTGTGGTTCCTTTCTCTGTAATTACGACGTTTGGATCTGGCAGAATGAATTTCAGCGCAGAAGACATAATGTTATAATTGTTCAGAAATTGTTTTAAAATGGATTATGTGTGAAAACAGCTTTGGAAATGTGCTGCTTCCTCCTTGAAGTTAAAGATTTTTAAACCTTCTCATTTTATATACATAACATTAATCCACAAACATATTTTAATTATTAATCGTCAATTTAATGTTGTTAAAGGACTCTACAATTAGGCCTTTTCCCACCTTATTAACTTTTTTTAGTTCCTAGCCCTTTTTTTAGTTCCAGTTCCCCATTTTGGGTGTGTTCGCACAGACCAGGAACTATGGCCTGGGACCACACACTTTAGGAACCTTTTTAGCTCCTGCTCCGGGGCGGTACTTTCAGTCAGACCAGGAACTTTGTTGGTGACACAACACATTTACAACATTAGCTTTCCTTATCCCAGAAAAAAAATATTTAAAAGTAATGAATGCAGTAGCTCCCCAAATGAATGTTTGAATTTGTAAATAGTAACTATTATTAGGAATTAGTTGTGAAGAGTTGTGTTTTATTGTTGGTTTCAGTGATGATTTTAGTTTTTGTACATCAGAGTTTTCATGTAGAAAGGAGAAAAAACTACTTTTGTTTTCCTAACTCCAACAAATGACTTTTTTAAATGTTCCAGACCAACTAGATGCTATGTTAAGACTTTTTAGCCCAGCTTTCAGAAACATTGCTGTGTGAACACAAACATAGGGACAAGTTTGTCTGAAAAAACAGGGGCTAAAGGAATGTGCGGAACTTAGTTCTTGGTACTTTATGTGGGAAAACGCCTTTTGTTGTGACGTCATGGGAAGGCAGACTTTATTATATTTATTTAGTTGTTGTTTTTTTGCAGAACTAATTGTCAGGAGGTATTTTTATTCATTATAGTTTTTGGTTAGTATTGCTTGTTTTTGTTGTTGTTTTCTGATACGGAGACTGCAGGCGCACAGGCCACAGACATTTCACATTTTCCATTAAATATACACTGTTTTCATTCCCAAACTCCGTGTGTTATTCCATTTCTCCTGCATAAACGTCAGTCCTTCATTCCTCTGGAAAGTTTTTCTGGTGCGAGCGCAGATATAACACTCATCAAACCGGGAAATTGCAAGATATTTATATCTGAATAAACATCAATGTTTGTCTCTCAAGTGATCCTGGTCCGGTTCCTGTATTTTGGTCGAATTAAGCCTTATCGGCAAAGAAAACAGCGCGCATGAACGGGATTCAAAGCAGCACTAGGCTGTTTGTAAAAGCACAGCTTATTTTAATCCGTCAAAATGGCGGAGAGCCTTGAAAATTTCCGTCAAAGCAAAATACAATCTGTCAATGACGGAAAATTGTCGCTTAATGTAACCTCTGCACACAAATGAACTAATCTGATTGGACAGTACGTTGTGGAGTTGATCTGAAATGCAGGCGGGGAGAAGTGGTGACCAGACTCACGCTGAACAGTTTGCAGAAGTCTGAGCTTTGGATCCAAGGCAACAACTTTAAAGCCTTTCCATTATAATTGGCAGAACTGTAAGAGAAATAAATAATAGAGTAAAACAAAATAGAGAAAATACGACGGAGCGCTGAAGCAGTGGTTCCCAAAGTGCGGGCCATGACTCCTCAGGCTCACACAGCCACATCTGGAGGTCACAAGATGATTTTAAGATGTCATTTGCAATTATGACTTAAGGCATTTAGGCTGTTTTTTTATATTTTAGCATCATGTTTGATTCAATTAAACAATATTCAAAATGAATGTGATTAACCCCATTTAAATGCTTTTTTCAACATGACATTTCTACAGACATCTATTTATAAAGTAGTGTTTTCCTTTAGCCGTCGTGTGTGTAACCTTCCTCTCTGTGTCCTTAGACCGTCGCTTCCTCATCGCCAACGCTCAGATGAAGAACTGCGCCATCATCTACTGTAACGAGGCCTTCTGCTCGCTCTTCGGCTTCTCCAGGGCCGAGATCATGCAGCAGCCCTGCACCTGCCCTTTCCTGGTGGGACCCGGGACCATGAAGAGCGCCCTGTCCCAGCTGAGTCAGGCGCTGCTGGGGAGCGAGGAGCGCAAGGTGGAGCTGCTCTGCTACACCAAACAGGGTCAGTTTATCTGTTTACTAATATAAACAACAACAAACACCAAAACAGGGTCAGTTTATTTATTTTACTAATATAAACAACAACAACACCAAACAGGGTCAGTTTATCTGTGTTTACTAATATAAACAACAACAACACCAAACAGGGTCAGTTTATTTATCTTTACTAATATAAACAACAACAACACCAAACAGGGTCAGTTTATCTGTCTTTACTAATATAAACAACAACAACACCAAACAGGGTCAGTTTATCTGTGTTTACTAATATAAACAACAACAAGGAGCTGCTCTGCTACACCAAACAGGGTCAGTTTGTTTATGTTTACTATAAAAACAAAACAACAACAAGGTTTCTTTTACCTCGGTTGACTAAACCAGACATGAGCCTCTCTGGATAAACTGTCCTTCGAAACAAGTTGGATCTGTTAACCTGTTTTCTCACTGAAGCGTTAACTCAAACTGACCAATCAGAACAACCGAGCTGTAGACTTCAAACGTGAGGAAACTTCAATCATGAAGCGAAATATACGATTATTAAAATCTAAACGAAGGAAACGTGCTTCAAGTGGAGTCTGTGCTTAAACGATCCAATCACAACACAGAAGTTACACTACAGAGTTAATTTAAATGTCCTGCATCGATATAACAGACTAAAGCACAAATGTCAGATATCACCAAACATTTAATAGATCCACCGTTTAGTCTGAATGAGCTGTGTCCTTTATCTGAGTCAAAGTGATGCGTAAAAATCCACAGCCAAATGTGTACAAAGTGCATCATTCAATATTTCTGACAATGAAAGTGTTTATTAATCATCACAGATTAAACAGGATTCTTCAGTCTAGTCACTGAACATAAAAGATCTCATTGCTCCTCTTTATAAATAGGCTACGTGCATCACATTGATAAAAAAGAATACGCTGTGACTTTCACATTTTTTCATTTCTTCGCTGCCCCTCTCTCTGTCTTTCTCTCTCTCTCTCCTCTCTCTTCACAAACGCCTGAATTCTTGTTTCCGATTGCCCAGCACTTTGTCTTTTTAACTTATATCTTTGAGACTAAGTTCCACCTTCCTGTGTCTCGATAAAATCACGGCGCGTGGTCACTAAATATGATGTTTGTTCACTCAAGTTGTTGAAAATATCCAAATGAATAGTCTTTCAAAACTCCGGCAAAAACCTTCAAAGTTCTACTTTTACCCACATCAAGCCTTTGAGAGTTCTAACTATCACTTCCTGTGACTTCTACATCTTCAGCTGCAGAAAGCGCTTTGTTGTGAAAGAGCAGTGTAAGAAATGCTTTAATGAGTGACCACAATTTGGCAGAATATAATGGGAAAGCCTCCAAAACATTATTTTACACTTCATTCTGCAGTTAAAGACACAATAAACAAGATTGAAAGCTAAATATGTTTTCAGACTGCAAAATGCATTTTAAAAATATGTGATGGACGAGAAAAGACACTCAAAAGAACAAGGCAAGTGAGTTTATTTTCTCTGTGCCAACAAAAGTCTCACAAAATGGCTGAACATAAAACACAAAACTCATAAACCACGCCCCCCAACCTCCAGTCCCATGGGTGAGACCTCGTACAGTGAATACACCACAATAAATATATTCTTTTTACCTTTCTAACCCCAGCTCTGACGACGACGATGACTGACGGCCTCATGTGTCTGTGAGCTCTGGTTCATTCTCTCACTTTCGCTGCAGTGTGAGTGTCTCATATGAAACTGTCTGAAGTATAAAACTCATTATAACTCCTTTTGTCCTCAGATCGTCTCTGTCCAGATCCACATCAGCTCATTTCAGTCACAGTTATAACAGTTATAACTGTTATAACAGTTATAACGCGCTCAGGTCTGTGTGAGTGACAGAAGTCTAGATGCCCTGCATCATTTGCAGTACATAGTGTAGAAACAGAAACCTCAGAAACACTTTTGACAAAAGAATAATGTCCACACATCAGGAGGCATTGAACAGTCCTTAATTCGTGTCAATCCGTTACATATTGGACCCCCTCGAAAAAGAGATGATACATCTCAAGGGCTATCCTATAAAATAAATAAATAAATATACTGACCAAAAACACCCGTTTAACTAATAGATCTGCAGATTGCACGCAAAAGAATGAGTGTCATAACAAAAGTATCTGACTTTTCGAGGCGAAGTGGGAAGTCAACTGTGCGCGGAATGGAGCGCGTAGGGGCCAGACACACCGCACGAGGATTCTGGAGACTCATACAGGGGGCAGCAGCTGCAGTCTCTTCTCTCTCCTCACTCCCAGAGTGTTATCACTATGCTCTCCGGCGGGCAACTTGCTCACCGAGGGCGCACGTCTCTCGCTCAAGCGTGCGGTCTGTTTGGGGCGACGCTCCAAGCGTATTTATCCCGCTCGAGGCTCGCGCAGTGACGCGGGTTTCAATCAAATGGCACAGAAAATATGTCTGTATTGGTGCATTTTAAGACAGAGCCTACATCCTCTCTCACACTGTTTGGGCGTAATGTGGATGTGTAGCCTGGTAATGACTTGCAGCACAGAATCTCCAGGTGTCAGTCGGGGCTAGGCTAAGTTTCGGGACATGTGGGACAGGATCATTCGGGACCATGCTGAAGGACTGTCCCAAATTTTTGGGACGTCTGGTCACCCTACACATATGTTTTGAAGCAAGTTCTAGAGATTAGTTAAAATGATTTGAAATGATTTAAAGTTATGGGGTTATGTACAGAAACAAGAAAAATGCATTTAAAGTCTTCATTTTAGCTTTTGGCCTGGAGAATCCTGTGATGTCACGTGAACACAACCTATTGATCTTATGCCGCTGGCACAAAAAGAAATCAAAGAGAGGTTTGCAGAACATAAGTACGCTGTCAGAACCCAAACATGGACTAGAACAGGTTCCCAACTTGTGTTTACAAGCTCACTCAAAGTAAAAACAGTTTTTTTTATTGTTTAAAGCAATAAAGAAATCGAAATGTCAAAACCATGATTTTATTCAAATTAATTTTTGGTCAAAAAGTTGCACAGTGCACCTTTAAGCCATATAATCGCTTGAATCAAGAATAGATTTACTCAAAACAAAGAAACTAAAACATTTTCTGCTCAAAACAACTAGGTTAGTCAAATGTTTCTAGTGCACTAGCAGATTATCTCACTTGAAATAAGACATTTTTACCTCAAAATAGGCAAAATTTTCTTATTTTTTGAAAGGCCTTTTTCACTCTTCTGGTAACACGAGCAAATTCTGACTTCAACCTATTGAACCTACTGGTCTTTTGCGACATAAAAAGCAAAGCAATGACTTTACAGAAAGAATAATCGTCCCTGTTTATGTGTAGAGGTCTAAACTGCCTGGCTGTGGCTTTGGCTGCGTCTGTGGCTGTGTAGGCGGTCTGTGCTCGCTTAGGCCTGCGTCTGTGGCTCTGTTTAGCTGCGTCTGTCTGTAGGCCTGCGTCTGTGGCCTGCTGCTTTGGGCTCTGCGTCTGTGGCTCTGCTTTAGGCCTGCGTCTGTGGCTCTGCTTGCCTCTGGCCTGTAGGCCTGCGTCTGTGGCTCTGCTTTAGGCCTGCGTCTGTGGCTCTGCTTTAGGCCTGCGTCTGTGGCTCTGGTGCGTCTGCTGTAGGCCTGCGTCTGTGGCTCTGCTTTAGGCCTGGCGTCTCGTGGCTGCTCTGCTGTAGCCTGCGTCTGTGGCTCTGCTGTAGGCCTGCGTCTGTGTAATAATCATGGTCAGTCACAGCCCTGTTCATGTCTAAAAGTCTAAACTGTGTCTGTGGCTCTGCGTCTGTGCAAAGTGCTGCTGCTGCTGCCGTTATTATGGGACGGACCTCCTGTGTGTCCTGTGGAGCGTTTGGACATGAGGCCGTCGCCATGGAGACGAGCTGCTCTCCGACGCCGCGTGTGCAGAGAGGCCGCGCGCTGCAAACAAAATATGTGCGCGCTTAGAACACTAGCACTGTAAAACGTGTGCTGCTATTATAAAAGTAAACAAACTGTCTGGGAATGTCGAGTAAAACGTTAAATACGAAATACGTTCAGTCAGATTTAAAATGATTCTGACCAATTTAAGATGCAGTGAGGCTTTTTGCTTTGGTAACAGATAAGTTATTATTTTTTTATCTTCAAATTACAATCAAACAACACGTAAGACCACTTCATCTCCTCTCTTTCTTTTGTCGCTTTTCTCTCACTCTCTTTTGTCTCTCTCTCTTTCCTCTCTTTGTCCCTTCCGCCCCTCTCTCTAGTCGCTGTCTCTTCCCTCTTTCTCATTCTGTCTATCCCCCCCTCTCTCTCCGTCTCTTCCTCTCTCTCTTCTCTTCTCTTTCCTCTCTCTCCTCCCTCTCCCTTTTGTCTCTCTCTCTCTTCTTGTTTTCGCTCTTCCTCTCTCTCCTTCTCTCTCTCTTCTGTCTCTCCATCTCCCTCCCTCTTCTTTCTCTCCCTTTTTCCTCTTCCCTCTCTCTTCCTCTTCTCTTTCTGTCTCTCTCTTCTCTACCTCTCCGGTCTCTCTCTTTATCTCTCTTCTCTTCCTCCCTCTCCCTTTTGTATCTCTCTCCTTCTCTTCTCTCTTCCTTTCTCCTTCTTCTTCTCCTTCTTCTTCTCTCTCTCCCTCTTTCTCATACTGTCTATCCCCCCCCTCTCTCTCCGTCTCTTCCTCTCTCTCCTTCTCTTCTCTCTTCCTCTCTCTCCCTCCCTCTCTCTTTGTCTCTCTCTTCTTGTTTTCGCTCTTCCTTTCTCTCCTTCTCTCTCTCTTCTGTCTCTCCATCTCCCTCCCTCTCTCTTTTCTCCCTTTTTCCCTCTTCCCTCTCTCTTCCTCTTTCTCTTTCTGTCTCTCTCTTCTCTACCTCTCCCTGTCTCTCTTTTATCTCTCACTCTCTTCTCTCCCTCCCTCTCCCTTTTGTCTCTCTCTCTCTTCTGTTTTCGCTCTTCCTTTCTCTCCTTCTCTCTCTCTTCTGTCTCTCCATCTCCCTCCCTCTCTCTTTCTCTCCCTTTCTCCCTCTTCCCTCTCTCTCCCTCTTCTCTTTCTGTCTCTCTCTTCTCTACCTCTCCCTGTCTCTCTCTTTATCTCTCACTCTCTTCTCTCCCTCCCTCTCTCTTTGTCTCTCTCTCTCTCTTGTTTTCGCTCTTCCTCTCTCTCCTTCTCTCTCTCTTCTGTCTCTCCATCTCTCTCCCCCTTCCTCTTTCTTTCTCTCCCTTTCTCCCTCTTCCCTCTCTCTCCCTCTTTCTCTTTCTGTCTCTCTCTTCTCTACCTCTCCCTGTCTCTCTCTTTATCTCTCTTCCTCTCTCTCCTTTTCTCTCCCTCTCCTTTCTCCTCCTCCTTCTCTCTCTTCTTTTCTCTCTTTCTCCTCTTCCTCACTCTCGCCCTCTTTCTGCTCTCTCTTCTCCTCTCCTCTTTCTTTTCTCTCTCCTTTCTCTCCCCTCCCTCTCCCTTTTGTCTCTCTCTTCTCTACCTCTCCCTGTCTCTCTCTTTATCTCTCTTCCTCTCTCTCCTTTTCTCTCCCTCTCTCCTTCTCCTCTCTCCTTCTTCTTCTCTCTCTCTTCTCTCTCTTTCTCCCTCTTCCCTCACTCTCTCCCTCTTTCTCTTTCTGCCTCTCTCTTCCTTTCTCTCCCTCCCCCTTTTGTCTCTCTCTCCTTCTCGTTCTCTCTCTTCTGTCTTTCCCTCTCTCTCTCTCCCTCATTCTCTCTCTCTCTTTCTCCCTCCTCCCACTCTCTCCCTCTTTTTGTCTCTCTTCTCTACCTCGCCCTGTCTTTCTCTCTCTCTTCTCTCCCTCTCTCTTTTCCACCCCCATTCCCTCCCTCTCTCTTCTCTCTCTCTTTCCCTCTCTTTCCTCTTCTCTCCCTCTTCCTCTCTCTCTTCCTCTCTCTTCTCTCTACCCCCTCTCTCTCTCGCTCTTCTCTCTCTCTCTCCATTACCCTGTGTGTGTTGTGCGTCCCTTACCCCCTCGTGTGTGCGTGTTATGTGTGTCTTATCCGTGTGCGTGTCTATATTTAGTGGAGCTGATTGCAGAGTGAAGCTGACAAAGAGCAGCTTCTCTCTCTCAGTCTGAGCTTTGTGACTCCTGCACAACACATTTACATCAGAAAACTACAACACGGTGAATCACAAACAAATAACACTAAACCAAAACAAACTATCACACAGTTTGTCTCTAAATTTACAATAAAAGAAACCCTTATGTTAGGAGCTTAATTCACTCACTCGCTTAATGTCTAGTCTTTGTCTTTGCCAATAAAACTCTCATTGTAAACTCTCTTTGACATAAATTGTACTGTATTGGTAATTGACCTTTCGCCGAGCCCCGCCCCCCTTAGTTACTGTTGCTACGTCCGTCAAATATGACAGCGTGCCATAGACTTCAATGACAAAAAGAAGTACAACTGTTCACGTTAGTAACTTTTTTAAAGCAATTTTTCCGCGATATTCTCTAGATCGAGGCAAAAGGGGTTCACTGTGCATCGGAGGGATTTATTCAAAACATTAAAATACGCAACGGAGGAAACATAACTTCTATGGAGGCTAATGCTACTGGGCTCAAGCTAAGAGAAACTCATGATCTTTACCTCAAATACACAGCCTCGTCCTGCTCTTGCACCGCCGGGTAAGTTCACTTTCATATGTTAAGGTCTATTTTTCTCTATTGCAAGAATATTGTTCATTTACGAGGTATGTTAGCGAGCTAAAGCTACCAGTGTTGGCTAAAGCTAATAGGCTCGCTAAACTTAGCAGCTTAGAGCGTAACTTCTGCAGTTATATCCTCGTCATGGTATAACTTGGGTCTAGTTTGTGTTTTTGCCTCTAGATCTGACAACAAAGTAAGCCTACAGCTATAATTAAGCATTAGTTTTACCTTTAAGCAGACATTTGCTCCACATGTTCGATATATTTTGCTGGTAGAGGAGCTGTCCCGAGCCGTCCGCACTGTTTAATCCATTATAGACACTGCTCCAGTTGTTTTCGGCTTTAGAAATGGAAAGAACGCAACTCCTCCGGTCAATATTTCGGCGTATCTGTGGTCCGGTTTACATAAACCATAGGCGCATCGCTTCACCATCTTGCTTTGAGCTCAAGATTTGATGGACTTTATTTACATAGCAACGGTTGCTGCGATGTTTGATTGGACAATAGCCGTTTTGGGGCGGGGCTCCGCGAAAGGTCAATTCTAATTCCCCTCTAAAATGCTACTGAACATTTTATATGCTGTTGGTTGCTTTGTAAATGTCATTAATTTGATTAGACACGTTTAATAGGACTATTTTTGAAGATAAATGACTTTTTCTATATGTTTTTAATAGTTTCACTTATAAGCAATCTGATATTTAAAATTCATGACATTACAATATTTGAAAGTTGAAGTTTGATTGAAAATATACAAAAAATAAAAGGGGCCCAACGCTGATCCCTGAGGCACACCAACCAAAAAAATCTAGAAAGGACAATTTGTCTTGGTTTTCTTGAATGTAGGTTTGATTTAACCAAAAATTAATAACATTTACTGAACTGGTGAATGGTGATTTCTGCCAACTACAACATTTCAATCATTTTTTGCTAAATAATGGACATTTTGATGTAAAGATGTAAAGTCGGCACGGCACAGGAGCTAGATGATTCGCACAGGACTAGAAACTCAGACGACAAATGTAATTCATACACTTTGCATGACGTCGACAAGATATAAGATATTGTGCCATTTACTAGGATAGGACGAGACAGAATTTTCACGAGACGAGACGAGCCACGAGATTGGGTCCACGAGATCGAGACGAGACAAGATTTTTAAATAATTTGCATTAATTGTTTCAATTTAGAATTTAAACAAGGCACATTACAAATTTTGATTTGTATTATTTATTATTGTTAGTTTATATTCTTTTAGTTTAGCTTTACCTTTCATTATGTGTATCACCTTGGATTTTTATTATTTGAACGATATGAGTTTTGACTGAAATTGATCCGCTCCCCGTGTGTAGCTCAGGCTCCGCCCCCTTTACCCTGCTTCACAGCCCTGCTGCTGCTGCTGCAGGACCAGACGCACACAGATGAGGAGACTTTCCTACTTTTTACATGACAGAGGCCAAAATATCTCTTTGTGGATCTATTTTAAACAATGTTTAAGTGTGAAAAACACTGCGCTGTTCCCGCGATGTCCGCGCGTATATTTGACGATTATATATTTTTCGCTCTAACTTTTACAATGTTTAGGACTAATTATCTCTGTCAATATTGTCCTATCTTTACTAAATAAAAACTGAGACAGAGTTTAGACTGTTTTCTGTCAGAATAAGTCTGCTACAAGTCTGTGTGTGGAGGAGAATATTTACTACAGCTGCTCAAAGATACGAAACTTAATTTCATGACCATGGAAAAATCTCACGAGACAGATCAGTACGTGTGCGCACAGTATCGTGACAGTTTGATCTCGCGAGATCTCGCGGCACGAGATCTCGTCCCATCCCTACCATTTACTGATTAGTTCACAAAACAAATCAAGTCTAGTAGGATAGCAGAAATTTGTTTTTGCTTCCTGATATCGACCATTTGTAGGTCACCTTGTAGGAACGTGCAGACTGTTTGATTGACATTGTTTCCTCTGGTTCTCTCTCTCTCTTTTGCATCTCTCTTATCTCTTGTAGGAACTTGCAGCGGTGTCTCCTCTGGTTCTTCTCAGGTTCTTGCCTGGTTCTCTTCTTATTCTCTTCTGTCTCTTCTGGTTCTCCTGTGGTTCTCTTCTGTCACTTCTGGTTCTTCTCTGGTTCTCCTCTGGTTCTCTTCTCTCTTCTGGTTCTCTTCTGTCTCTTCTGAATCTCCTCTGGTGTCTCTTCTGGTTATCTCTCTTGTTTTCTCTCTTACTTGTCTCTCATCTCTTGTAGAGATGAGAGACAAGTAAGTTCTTCTCTGGTTCTCGTCTGTTACTCCTCTGGTTCTCTTCTGGTTCTCTGGTCTTACATGTCTCTCGTCTCTTGTAGGGACGTGCAGACCGTGCTTAGTGGACATTGTCTTCTCTGGTTCTCCCTCTCTTACATGTCTCTTGTCTCTTGCAGGGACGTGCAGACCGTGTTTGGTGGACATAGTTCCGGTGAAGAGTGAGGAGGGCGTGGTCATCATGTTCATCCTGGACTTTCAGGAGCTGCTGGATCCAAACCTGAAGAAGTCTGGTCTGAGGCAGAGAGTGGCCCAGGGCTGGTTGTACTGTGAGTTCCGCACGACACGACACGACTCTGAACTCCACGCGACACGACTCCGATCTCCACACGACACGACTCTGAACTCCACGCGACACGACTCCGATCTCCACACGACACGACTCCGATCTCCACACGACACGACTCCGATCTCCACACGACACGACTCCGATCTCCACACGACACGACTCCGATCTACACACGACACGACTCTGATCTACACAACACGACTGGACTCCGAGCTCTTAACGTTGCCTCGAGCGGGAACGGGCGGTCAGGCCAAACACCTCGGGACCCGACCGGACCCGCGCTCTCTCCGCTGTCTTAAAAATATCACGTAGCAAGAAAGAAATACCGCTTTGTGCGCACTGCTGGTCAACAGAGAGACGTAACACGGACACCTGCAAGGGGCAGACGCGTAAACTCATTGCTGTATTTCCTAGTCTAGCGTGCGTATCATCTGTGCGTCCTCGCGCTAGCAGCAGCCGTAGCACGGGCGTAAGCTTTCCCAAAGAGTGAATGAATGCTGGCTTTTACGCACGGGAGTTTGGCAAGTAAAGTTTTGTTTAGCAGAAACTGGAGGTGTGAGGAGCTTTGTATTTCAGGTAAGAAATACACAGACATCATCGCTTTATGATTGAATGTGTCAATGAAAATAATTGCCTTGTTGCAGATTATTTAGGCTGGTGAATATCATTTTAAACTAGATGCAGAGAGTTATGCAGAGTTTAGTCATTTGTGTTCATGTTGTTATGCCCTGGGGCCGCCACGCAACCTCCGTGTCACCAAAAAAAAAAAAAAAGTCGGGACCCAACGTGACCCGCGGGAGCTTCTCGGGCGTGCAGGCACTCGGGGGCGTCAGGATCGGGCGGGAACGGTCACGGATGCTTCGGGATCGGGCGGGAGCGGTCATGAAAATCTAGTCCCGTGCAGGTCTCTACTCCCGAGCTCCACACGACTCTGAACTCCACACGACTTTTTGACACATACGTACTTATAAGTGTTCAAATGCAAGTTAAACCTGTTGAAGATCTTACTTTGGAACAAGGTCAAAATAATTAGATGGTTATAGCGACTACCTCTCGTTGGAAAAGTTACACAATGCACCTTTTAAATAATACTTTAAATAGATAGATTTATTGTCATTGAACATAATGCAACGGCACTTCTAAAGAGCAAAACCATCTAAATTAGCCGTTCTTTCTTGTTCATTCTTGGTGAAAACACTGCAAAATGGTAAATGATTTAATGAAATATGTTTGAGCTAACTGTATTTCATAGATTGAATATTGAAAACTGCAAATATCTCAAGGCACACAAGTGTTCCCCGGCTGCACACTGGCTGAAAATCACTCCCCTAGAGGACTAAATGTGTTAACATGTGTTTTGTTGCCTTACTTCAATCTTAAAGTTACACACAAAAAAAAGTTCTAATTATACTTTCATGGCTCTAAATGGAAATGACAGCCCTCTAACCCTGAAGTTTTAGCCCTGATGCCCTCCCTGTGGTCGTTGCAGGTCGCAGTCGTCGTCTGAAGATGCGTTTGCCGATGTTCAGGTCCATGAGGAGGCCCAGTCTGTCCAAGGAGCAGTTTGAAGGAGTCGTGGTGGATTATCTCACTGTGAGTCACACTTACACTGTAAAAGATTGAAATGTAAATAGGTGTTACTGTAATTAAAGGCCAGTCTCAGTCTTTGTCTTCTGTCTCCAGCCGAACAGTCGTAGTGTCCATGTGTAAGGGTCTTTCCTCAGTCTTTGTCCTCTGTCTGCATCCGAACAGTCGTAGTGTCCATGTGTAAAGTTTTTCCTCAGTCTTTGTCCTCTGTCTCCAGCCGAACAGTCGTAGTGTCCATGTGTAAGGGTCTTTCCTCAGTCTTTGTCCTCTGTCTGCAGCCGAACAGTCGTAGTGTCCATTTGGAAGAGTCTTTCCTCAGTCTTTGTCCTCTGTCTGCAGCCGAACAGTCGTAGTGTCCATGTGTAAGGTTTTTTCTCAGTCTTTGTCCTTTGTCTGCAGCCGAACAGTCGTAGTGTCCATGCGTAAGGTCTTTCCTCAGTCTTTGTCCTCTGTCTGCAGCCGAACAGTCGTAGTGTCCATGTGTAAGGTCTTTCTTCAGTCTCTGTCCTCTGTCTCCAGCCGAACAGTCGTAGTGTCCATGTGTAAGAGTCTTTCCTCAGTCTTTGTCCTCTGTCTCCAGCCGAACAGTCGTAGTGTCCATGTGTAAGGTTTTTCTCAGTCTTTGTCCTCTGTCTCCAGCCGAACAGTCGTAGTGTCCATGTGTAAGAGTCTTTCCTCAGTCTTTGTCCTCTGTCTCCAGCCGAACAGTCGTAGTGTCCATGTGTAAGGGTCTTTCCTCAGTCTTTGTCCTCTGTCTCCAGCCGAACAGTCGTAGTGTCCATGCGTAAGGGTCTTTCCTCAGTCTTTGTCCTCTGTCTGCAGCCGAACAGTCGTAGTGTCCAATTCTAAGGGTCTTTCCTCAGTCTTTGTCCTCTGTCTCCAGCCCAACAGTCGTAGTGTCCATGTGTAAGAGTCTTTCCTCAGTCTTTGTCCTCTGTCTGCAGCCGAACAGTCGTAGTGTCCATGTGTAAGAGTCTTTTCTCAGTCTTTGTCCTCTGTCTGCAGCCGAACAGTCGTAGTGTCCATGTGTAAGGGTCTTTCCTCAGTCTTTGTCCTCTGTCTCCAGCCGAACAGTCGTAGTGTCCATTTGAAGAGTCTTTCCTCAGTCTTTGTCCTCTGTCTCCAGCCGAACAGTCGTAGTGTCCATGTATAAGGGTCTTTCCTCAGTCTTTGTCCTCTGTCTCTGGCCAAACAGTCGTAGTGTCCATCTATAAGGGTCTTTCCTCAGTCTTTGTCCTCTGTCTTCAGCCGAACAGTCGTAGCGTCCATGTGTAAGAGTCTTTCCTTAGTCTTTGTCCTCTGTCTCCAGCCGAACAGTCGTAGTGTCCATTTGGAAGAGTCTTTCCTCAGTCTTTGTCCTCTGTCTGCAGCCGAACAGTCGTAGCGTCCATGTGTAAGGGTCTTTCCTCAGTCTTTGTCCTCTGTCTCCAGCCGAACAGTCGTAGCGTCCATGTGTAAGAGTCTTTCCTTAGTCTTTGTCCTCTGTCTCCAGCCGAACAGTCGTAGTGTCCATTTGGAAGAGTCTTTCCTCAGTCTTTGTCCTCTGTCTCCAGCCGTACAGTCGTAGTGTCCACCTCTAAGGGTATTTCCTCAGTCTTTGTCCTCTGTCTGCAGCCGAACACTCGTAGTGTCCATGTGTAAGAGTTTTTCCTCAGTCTTTGTCCTCTGTTTGCAGCCGAACAGTCGTAGTGTCCATGTGTAAGGGTCTTTCCTCAGTCTTTGTCCTCTGTCTGCAGCCGAACACTCGTAGTGTCCATGTGTAAGAGTCTTTCCTCAGTCTTTGTCCTCTATCTGCAGCCGAACAGTCGTAGTGTCCATCTGTAACATTTTTTTTCTCAGTCTTTGTCCTCTGTCTGCAGCCGAACAGTCGTAGTGTCCATCTGTAAGGGTCTTTCCTCTGTCTTTGTCCTCTGTCTCCAGCCGAACAGTCGTAGTGTCCATCTCTAAGGGTCTTTCCTCAGTCTTTGTCCTCTGTCTGCAGCCGAACAGTCGTAGTGTCCATTTGGAAGAGTCTTTCCTCAGTCTTTGTCCTCTGTCTCCAGCCGAACAGTCGTAGTGTCTAAGTGTAAGGTTTTTCCTCAGTCTTTGTCCTCTGTCTCCAGCCAAACAGTCGTAGTGTCCATGTATAAGGGTCTTTCCTCAGTCTTTGTCCTCTGTCTGCAGCCGAACAGTCGTAGTGTCCATGTGTAAGGGTCTTTCCTCAGTCTTTGTCCTCTGTCTGCAGCCGAACAGTCGTAGTGTCCATGTGTAAGAGTCTTTCCTCAGTCTTTGTCCTCTGTCTCCAGCCAAACAGTCGTAGTGTCCATGTGTAAGGGTCTTTCCTCAGTCTTTGTCCTCTGTCTCCAGCCGAACAGTCGTAGTGTCCATGTGTAAGGGTCTTTCCTCAGTCTTTGTCCTCTGTCTCCAGCCGAACAGTCGTAGTGTCCATCTCTAAGGGTCTTTCCTCAGTCTTTGTCCTCTGTCTCCAGCCGAACAGTCGTAGTGTCCAGGGTCTTTACTCAGTCTTTGTCCTCTGTCTCCAGTCGAACAGTCGTAGTGTCCATGTGTAAGTGTCTTTCCTCAGTCCAATACACGGCGCATGCTCGGCTGCGACGGCACGGTTTGTCATGTCAGTCACACCACTGTCCTGTTTTTTTTGTAATTTTCTGTTAAGTTTTTGTTTACCGAGTCTTGGTAAACGTGTCTGGTGAAGCTAGTAAAGATGCTGAAATTTCTCTGGATTATTTTTGTAATATTATGGATTATTAACAATGGCACAGCACTCACGCCACTGCGAGCCGCTGCTGGTGGAGGCACAATACTCACCTACAGTCGCGAGGATCTTCTACAACTTCGATCCTCTGCACTCTGTAGGAAAAGCCAGCTGCCCTTCCTCAAGAGATCCAGCTGAGGAAACGGGGCAGACGAGGCGGTGTGCGGGCAAGACTAAAGAAGCGTCCCTTCAGGCCTCCTCTTCCATCCATCGTACTGGCTAATGTGCGCTCACTTCGAAATAAGATGGATCAACTTCATGCCAAGTGTCAAGGGGAAAGACTCTTTCGAGACGCTTGTATCATCGCCCTAACTGAATCCTGGCTGGATAAAACCATCTCAGATTCGGAGATTAACCTGGACAACTTCCATACGGTCCGGGCTGATAGGACCAGAGATTCGGGAAAGGAGAGGGGAGGCGGAATATGTTTGTTTGTTAACAAACGTTGGTGCACAAACATCAAGATACACAATATAGTCTGCACCCCAGACTTAGAAATGATAACTTTGTCATTACGCCCCTTTTATCTCCCTAGAGAGTTCCCCACGGTGGTTATAGGATGTATTTATTGTCCACCAAGTGCCAACATTAATGTAGCAGCCGACCTAGTAGCAGAAAGTGCTAACACAATGCTAAGTAAATACCCCCGGGCACCGGTATTTTACATGGGCGATTATAATAACTGTCGCCTGGACAACGTGCTGCCATCCTTCCATCAGTACGTGCATATTCCCACAAGGAAGGGAAATACCTTGGACTTGTGCTACGGGAATATTGCAGATGCTTTTTCTGTTTGCGCTCATCCGCCACTGGGTTCATCTGACCACAATGTTTTGATCTTTCTTCCTCGATACAAACAGGAACTGAAGTGCATCAAGCCCCAAGTACACAGCGCCACACAGTGGTCTGGGGACGCTATTACATGCTTGCAGGGCTCCCTTGCATGCACAGATTGGAGCATTTTTGACGGCAATTTGGAGGAGAAAGTACCGGTCATAACGGATTATATTAAGTTTTGTGTTAGTACCTGTATTCCTACAAAAGTTTATAGGACATTTCCCAACTCTAGACCTTGGATTACGTCTCACATTCGAAAGAAATTTGTAGAAAAACATAAAATATTTCAGCATAAAGACTGGATTTCACTCAAAGAAATAGACAGGCAAATTAAAAATGACATTACAAAGGCTAAACTCAGGTACAAGGAACGAATAGAACTTGAGTTTTCTAAAATGAACACAAAACAGGCCTTTCAGAAAATAAAGACACTCACAGGACAGAATGTGAAGCAGGACTACTCCACAATTACAGATCCCCAGACCTTTGCTAATACGCTTAACATCTTCTACTCAAGATTTGACACCACTGACTTTTCAGCTGCCTGTGATGAGCTTCTCAGTGCTCTGCCATCTCACATACAAGCATCTCCTCCTTTTACAGAGGAAGATGTCCGGCAGGAACTGAGTAGGTGCAAAGTGGGAAAGGCTATGGGGCCGGATAGCATCCCCGGGAAGGTGCTCAAATTCTGTGCAATGGAACTTTGTCCCGTTTTATTTTCTATTATGCAGGAATCCTTCTGCACTGGATGGTGGCCAACCCTCTGGAGAACATCCACCATCATTCCTATCCCCAAAAAACTACGCCCATCAGAACACAATCACTACCGGCCTGTTGCGCTCACACCTATTGTGAGCAAATGTTTTGAGAAACTCATTCTGCGCACTATTTTGCCATCTGTAGGTGCACAGCTGGATAAACACCAGTTTGCTTATAGGGCCAGGCGGGGTACGGAGGATGCTGTGGCATGCCTCCTCCATGCCCTCCTTCAACATCTGGAAACGCCTGGTAACCTTGCAGCAGTTCTGTTTGTTGATCTGAGTTCAGCCTTTAACACAATTCAACGACACCTGATGATTGCCAAACTACAGCAGCTTAATATCTCTGCTAATATTATTCACCTTATCCATAGTTTTTTAAGCAGCAGACCACAAGCTGTAAGGATAGGTTCTGTGATGTCTACTACCACCATCACCAACACTGGAGCCCCACAGGGCTGTGTCCTCAGTCCTTTCCTTTATACACTTTACACCAATGACTGTATAAGCCCTTCACCAACCATAACATATTACAAATATTCTGATGACACTGCAATTTTGGCTCTCCTCAACAATCAGCAATCCATCACTGTTTACCACAACTCAGTCATCCACTTCTCAAAATGGTGCACAAACAACTATCTTCACATCAATACTGAGAAGACAAAGGAAATGGTTTTCAGTGCCTCAACAATCAATCTGAATCATATCAACATCAATGGCAACACAATAGAACAGGTACATAAATATAAATATCTTGGACTCACTCTGGACAATAACTTTACATTTGAACATCACATTACAGACATTCATAAACGAGCACAACAACGGTTTCATGTTCTCCGCACACTAAGCGCCCTCCACATCGCCCCTCACCTTCTGCTGCTACTGTATAAGAGCATCATCCAGTCCATTCTGCTCTACTGTTCCTCCTGTTTTTACACCATGCTGTCAGTCTCCAACAGAAACAAACTCCTGAAGATCACACATGTAGCCTCAAAAATAATTCACTCCCAACGCCAAATATTTCAGAACTCAACGACAGAGCAATAGCCCGACTGGCTAACACAATCATCACGGACAGGGAGCATCCTCTTCACCACCTTTTTCAGCTCCTGCCATCAGGTCGCAGGTACCGGACTCTTAAATGGAGAAGGGCTCGCTTCAATAGAAGCTTTGTCCAGCAGCCATCTCCATTCTTAACAAAGCATCTCACTAGCTCACTGATATGGTACCATGTATCTCTATAAATGTCTATAAATGTTTGTTAGTTGTTTGTTTTCTGTTATATGTTGATGGTGTGAATGTTAACACCTGTTGTCATGACTACTGTGAACACAAATTTCCCCCTGGGGACAATAAAAGTCATATCTATCTATCTATCTATCTGTCTTTGTCCTCTGTCTCCAGCCAAACAGTCGTAGTGTCCATGTGTAAGGGTCTTTCCTCAGTCTTTGTCCTCTGTCTCCAGCCGAACAGTCGTAGTGTCCATCTCTAAGGGTCTTTCCTCTAGAGTTTAGATCGGGCCCAAAAAATGCAGCCCGACCCAGCCCGAGCCCGCTCACGTCGTGTCCGAACCCGACCGGGACCCGAGTCAGTCTCTGTGTGTCTGAGCCCGAGCCCGAAGTGAGCCCGCCCCGCCCACTCACTGAACTGTGCATTTTGGTGACAGAAAAAGCTCCTTGGTGTCCCATACGTTACAAAAGCGCTTCCTCCACCGCACATTTCTCCCTCTCTCTCCCTCTCTCTCACTCTCTCCCTTATCCTTCTTTTCTCACCGCGTACATATGCGTGCTTTCTCTCTTCCTCCTCACCTTTCCCTGGGTCCGCGTGAATGAAAGTGCCTTCCCTGTCTCTCTTCCTCTTTTACCTGCTCCGCGCTTACACAAGCCTTCTGTCTCTCTCACTCGCTTTATGTCCCCGCGGTGGTTTTGCGCTGTGTTCTGACGAGGCTGTCAATCATCCCGCGGAGCGCACGTGTTCAGCGCGGCTCTGCGTCTTGGCCCGAACCCGACCAGGCCCAACAACTATGTGAGAAATGTGGGCCCGGGCCCGGCCCGAAAGTCGGGCCGGGCTCGGGCTGGGCTTGGGCTCGGGCCCAGAATCTAAACTCTACTTTCCTCAGTCTTTGTCCTCTGTCTCCAGCCGAACAGTCGTAGTGTCCATGTGTAAGGTTTTTTCTCAGTCTTTGTCCTCTGTCTCCAGCCGAACAGTCGTAGTGTCCAGGGTCTTTACTCAGTCTTTGTCCTCTGTCTCCAGTCGAACAGTCGTAGTGTCCATGTGTAAGAGTCTTTTCTCAGTCTTTGTCCTCTGTCTCCAGCCGAACAGTCGTAGTGTCCATGTGTAAGGTTTTTCCTCAGTCTTTGTCCTCTGTCTCAGCGAACAGTCGTAGTGTCCATGTGTAAGGTTTTTTCTCAGTCTTTGTCCTCTGTCTCCAGCCGAACAGTCGTAGTGTCCATGTGTAAGGTTTTTTCTGTCTTTGTCCTCTGTCTGCAGCCGAACAGTCGTAGTGTCCATGTGTAAGGTTTTTTCTCAGTCTTTGTCCTCTGTCTCCAGCCGTACAGTTGTAGTGTCTATGTGTCTTTTCTCAGTCTTTGTCCTCTGTCTGCAGCCGAACAGTGAGGAGGTGCCGCTGAAGGAGTTCCGGATCCCGTCGAAGGAAAGCTGTGTTCAGTCTGAGACCGAAGCTTTGATCGAGCAGGACCAGCCGTGTGCTCCGAGCTCAGCCAAGCGCCGGTCCCTGCTGCCCGCTCTGCCCGCTCTGTCCTCCGCTCTGCCCTCCGTACCCGCCCTGCCCTCCGTGCCCGTTCTGCCCGACCGCCTGGAGCCGTCGCTGGGCTTCGCTCGCGGCTCTCTGTCCTGCTCCAGAGACTCGTACGATCCCTCAGACGAGCCTCTTCTCTGGACGACATCGACGGGATAGAGCGGAGTGGAGCGCAGACAACAGGAACAGCAGCAGTGAGTATTCTCTATCATAGAAATGTTATTTTACTTTTTTCCACTACAGTTCGACTTTTCAGTGAGCAGTGATCTTGGGACAGAAGTGCATGAAACACACACAAATAAGTACTGCTGTTTTAGATTTATGAATACTGTGGCAGAACTGGAACAAGACTAGATATTAAGACCAACCCAGAATCGGACCAATAAATAAGAATTAACATATTTTCAAAATCGTTTATTGCCAAACATCAGATGAATCATTAATTGGGCTGAGTTTAATTGGTTTTTTTAGGCCTGATTTGGCCTGATCCTTTCACATCTCAGAAGCTAAGAAAGTAAAGGCCTTTTCAGTACTGGATGGAAGACCGCTGTGGGATGACACGAGTGTAGTGTTGTGGTGTCCTTGGACAAGACACTTAACCCTCATTGCCTCAGTGTCTGTTACATGGGCTGAGTGTAAACGGCTTTGAGTGTCTTGAAAGGTAAAAAAGTGCTGTATAAATAGAACATTTACCATTTTAGGTTAAGGTTCAGGTTAAAGTACACTTTAAGTTCTTGTCCCACTTGTCCTCTGCATTTGACTCATCCTTCAACGGGACATCTCCTCAGGAGCAGTGAGCACTCAGGGACACATCTACAGTTCTTGCTGGACTTGACTCTCCCCAAAGCGAGGAAAGGCTGAAGGGGGCCACCTTATAGAGGTTATGCACTGACATCATTTTGCTTAGCAACATTTAGAATGAGTGGCATTTCTGTAATGTATTTCTTTGTTGTCGTGGCAACAGCTTGTCTGCTACAAACTTGTCTGCAACAACAGTTGATGATTTAGGACATTTTAACTGCAACAAACGGACTCAAAAACATATTTTTTAAGAAGAAAAAGGTAATAAGTTCAATTGTGTGTGATTTTAATGTCTGATAAATGTAAGATACTAAAGTTTATCTGCTTTGCTACAACTGTTGAATTGATTTTCTTTTCTTGCATGTCAGTTACAAACCCAATGCTCAGTAAACTTGTTGTGGGTTGAATTATTATCAAACTGTAGTTTATCTTCCTGTTTTAGACTGAGTTTCATTGGAACTTCTTCAAGAGAAACGTGCTATAGATCTGTCTCCCTCCATTAACTCTCATGCGATCCATTGCTCAGCACATCAGCGCATTGAACATGATTGAGATGAGTATATGCGATAGTCACCTGCATTAACCTCCTATTGTTACGTGAAGTTAAAAGGTTATTACTTTATATGTCCCCCGTAAGGGAAAATGTAGTTCCTCGCATTATGACCTGGATCGCTTCAATGCCTCTGGAGCATCTGTCCATCAGAGGACATGTGATCGATCTGCCGATTGATCTCTTGTAGCGCTCCAGGGACCCATCTCCACGTGTTGTTCTAGGCTGGTCTCCAGTTACTACCCGCTCAGCTGGACGATTTGATCCAGACCTTATCGCCCTAGTCATTGCATGTTTATTTGTGGGTCCTTAGGTGATGGAGAGAGGAACGAAGACTGCCCGGCAGGAAACCTTCATCCCAGCGACAGCGCTGGCGAGTATAGAGCAAACCATATAGACTCCAACATCAGTACGGACCTGGCCAGCTCTATGCGGGATTTGGGTCGAAACCACCCGCAGATCCTTCTGTGGCTTGATTCTGCAGGCCAACCGTGTGAATTTTTGTTGGAATGTCATACTTTCTCTCTGAATGTGAGATTATGTCTCATGTGGACGGTGTGTGAAATACTAACGTAAAGTATACCCTGGATGGGTTTCATGACTTGCGAAGGCGCGTGTGTAGTCAGGATTCACTGCGGGTTTCTCTTGCAAAAGTGTGTACGTAGTTACACTAGTATGCCAAGTCACTTGCGTCTGATTTCATCCAAAAGTCCACACGGGAATACACGAGATATTACCCAAAGAATGTGGTAGTAATGGAGACTTGATAAGAGCCATTCCAGATGCACCTTAATAGGTATCTTCTGGAAAATAGATTCGTATGCGATTCTTTCCATTTGACCGACGCAGCTCCGAGCACTCGCATGAGTCTGCTGAGAATGGTTCGAGTGGTTGACCGACTCCAAGGCTGCATCTGATTTTAACGTCAACTTTCTATCATTGCTCTTAGTGAGCATTTGCACTTATATGTTAATCTCATCCCTAGTATGGGCTGATATTACGTTGTTCAATCTCCACAATGTTCTTGTTTGTACTTAGTCTGTTTTTAATGACTTGAGATTGTTCAGGAATGTTCCATGATAACATCATTCTTGCTAGACAGTGTTGTTCTTCTCTCTGCTTGCAAATATCGATAAAGTCAGTCTGGAGGAGTGAAACCACCGAATAACTGTTCAGCGCTGGACCCCCCATGTGTCGACATATAATTCAGGTTACGGATTCAGAATTCTACAATTTGAACTCACATAGTGTGTACTCAACTATATTATTCAAAATAAGTCTGGGCGATAGGGCAAAACATTCAAATCACAATTTTCTTGGGGCGAGATCACATTTGGATTTTATCACAATTCTTGTAGACTGTCTTTGTCTGATTGAAGTAAAAAGCCTTTTACAAAGTTCCTTCTTCATTGTCAAAGACATGACCAGTGTTGCCAGACTTTCAAAGAGAAACAAGCGACCAAGCCTTGAAAATAAATCCCCAAAAAAGCAACCTCAACCCTTCAATAAAAACTTATTAAAAAAAATAAATTTATTAGAGCATTGTGTGTCTCCGCCGCCAATAAACCACAACCTTCAAAAATGCATCAGAGAAAAAAAAGAAGCTCAATGTTAACTATAAAGAAGTGAACTCTGTATTTGAACAAAAATGCAAATCACAATATTTCACCAAAAAGCAGATTATCACAGAAAAGAACTCAAGATTCTGTTTTTATCACGACATTACCCAGACCTAAGTCACAATAGAATACTTCAGGATAAAGAAGCAGCAGATGAAGTCATTTTAAACATTGAGTTTTTGTCTCTTTGGACTTACTCTCGATGGGAAAACCTGTAAAAAGAAAACAGATATAAAAGGTCTGTGAGTGTAAGAAAAGCTGGATCAGACAAACTTTAATTTCCTGGTGTGAAACGACGTGACGCGGCGGTGACACGGACGGGCTCAGAACAGAACAGGCGTGATTAAAGCGTGTCTCCGGAGTCAGGTCTGCGCCGGAAGATGAAGAGTGTATGAAAGGAGAACGGCTTTTTAATTAAACATAATGAGACGATCTTCAGCCGGGAACATCACGGGCTTTTGTCTCCGCGCAGATTACACTCACGAGATCTCAGAAAATGTGGCTGTTTTTACAACGTTTTTACACTTTGTGTTTAGCTTCCTGTTTTAAAGTTGGAATCAAAGGAAAAAATTGAATAAAGCCATTATTTTACTTAATTTATTTATTATAAGTTTTACAGCAGTTAAGTTGCAAATCAAAGAGAAATGCGACAGATAAAAGTTGAAAAAATAAAGAAGTACAGTCATCTAGTACAAGTGTATAATAGTTGTTGTTGTTTTTTTTCTCGTAAAATTGCCATAATAAACTTGTAAAAAAAAATTAAGTTGACGCTTAGGAAAGTTAAGATTATACTAGAAAAAAACAATCTGAGAAAAAAAGTCATACTTTTTCTTAGTGTATAGTTGACGCTAGGGCTGGGTGGAATACCGTTTCATACTGGACGGTGTTTTTTTAATGATATGAATATTTCATACACTGATGTGTGTGTCTGTCCAGACAAAGAGCGCAGAATGTCGCGCTGCAGCGTAACACGCTGATCCCACCACACACGGTCCCTCTTGGACTGCCGGATCACCCCACACAGCTGTCTTCAGTGAATGAAGACCGCTCTCATCCTCGCACCCGCCGCGCGGCCCGCCCAGCTTCGCCACCCCACCGGCCGCCCGACAAAACACGGATCAAGGCACTCTCTTCATTCTTTACCCATCAGACAACGAGAAATTTGCTGTTTTACATAAAGGCTCCCTGACACTGCCTGGACACAGCAAACTGTTAACTACAACACCATGTACCGACACAAGGACAGGAAAACGCCACTGAGTTTGTGCTTGAAACACAGAACCGCGCCTCGCCCCGACACAGTTATTTTATCCTCAACGAGGGCTTCCACTTCACAAACCCGCGCCCTCGGCGCACGCCCCTCTTTGAGCCGGTGTCAGAGAGAAGTGTGAGCGAAACAGAGTGTCATGTGTTTTTTTCTGCTTTTCTGCCACTGTTTACCTGATTTTTCTTCTTTCACACGTCACATACAAATCAGTATTCAGCTGTAATTGTGTTTATTATGTTTTATGTTTCCTGTTTGAGTGTTAATCCCGGTGTTGTCCGTGTTTCAGACCTGAAGCCCGCGCCGTGAACTCCACCTCGGACTCAGACCTGGTGAGGCACCGCGCCGTCGGCAGGATCCCGCAGGTGGCGCTGTCCTTCGGCTCGGACCGCCTCAGACGCCTTCGCACCGAGATCGAGATCAATAGCTCCAGCAAGATCAAGGACCGAACGCAGAACGTCACCGAGAAGGTCACGCATGTAATCAGGTACGGGCCTGCGTTAGTCCTGGTTTAGTCCTAGTTTAGTCCTGGTTTAGAACTGGTGTTTAGTCCTATTTTAGTCTGCGTTAGTCCTGTTTAGTCCTGCGTTAGTCCTAGTTTAGTCCTGTTTTAGTCCTGCTTAGTCCCTGGTTTAGTTCCGTTTAGTCCTGGTTTGTCCGTTTAGTCCTGTTTAGACTGGTTTAGACTGGTTTGTCCTGCTTTAGTCCTGTTTAAGTCCTGGTTTAGTCCTGGTTTAGTCCTGGTTTAGTCATGCGTTAGTCCTGGTTTAGTCCTGTTTTAGTCCTGGCGTTAGTCTGGTTTAGTCTGTTTAGTCCGGTTTAAGTTCCTGGTTTAGACTGTTTAGACCTGGTTTAGTCCTGCTTTAGTCCTGTTTTAGTCCCGGTTTAGTGGTTTTAGACCTGGTTTTAGACCTGGTTTAGTTCCTGTAGTCTGTTTTGTCGGTTTTGCCAGTTTTAGTCCTGTTTTAGTCCTGGTTGTGTCCGTTTAGTCTGGTTTAGTCAGCAGTTTTAGTCAGGTTTAGACCGGTTTAGTCCTGGTTTAGTCTTTTAGATCCTGTTTTTTAGTCAGCGTTATTCCTGGTTTAGTTCTGCGTTAGTTCCCGGTTTAGTCCTACTGGTCGCTTTAGTCGCCTGCTTTAGTCCTGGTTTACTCCTGCGTTAGTCCTGGTTTTAGTCTGGTTAGTCTGGTTTAGTCCTGGTTTAGTCCTGGTTAGTCCTGGTTTAGTCTGTTTAGTCTGTTTTAGTCCTGGTTCAGTCCTGTTTTAGTCCTTTTTAAGTCCTGGTTTTAGTCCTGGTTTAGTCCTGTTTAGTCCTGGTTTAGTCCTGGTTTAGTCCTGGTTTAGTCCTGTCACGTGAAGACAAAATAGAGTCAAAAGGCCGGTGCAGCAAAGCATTGTGGGTAAATTCTGAGTCCTGTTATCGAGCGACTCATGTGACCTTGACCTTTTGGAGCTAATGGACTCAGAGGACAGAGAGAGAGAGGAGAGGAGAGAGAGAAGGGGGGGGAGAGAGGGAGGAGGTAAGGGAGAGGGAGGAAGAGAGGAGAGAGGGAGAGAGGGAGACAGAGAGAGAGGAAGAGAGGAGAGAGGAGAGGTGAGAGAAGAAGAGAGAGAGAGGAGAGGAGAAGAGGAAGGAGGAAGAAAGAGAAAGGGGGGAGAGGGGGAGGGCGGAAGGGAAAGAGAGAGAGGGAGAGAGAGAAAAAAAGAGAGTGAGGGAGAGAGAAGGGGAAAGAGAGAGAAAGAGAAGGTCAAGCAAGAGAGGGGGAAAAGTGAGGGTGAGGAGAGAGACAGACGCAGAGAGAAGAAAGAGAAAAGAGAAAGCGGGATAAATAAGAGAGACGAACAGAGAGAGGAGAAAAGATAAAAGAGAGAAAACTGAGGGAAAGAGGATAATAAACAAGATAGGGAAAGAGATAAAGGGGGAGAGGGGAGAAAGGAGAACAGCAGAAAGAGGAGGGAAAATGGGAGGACAGAGGGAGGAGAGAGAATGGGAGGACACAGGGACCGTTCTCCTCTCTCTCTCTCTCTCTCTCTCTCATCTCTCTCTCTCTCTCCTCTCTCTCTCTCTCCATCTCTCTCTCTCTCTCTCTCATCCCAAACAACATGAGCCTCTGCCTGCTAAGCTTAGTCCTGGTTTAGTTTCTTTTAAGTCCTGATGTATGTTTAGTCCTGGTTTAGTGCTGGTTTAGTCAGTTTTAGTCCGGTTTAGTTTATTCTGCTGGTTAAGTCCTGGTTTATCCTGCTTTCCTGGTTTAGTCCTGGTTTAGTCCTCGGCTAGAGAGGAGAGAGAGAGAGAGAAGAGAGAGAGGGAGAGAGGAGAGAGAGAGAGAGAGAGAGAGAGAGAAGAGAGAGAGAGGAAGAGAGAGGAGAGAGACAAGGAGAGAGAGAGGGAGAGAGAGAGAGAGACACAAGGAGAGGGAGAGGGAGAGAGAGAGAGAGAGACAAAGGAGAGAGAGGGAGAGAGAGGGAGAGAGAGAAAGGAGGAGGGAGAGAAGAGAGAGAGAGAGGAGAGAGAGGGACGAAGAGAGGAGAAAGAGAGAGGAGAGAGAGAGGAAAGAGAGAGAGAGAGAGAGAAAGGAGAGAGGGAGAGAGGGAGAGAGAGAGAGAGACAAAGAGGAGAGAGGGAGGAGAGAGAGATGACAAAGGAAGAGAGAGAGAAAGAGGAGGAGAGAGAGAGAAGAGGGAGGAGAAGAGAGAGGGAAAGAGAGAGGAGAGGTGGAGAGAGGGAGAGAGAGAGGGGAGAGAGAGTTAGGAGGGAGGAGAGAGAGGAGAAAGAGAGGAGGGAGAAGAAGGAGAGGGGGGAGAGAGAGAGAGAGGGAGGAGTAGAGGAGGGGAGAGGCTGGGAGAGGAGAGAACAAGAGAAGAGTAGAGAGTGGGAGAGAAAGATGCAGAGAGGCAATGCTAAGAAGAGGGAAAAGGGAGAGGAATGAAAGACATGAGGAAAGGGGATAGAGAGAACCTTTTGAGAAAGAGAGGGGAAAGAGAGAGGATTATAAAAGAGGAAAAGGAAGAAGAAAGAGAGATCATAAGAAATGATTTGGAGAGGAGGAAGAGAGAGAGAAGGGGACATACTCTCGTCTCATCAATCATATCTCGATTCTAATACAAGACTGCAATCTCAGGTTCCTATTTTGAGTATTAAAATATTAATTCTTACATTATATATCCGTTCTCTTTGACTGTTACCTTCTCTCCCTCCTCTCTCCTCTTGTTCTCTCTCTCTCTCTCTTCTCATCCCAAACCAGCATGAGCCTCTGCTGCTAAAAGCTTAGTCCTGGTTTAGTTCTCTTCTTTAGTCCTGATGTGTCCTGGTTTTAAGGTCCCTGGTTTGTCCAGTTTTTAGTCCTGGTTTATGTCCTGGTTTAGTCGCTGGTTAGTCCAGTTTTAGTCCTGGTTTTTAAAAGACCTGGTTTTAGTCCTGGGGTTTATTTAAGTTTTTCCCCTCAAAAGGTTTTTTTTAGTCTGGGTTTAGTCCGGTTTAGTCCTGGTTATCGTCCTGACTATTAAAGTCCTGGTTTAGAACCTGGTTAGTACACGTGCAGTTGAGATCTCTGCGACTTGAAGAGGGGAGAGAGAGAGAGAGAGAGAGGAAAGGACTTGCACAATGGGGGAGGGAGGGTCTAGGAGAGAGAGAGAGAAAGAAGGAAGAGAGAGGACGAGAGAGAGAAGGAGAGAGAGAGGGAGACGAGAAGACATAGCAAGGAGTAGAGA
>CM076396.1:15271169-15457376 GCA_038363315.1 Mugilogobius chulae | reverse complement strand
AGAAATTACTTTGCACAGAGATTCCAAAAACTTTTCAACCCTAACTCACGACCCGCACAGCAACAATATATACTTTTGTTGTATTTTAAGTTACAAAACCATTTAAATTAGGTTCATTTGTGTTTATTTTGAGAGTACGTTGCTTTTTATGATCCAATTCTCCACAAAACTGATAAAATGTCAAGTCGTAATTGTAAAAATACATTGCACTGACTTAGCAACCAAGTAATAAATAGCTCATCTAACGTTACAGATATGAATTACGTATGATCCAAAAATATTTTCAGTAAAACACAATGAACATGATTATATGATTATAACAATTTGCTTGTTTTCACCTAGATGGGCTGTGTTTGTAGTTGTCTTTTTGTCCGGCAAATATGAAATATGTGGAGAAGAACCCACAACTGTTACCTATAAATGACACAGGTGTAATATTTTGTAACACTTAAATTGTGTTAAATAGGGATGCACCGATCCAGCTTTTTCAGTTCCGATACCGATCCCGATACTTTAGAATTAATCATCTGCCGATACCGATATCACCGATACTTGTGTAACGACTGAAATACTCTTTTTTTCCTTTTCAAAACATAAGACTTTTGATCATAAGTGTTTTTATACTGCAAGACAAAACTGAACAACTTAAGAAGAAGAGAGAGAAAGAGAGGAGCGAGAAAGAGAGAGGAGAGAGAGAGAGAGAAAGAGAGAAAAGAAAGAGAGAGAGAGAAAGAGAGGGAGAATGAGAGGAGAAAGAGAAGATAAGAAAGAGAGAGAAAGAGAGGGAGAATGAGAGGAGCGAGAAAGAGAGAGAGAAGAGAAGAAAGAGAGAGAGCACGAGGAGAGAGAGAAAGAGAGAAGAAAGAGAAGTGAGAGAAATAGAGGAAGAGCAAGAGGAGAGAGAGAAAGAGGAGAAAGAGATAGAAAGGGAAGAGAGAGTGAAAGGAGAGAAAAGAGAAAGAAGGAAAGAAAGAAGAGAAGACAGAGTAGTAGAGAGAAGAGAGAATTAGAGAGAAGAAAGAGAGAAAGAAAAGAGAAAGAGAAGAGAGAGGAGAGTGAGAAGAGAGAGAAAAAAAGAGAAGAAAGAAAGAGAGAGAGAAAGAATAAAATGTCAAACATTATGAGACATTCTGGATCAACATCAGACATAAATCAGACTCATTATTTCCAATTAAACACAACTAGGATATCGGCTGAACCGATATCATGGAGCCGATACTCGATCCAGCAAAATTTCCTGGATCGGCACCGATATTCGATCCCAGTATCGGATCGGTGCATCTCTAGTGTTAAATTCTTGTTTAAACTCCAAGAAACTGTGTCAGTTTTGTGTAAATTGTCTTTGCATTTTGGTGCTTTTTGACGACCTGTAAATTTTTCAACTTTTGTCAATTTCTTCATAATTTGCAACTAGAAAATGTGATAATCTGTCATGTGGGCTTTAAAGGTCATGAAACTGTATTTCTCCGTCTGTCTAGTGCAGGTGTGGACATATTTAAAGTGTCGAAGCGCTGTTTGTGTCGCAAATTTATTTTTTTGCAACAATATTTCTGTAGAAACTATGCTATTTAGGGGGCTGTAGTCGACTAAAGAAATTCTTGGTCGACTAAAAACATGTCCCATCGACTGATTAATCGACTAAAAAGGAGGCGGGGCAAAGGCTCTGAAGCTAAAGTAGAGTTGTCAAAAATATTGCAAATCAAAAAGAAGAAAAAGAATTAGTCGACTAATAAAAATTTGGTCGACCAAGACTCATCGACCGTTTAATTGACTAAACGACTAAAGAACTACAGCCCTAATATTTAATCTACTATTTTGTCCATTTATTGTTACTTTTGTTAAGAACATGTTAAGAACACTGGCTCCATAGTTAAGTTTGCCCAGGTCTGCCCTTGTGTGATTTGTTATTTTCAACATATTTAGAAACTTCTCTTTCAAACTTGTTCTTGATTAATTTAAAACTTTAATTAAATCACAGAGACACTGTTCTGTCCTCACATTTGTCCACAAACATTCACACTAACAGAGGAGGCTTGTGTTTGTGTCTTACCTCGACTGTGATCTGGCCACAGCACTGATGCGTGTGCGCGCGGCGTGTGTGCGCGGAGCGTAGACACAGACTCATTGCTGCTGTTTTGTCTCTTTTCCTGTGTGCGCCTAAACACGCTCATATTCACAGACTTAGTGAGAGTCAGATTGGATGTTTACCAAAGCTAAAACTTGTGTAATGAAACACAAAAGTAATATATAGTTCACATTGTATTAAAAGGTGCAGAGACTCAAGAAGAGGAACTGATAAAAGACGAGACGCACATGATGGATTACTAAAAATAGAACTGGTTAGAACATCTGAGCACATCTGAACATTCTAGAAGCTACAGTTTATAGGACATTTTGAAAATAATACCTTTCACTAAACCTTGAGTAAAACCAATCATGTCTCTCTGCTTCTTCCAGCCCCAGACGACGACTCTGATTGGTCTGCTGAAGACGGCGCGGTTGCTGAGGTTGGTGCGTGTGGCGCGGAAACTGGACCGATACTCGGAGTACGGCGCCGCGGTGCTGTTTCTGCTCATGTGCACCTTCGCTCTGATCGCGCACTGGCTCGCCTGCATCTGGTACAAACGCATTTACTACAAACACTTTTACTACAAATATATAAACTACAAACACTTAAACTACAAATACATAAACTACTGCAATGACCACATTTACCTGCTGTTTACTCTCTGCAGAGAAACTTGTAATTTTCATAGATTAAACTCCATTTAAGTCTTTCAAGAGACTCTGGTGTACAGTGTTCCCTCATTTTTCGCGGGATTATGTTCTGAAAATAACCCGCGAAAGGGGTAATCCGCGTAGTCATCATCTTTATTTTTTTACAGTAATGCAGTGGCTATTGCCTACAGTCTGACTGTTCACCACGTTACACTTCTTAAATAGACATTCACATTTTCTCTTTTGTTTAAACAAACAAAAGTCTAAACCTTCTTACACATTGCTCTAGTGATGCACGAGTTCATGTAGATCAGATAGTTTGATGCCAAGACGTGCGCGGCCGCGTGGGTTTACAGCAACTGGAGGATCTTGTTTGGCTCTGATAAGACACACGATGGACAGCGTTCGTTTTGTGGATTTAGTTCTTCAGAGAGAGCAAGTGCCAAAGCGTGACATAGACATTATTCTCAGCGAGGTAGGTGTTCGCGTGCTTGTGCTTATCGTGGATTCGTAGTAGTTTTGCGTGGTAAATGTGAGGCTGTAGTGTTTTGGACACAGATTGTTAGTGCATTGTTGCTTCATGCTCGGTCACCGCTGTGCCAGTGGCTCTTTGTGCAGACAGGTCCCATTACATTGCTGTTTTTATCTTTAGTTTTTCTGAAAGCATGTTTTAAAGGGGCACTGTGCAAGATTGAGAGGAATATTAATTATCACTTATAGTCCACAAACATTTAAATCATATTTATTCTTTACAACATGAATACTTAAGAGAGCACTGTTAACCAATCCACATCAATTGTGATATATTTATACGTATTTGAAATGTTTTATGACGGTCAGAATGTGAATATTGATGCTAGATGTCACTATGGTAGTTAGGCAAATGCACTTGAAATGCTCCCCTGGTGTTCAAAAGTGGACATTACTTGGATCACTTTATTTATTTTTTTTACACAGTGCCCCTTTAAGTAAATAGGCTAAATAAATATAAAAAGCTATTGACACAGAAATATCCTATGCCTTTAGACCTGATTCAGAAAAGTCCGGGGTTAGTCCTGGTTGAGTTCTCGGTTGGTCCTGAGGCTGCATCAGCTCAGCTCCTCCTGATCCAAGCAGCCGTAAGTTTTCTAAAAGAGCTTCTGTGCTGTTGTCTGTGAATGCTGTGAGCACAGTTTTGTATTAACACAGCGAAGAACTAGACCAGGACCACACGCTGTACACTGTAAAAAATAAAAACAAAATGCACAACAAAATCAGCGAAAGGTGAACTGCGATAAAGCGAGAGAACACTGTATACTGTTTTATATTTTGACTCCTCCCCCTGCGTGTATGTACAATCTGTAGTGCTGTAAACTAAATTTATATTATGAGGTTTTATATTGAACAGCAAACACAATGATAGGGCTCAAATCATGATCGAATCTGCCTTTTACAACATTTTCTTTTTATTTACTGTACACATTTTTGCATGAACTCCGCCTCTCTGCAGGTGTATAATCTGACTCCGCCTCTCTGCAGGTGTATAATCTGACTCCGCTCTCTGCAGGTGTATAATGTGACTCCGTTTCTGCGCAGGTACGCCATCGGGAACGTGGAGCGCACCAGTTCGGCTCGCGTGGGGAGCTTGAGGATCGGCTGGTTGGATAATCTGGCGGAGCAGATCGGGAAACAGTACAACGACAGCGACTTCTCGTCCGGTCCGTCCATCAAAGACAAATACGTGACGGCGCTGTACTTCACCTTCAGCAGCCTCACCAGCGTCGGCTTCGGGAACGTGTCTCCAAACACCAACCCGGAGAAGATCTTCTCCATCTGCGTCATGCTCATCGGATGTGAGTCTGCAGATTATTATCAGGATGTAACGTGTGTTTATTGTAATATTTGAACAAGGAGAGTCCTGCCCCAAGTTTAGTTATCTCAGGGTCTTGTTGGAGCGTGAGATTGACAGGTGCATCGTGGCAGTGATGAGGTCGCTGTACCGGACCGTTGTGGTGAAGAAGTAGACGAAAGCTCTCAGTTCAGAGGTCAATCTACGTTCCAACCCTCACCTATGGTCATGAGCTTTATTTATTGGCCAAATGGACAAGATAAAGGATACAACATTCTAAATAAGTGGACAAAGTCTCCCTGAGAAGATGTTCTTATACCACTAAGAAAACATGTTAGACCTAGGACAGGGGTCTGCAACCTTTTAAAAATTTTGCCCAATTCAAACAAAATCAAAGTCAGAAAGAGCTGTAAATGTATTTAGTGCTAAACAATCATGTTTAGACAGCTAAGTGAAATTATACAATTTATCATTTGTTCATTATGTAATGCACCTGTGCGATTTGAGGGAGTTTTGAGGTGAACTCCAGCTACAGCCATCAATACATTTAGGTATTAGGTATGGTTAAATAGCCAATATGCATAAACAAAACAACTGCGATCTTACATACACACAGACTAAAAATAGAAAAGAGTAGTAAAGCGTGTTTCTAGTCTAGTTCCTCAGACTAGTACCTCCTCAAGCAAATCTCAAGAGCTGCACTCATGTCTTTAAAGAGTCACATGTGGCTCTTGAGCCGCAGGTTGCAGACCTCTGACCCAGGACATGTTGGATAAACTATGTCTTTCGATTGGCCTGGAAATGTCTCGGGATTCCCTGTAGGAGCTGGAGGAAGTGTGTGAGATTTGTTTTTAACAAGCCTTTTTTGCAAATGAAACATTTACAAAATCCTACATCTGGTTGGATTGCTGCTAAATTTTCTGAAACACATTTGTTTTTTGGTATTTTCAAAAAACAAGCAAGTGAGCCCGAGGTTAGGCCAATTTATAGTTCTGCGTCACGTTGCGTCCTTGCACAGTCTGCCATTGGAGCTTCTCTTCAGAGCTAATCAGGTTCCAGGTTTGTTTAGTTAGTTGCATCAATCACAACCAGATCACAGATCAGATGTGCGTTTTGATGCAAGTGACTTTTGAGCGCACCAGCACGAGAATGGCGCGAACATTGCGCGAATGTTGTTTGCAAGCTTTCTGACTGACAGTCCTGGAAAAAAAAACAAAAGACAGTTGCTCTAATGGCAGCCTATGCAACTCCTGACAATGTGACTTGACCATAAATTGGCCCTTAGGCTCATAGTTTGTGTATACAAGACAGTGCGTCTGCGTAAACACATATTGATTGGCCACGTGAGGATGGATTATCTTAGGAAAGGAGAAGTGCTCACAAACACAGACAATATTAAGAAAAAATCACTTTTGTGTATATAGAACATGTCTATATCTTGGTAACATTTAGTGCAGAGAACACATTTTACACAGAATGGAGCAAAAATGTAATTCTCTCCTATGATATTCCAGCTCTGATGTACGCCAGTATCTTCGGTAACGTGTCGGCCATAATCCAGCGGCTTTACTCCGGCACAGCGCGCTACCACACTCAGATGCTCCGCGTGAAAGAGTTCATCCGCTTCCACAGATCCCCGGAGCTCTGAGGCAGCGTCTGGAGGAGTATTTCCAACACGCCTGGTCCTACACCAACGGATCGACATGAACGCAGTGAGTATCAGACACAACGACATGAACGCAGTGAGTATCAGACACATCGACATGAACGCAGTGAGTATCAGACACAACGACGTGAACGTAGAGAGTATCAGACACAACGACATGAACGTAGAGAGTATCAGACACAACGACATGAACGTAGAGAGTATCAGACACATCGACATGATGAGAATGAGTATCAGACACATTAACATGAACGTAGAGAGTATCAGACACAACGACATGAACGCAGTGAGTATCAGACACAAAGACGTGAACGCAGTGAGTATCAGACACAACGACGTGAACGTAGAGAGTATCAGACACAACGACATGAACGTAGAGAGTATCAGACACAACGACATGAACGTAGAGAGTATCAGACACATCGACATGATGAGAATGAGTATCAGACACATTAACATGAACGTAGAGAGTATCAGACACATCCACGTGAACGCAGAGAGTATCAGACACAATAACGTGAACGCAGTGAGTATCAGACACAACGACATGAACGTAGAGAGTATCAGACACAACGACGTGAACGTAGAGAGTATCAGACACATCGACATGAACGCAGTGGAGTATCAGACACATCCACGTAAACGCAGTGAGTATCAGACACAATAACGTGAACGCAGTGAGTATCAGACACAACGGCATGAACGCAGAGAGTATCAGACACAACGGTATGAACGTAGAGAGTATCAGACACAACGACGTGAACGCAGAGAGTATCAGACACAACGACGTGAACGTAGAGAGTATCAGACACATCCATGTGAACGCAGAGAGTATCAGACACAACGGCATGAACGTAGTGAGTATCAGACACAACGACATGAACGTAGAGAGTATCAGACACAACGACATGAACGCAGAGAGTATGAGACACAACGACATGAACGCAGTGAGTATGAGACACAACGACATGAACGTAGAGAGTATCAACACATCGACATGAACGCAGTGAGTATCAGACACAACGGCATGAACGTAGAGAGTATCAGACACAACAACATGAACACAGAGAGTATCAGACACATCCACGTGAAGTAGAGAGTATCAGACACATCGACATGAACGTACAGAGTATGAGACACAACGGCATGAACGTAGAGAGTATCAGACACAACGACGTGAACGCAGTGAGTATCAGACACAATGACATGAACGTAGAGAGTATCAAGACACAACGGCATGAACGTAGAGAGTATCAGACACAACGACATGAACGTAGAGAGTATCAGACACAAGAGATGAACGCAGTATCAGACACAACGACATGAACGTAGAGAGTATCAGACACAACGACGTGAACGCAGAGAGTATCAGACACAACGGCATGAATGCAGAGAGTATCAAGACACAACGACGTGAACGTAGAGAGTATCAGACACATCGACATAAACATAGAGAGTATCAGACACAACGACATGAACGCAAGAGAGTATCAGCACAACGACAGAACGCAGTGAGTATCAGACACAACGACGTGAACGTAGAAGTATCAGACACAACGACATGAACGCAGAGAGATATCAGACACAACGACATGAACGCAGTGAAGTATCAGAACACATCTACATGAACGCAGGAGTATCAGACACAAACGACGTGAAACGTTAGAGAGTATCAGACACAACGACATGAACGTAGAGAGTATCAGACACAACGGCAATGAACGTAGTGAGTATAAGACACATCGACATGAACGCAGTGAGTATCAGAACACAACGACATGAACGCAGTGAGTATCAGACACAACGACGTGAACGTAGAGAGTATCAGACACATCGACATGAACGTAGAGAGTATCAGACACAACGGCATGAACGTAGAGTATCAGACAAACGGCATGAAACGTAAGAGTATCAAGACATATCCACGTGAACGTAGAGAGTATGAGACACAACGCATAACGCAGTGAAGTATCAACACATGACATGAACGAGAGTACAGACACAACGGCATGAACGTAGAGAGTATCAGACACAACGGCATGAAACGTAGAGAGTATCAGACATATCCACGTGAACGTAGAGAGTATGAGACACAACGTCATGAACGCAGTGAGTATCAGACACATCCACGTGAACGTAGAGAGTATCAGACACAACGGCATGAACGTAGAGAGTATCAGACACAACGACGTGAACGTAGAGAGTATCAGACACAACGGCATGAACGCAGTGGAGTATCAGACACAACGACGTGAACGCAGAGAGTATCAGACATATCCACGTGAACGTAGTGAGTATCAGACACAACGACATGAACGTAGTGAGTATCAGACACAACGGACATGAACGTAGAGAGTATCAGACACATCCACGTGAACGCAGTGAGTATCAGACACATCGACGTGAACGCAGTGAGTATCAGACACATCGACATGAAGCAGTGAGTATCAGACACATCGACATGAACGCAGAGAGTATCAGACACATCGACATGAACGTAGAGAGTATCAGACACAACGGCATGAACGTATAGAGTATCAGACACATCCACGTGAACGCAGAGAGTATCAGACACAACGACATGAACGTAGAGAGTATCAGACACAACGACATGAACGTAGAGAGTATCAGACACATCGACATGAACGTAGAGAGTATCAGACACAACGGCATGAACGTAGAGAGTATCAGACACAACGGCATGAACGTAGAGAGTATCAGACATATCCACGTGAACGTAGAGAGTATCAGACAACAACGACATGAACGCAGAGAGTATGAGACACAACGTCATGAACGCAGTGAGTATCAGACACATCCACGTGAACGTAGAGAGTATCAGACACAACGGCATGAACGCAGTGAGTATCAGACACAACGACGTGAACGCAGAGAGTATCAGACATATCCACGTGAACGTAGTGAGTATCAGACACATCGACATGAACGTAGAGAGTATCAGACATATCCACGTGAACGTAGTGAGTATCAGACACATCGACATGAACGCAGTGAGTATCAGACACAACGACATGAACGCAGTGAGTATCAGACACAACGACGTGAACGTAGAGAGTATCAGACACATCAACATGAACGTAGAGAGTATCAGCTGCTTCTGGAGTCTGGCTTTCTTTTCAAACAGATTACAGACAAAACATGTTGGACTAAAAACACAGTTGAGTAAGTTTAGAGCAGATATTTGATCTTTAAACTGAAGAAAAGACGATCCTACTGGACTAGGACTCTGAGGAGAACGTCACATGCAGCAAGTCTAGAAACTTCCTCTTCTGTGAGCGAGTGAAAAGTGTCAGAGGAAGTCAAACTGCTGGATTTATTCAATATAATCTCTGCTTCATGAAAGAGGCTGAATCTATAGAATCTGCATCAGAAAGTAGAAAACGTCTGTAACACAGCGTCTGTTGGTTTAAAGATGAAAAAGACACTCGTCCTCATTGTTTTAATCAGGTAAACCTCATATTTTTATCCTAAAGACATTTTTTTCATTGAAGTGGCTCATATTCTTTTACTAAAAAGTAGAACAGAGGAATATAACACTGGACGAAAAGGACTGAAATCTACTGAAAACAAGGAATTTCAAATGTCTATAAAAAGAGAACGGATTATAGTACGTTCCAGTGGTACTCGGATCTTCCCACTCCAACTCGGGGTTCCCACTTGGATACTCGGAGAGACTTCTACGTCTGAGGTAGAAAATGGAACATGGCAGTGCGTTTGGAGAAAGATTAACCTCCGACAGCTTCACTACTGATCGTACTTGTGTTATTTTGTCTTTAGTTTGTCTCTACAGTTCACTCGCCTCTGTGACTCTGCTCTGCGCTGCTCATGGCGTCTGCTGTTATAAACCTGCTGTTATGTGCTGCAATGCTAATGTTGCTAACAGCTACACGAGCTAATGAAAACAAAAGCAGAAAGCGATGTTATACAAACTGTAAATATAACAGCAATGTCCGAGTTGATAAACAGACATAAAGAGATCTGTATTTTGGCTGTTCTGGTGCAGTTCCCAACTTTTTATGACTTGATTGGCTGATTACTATAAAAGTAATCCGACTTGACACTGGAACACGCAAAACTCGGAGAAATCACACTCCGAGGTCCGAGTTCTGACCTCCGAGGACGACTGGAACGCACCATTAATGTAGAATAACATTCTTCTTTTTTTTTTTAAGTAGACACTTGTAGATCTCCTTTAATGTACAATATGTCATGATTCCAGTTGCACAAAGTGTTTTTGTGGAGCTGTGAATGTTGTTTAAAATGAGCAAAAAGACCAGGCAGAGAAGAGAACAGGCTGGAACTGAAAGAGTTAATAAACTCAAACATTTTTTTTACAAACAACAAAGTGAAACTGGAGTGGACCACCCAGGCACAATCAGAGTGCTGCTTTTTGTCAATGATAGACATAAAAATAGTTTGTAGTTTGATTTAGAAAGTGCGTACTCCTTGATGAAAAAGATAACGTTTCTTAATTTGCAACAACTAAATAAAATGTAGATACCTCACTGTTATAGTTTCAGCTGCATACAGTATTCTCCCCAAACTGACTCCGCCCTCGCTTGTTCTGTGCCGGAGCTGATCGATTCCCGTGGGACTCACAGATCAGGCCAATACTGATTTTTGTGATTGACTTTTGCCTCTGCTGTGTCGTGACGCAGGCCGGCCTCAAAACTGCTGCAAACTCATGTGAGCGAGCAAACCGGGACAGAAGATTCAGAGGAAAATGCCCTTCGTGATTCTGCAGAATTAATTATTGAGTTTTACTTTCAAAGGGCTAGAAATGCGTGTGAATACAACTGAAACTGTTTAGAACACAAATTGGCTGGATCTTTATGAAGCTGAAGCTCTAGTAAGTTTTGGCTGATTGTAGAACTTAATCAATAACGTGAGAAAAGTTATGCAAAAGAAAACATTACAGAAATAGACTCAGTAAAGACAGCTGACATAAAAAGCTTACAAAACATTAAAATTGTACATTGTGTGCTTTTGGTTGTTTTTTCAAAAAAAATCTAATTTATAATTTTCATTACTCATATCATTGTTTGTACATTGGCGTTTTTTTTTTTTTATTAATTTTTTTATTTTTTGTGTATTTATTTTTGATATAAAAACTCGACAAATTAAAATTTCTGGTTCTTTTAAAAAGTTAAAAACTAAAAGTGCTCAAAAATGTGTCTGCGTACTTGACCTCCTGCCTGCGAAAGAATCTGCATGGTCTATTTTACCACAGACTGCAGCGGTCTGATGCGGCTTTCAAGTCATTTATTCTACATAATAAGTGAATCCGCATGGCTTTGGAACCTAGACTGCAGTTGACTGTACATGATGTAACAGGCACTTTGCAAGAAACTCCACATGTCCCGACTCAAACTCATCTCACAACCCTAACCTTAATGCGGAGTTCAGACGTCACAGCGTGTAGGCGGCCAATTTCGCGCGTGAAAGTGAATTTTGACGCAGAATATTTTTTAATCTGACGCCCCAACAGGTGCTCTAAACGTGTCAGGAGACAAAGAAACTTTTAACGCCCCGACGCACTTTTTGCGTTCCCGCTTTTCTGCAAAAGGCTTTGTTTTGCACGTAGGCAGATCAGTTGAGAAAGAGAAGAAAAGAAAAGAGAGAGATGGAAGCTTGCTGCTTTAATAAGACATAGTTTGCACAACTTTCTCTTCCTCCAGGCAGTTCGTATCTCTGTCCTCCTCCATTGCTACATCATACATCAGTGGTTTAAACACGACAACGAGCATTTTTAATAGATCCATGTGAGGCATTGTCAGTCCAGATCATGTCCATGTTGTTTGTGTTGATGTGTCAAATTTTCAAAGCAACGAACAACCAAGGCTTTGAAAAAAGCCCCCAAAACAAGCAACCTTTCGTTAATAAAAGTTGTTAAAGACTTCAGTAAACAGTCCTTTTTTCACCTTGATGTGAGAGGAGAACAAGCAGCATGTCACATGTCACAGGAGTGCAGTGTCTGATTGGTGGACGTGGGCGTTCGACGTTTGAAAGTTCAGCAGAGCCCAACTCGGGCGTCGACGTCTAATGAGGCCAAAACGTCCGGAGCAAGTTTAAGCGTCTACTTCGCAAGATGCAACGACAGCAGACGCCCGAACAAGCGAATTTCAACGCTAGATGCAAATTCGCACCGCAAATTTGCTGGACACCTTGTTGAATATGAGTGCATGTTCTTATTCTAAAGATGACTAAGATTCAAAAGGTTCAATTTAATAAGTTTATTGATCCCAAAAATGATTCCCTAACAAAAAATCTAATACAGGTCTGGGTCAATCTTTCCCTGGTAGCTCACAGACTATGCGAGAGTGACGTCAGGCGTATACAATCTGACCGCTCGCCTTTCCCTCAGCCCAGATAAAATATTCGATATGAATATGCAAATGATAATAATGATGATGATGAAGAGGAGCATTCATGGATCCAGTTTCAAGCTGCACATGTGAACAGTCACGTCCGCCGTGTTCAAGGCCACTATCACTCCCTATTCCCATCAAAAGAGATCTCTCCATTCTCCTCTCCAGACTACCTGCACACAGGGCACATACTCCCCAAACATTCCCCATTTGGACACAATATAAGCATTATAAAGATGTGCCTTCAATGTTGAAACTAAATAAATTAATTCAATGTCAGTGTGAGTATTTATTATAACAAATACATTATTTGATAATTATTATAGCAAATATATCTGACTCCATTGTTTATATGAAAGTGTGTGTAAGCAAATAAAAAACTTTTATTCTTCAACCTCAAGACGCAGGTTTACATTAACCCCGTACACCCGGTGTTTTTGCAGTGTCATGTTATCTATCATAGTGACTCGCTGACTCCTTGTCCTGTTAATCAGCTGTATATAGTTCTTTGTTTGAGCTCGAACATGGTAAATGGTCTATTTATAAAGCGTTTTTCTATCTTTCACCTCACAGTCCAGAATCCGCTGTAACCCTGGCTCTTTTTCTGCAGGTCCTGAAAGGCTTCCCCGAGTGTCTCCAGGCCGACATCTGCCTCCACCTGAACCGGACTCTGCTGCAGAACTGTCGGGCGTTCAGAGGCGCGAACAAGGGCTGTCTGCGCGCTCTGGCCATCCGCTTTAAGACCACGCACGCGCCTCCCGGAGACACGCTGGTGCACTGCGGGGACATCCTCACCGCGCTCTACTTCATCTCCAGAGGCTCCATCGAGATCCTGCGCGACGACACTGTGGTGGCCATCTTAGGTCAGTCCTGCGTGTGCACCAGCAAAAGCAAGCAAACACGCCTCTAACGGGTTTCTTATGTTATAACTTAAAATTAGTTTAGCACAGATGTAGTATAAACACTTTTATTCGAGAGAAACAGAGCCGGACCTTCCTATACGCAGACTACGCAAGTTACGTAGGGCCCCGCCTTCTGAATTGAGACACGGCCGCTATCTCTGTGCTGAGCTAAGACAAAGGCAGAAACAGGTGTCAATCAATCAAGTACTTTATTGTCCCGTTTGGGAAATTTGTCTTGGGCTGAGGGCCAGCAGCTACAACAAAAAATCACAAAATACAGACACAAGACAACATAGACAAGGACACCTGCTCAGATCTTGTCACTGTTTGTTCAACAGTGTTATGGCAGAAGGGACAAGTGAGTTTTTAAAGCGATTAGTCTTATGTTTGGCTGTTCTGAAGCAGCATCCTGAAGGCAAACACTCAAACTCTGAAAACATGTGATGGATCAGAGATGATTCCATGAGCTAAACATAACACAGAGCTCTCATGAATCTGATGCAAGGATGGAAACTCACCAGTTCCTATGGTCTTCAATGGCTGTTTTTACCATATTTCCTAGTTTGTTTTTGTTTTGAACAGACATACTCCCATACTACACACATAAACCATAGCGAATATGTCTGGTCATTCTCAGCACAGAGCGCAAAATCAAAGACTCTGTGAACAATTTGGACAACAAATACATGTTCTGTACTTCATAGGCTCTAAGTCAATCTTTTTTTTGCACAAATAGGACAAGTACTGGCTGAACTCATAAAGCTGATGTCCTTAAACGTCTGCAGATTGCGAGATTTACCGTGGCGCAAAATACGGCAAATTTCTGCACATTTGTGTTTAATTATTTCAAAAGTGACTTAAAACATAAAACATGTTTGTCTAGAAAAAGGTTCAGATGTTAGTATTTCTGTCCAAAAAGTCCAGCGCGATGATGCAGTTCATCAGCTGTTACAGCATGAGCACATGAAGAGGGAACAGAGGCGGAGCTCACAGGGAGAGGGACAGGACTGGGGCCCCATTTGGAAACACTGACACCAAGTCAAACTTGAAGAGGTGCAATGTTATAATAATTATAAAATTATGCATAAAATTAAAGATTTGTTGGTCTAAAATAGTTCACTCCAAATTTAGGGAAAATGCTTCTGTTTTATTCCAAAGTTTGTTGGGGGAGGATCTATGATTTAGTAGTGCTGTCAAATAATATAATAATTATGATCTGTAATTAATTAATCTAATTAATCTATTTTTAATCTCACCTAAAATTGCTGAGAAAAACACTCAACTTAAGTGTTTTGTTTTGTTTTCATCCAATTTAACTAATGACATTACTGTTGCAGATGGAAATATTAATATAATGCAAAAAATGAAGACTTTAGGAAGTCTTTTCAACATAAAATTCCCGTTCATCAGTCCAATAACTTTTGCCTGCTTCTTTATTTTTGTCTCGTTGCTACTCGTCACCAGTTAAAGATTTCAAAATAGATTCATGCGATTAAAAAATGAAGTCGATTAATATATCTGTAACTAATTAATCTCAATTAATGCACTAATTTGACACCCCTATATTAGCTTACACTTTTTTTTCTGTCTTTTTGTGTAGTTATAAATTATAATGGAAAAAGTCAATTTAAATGCTGCTTTGGCTTGACTGATTAAGGTTCGTAGAAAACACTGTAGGGCCCGAAGCTGATTTTTGCTTAGGGCCCCCAAAAGGTTAGATCCGGCTCTGGAGAGAAAACTAGCTCCCATTGCTCTACTTTATGGATAAGTCTCTCCAGGTCAGGCTTTGACACTATACTTGGAATTTTGTTTTTAGATGGTAAAAAGCTGCTGATGTTATTGACTTAATGTGGCTGTTAAAGTTCAAGTCTGAGTCCATTATTACCCCCAGATTTCTAACTTGACTTGAAGGTTTCAGAGAGAGAGAGACTGAAGGTGACTGCTGACACTTTCTATTTGTTTCTGTGGGCCAAAGATGATAACCTCAGTCTTGTCTGAGTTTAGCTGGAGGAAGTTGTTTTGCCTCCACAAACTGATCTGTTGGATGCAGTGACAGAGTGAACCCACTGGCCTTTATTCACCTGCTGTTAGTGACACATAGATCTGAGTGTCAGCTACATAGTTGTGATAGCACACATTATTAATGCGTATTAACAGCCCTAATGGCAGCATGTAGTGATTGAACAGAAGGGCTCCCAAGATTGACCCCTGGGGAACACTACAAGTCAAGGCCATGTGCTCAGACACGCAATTTCCAATTTCAACAAAACACTTCCTTATCACTTCAAACAGGAGTATTCCCAAAGGCCTGGAAAACAGCCGTCATCAAGCCTCTCTTAAAGAAGAACAGTCTTGAAGGCTCAGTATTGAATAATTACCGGCCCATTTCAAATTCACCATTTCTGGGAAAAGTAATCGAAACCAACAGCTAACTAGTTTTATTGAAGTGAATAACTGTTTTTGTCGCGTTTCAATCAGGTTTTCGACCACATCACAGCACAGAGACGGCGTTTGTTAAGGTCACGACATCCGCGTGAGTTCTGATGTGGGAAAGAGCTCAGTGCTGCTTTCGACACTGTTGATCATGGCATTCTGTTGCATAGATTGGAAAACTGGGTGGGAATTACAGGTACTGCCCTAAGTTGGTTGACATCCGATATTAGGAATGTCAAAAAATTGATTCCCCGATACTAAAACTGGTATCGATACTCGTTTGAACAAGTATTGATATTTCCTAATATTTCAGCGGTGCAGCTCCGTCACGTAAAGCTTTCTCTTTCAGCCAGCGCAGCAGAAAGAGGATTTGTCCCAGAGAGCTGCTCTTTTCCACACTTACACAGCAAAGTGTGAGCTCTCTGTCAGTCCAAGAATTATGTTTGTAGCTTTTATGATCATGGAGAAACGTCTGGTTCAGTCCTTAAAAACATTTTTGTGTTTAGTTTTATCTCGCGGTGAACAACCTTAACCTCCAAACTGTCTCTAATTGTACTTTTAGTCATTATCATTTAATTTAGTTTATCACAAGTCGAGGCAGACTCTTCAAACGGGAGGAAAGAAAGGCAGCTCTGCCCTGGTCTAAGCCCCGCCCCCTTCTTCTCTCATTGGATGAAACTATCAAATACTGTATATAGAGCCTGTATACTACATAAACAACAAATGTGTCTGATAATAGAACAAAGCCCAGTCGTAAAGGAAAGGGTCAGGAATCAAGTTAATAATAAACAAATAATACATTAAAATAGGCCTACTATTATTTTTTTATGGCATCAACTTTAATCTCAGAAAAATATGACTTTTTTCTAGTAAAATTGTAACTTACTTCAAGCTTCGACTTTATTTTTCATAAAATTAGTTTAACCTCAAAGAGTTAAATTTGGTAATTTTACAAAAAAAAAAAAACTAAATATGATCAGCAGTTGGACTTGGAAGAGTCAAATGTTTGCATAAAAACACACAATAGATTTTTATATTTATAAAAATGTTCCATGATCCAACTTACAATTTTAACCTTGTAAAAGTTTAATATTGAAAAATAGCTTTTTATGGCTTTGACATTATTCTCATAACATTGTGAATTTAACGTAAAAATTCAACATTTAACATAAAAAGCAATTTTTCGTTATTAAACTTGAGCTTTTATGAGATGAAAATTGTAATTTGCATCATAGAACAATGTAGTAAATATAAAAACCTATTGTGTGTTTTTATGCAAACGTTTGACTCATTCAAGTCCAAATCCTGATCATATTTTGTATTTTTTTTTTTTTCCTTTTAAACGTATGATTTTAATCTCATAAAACTTCAATTTTTCAATTTATTAAATAGCTTCTTTTTATGGCTTCACCTTTATTCTCTGAAAGATATGACTTTTTTTCTCATATTAATAATTTTTTTCTAGTAAAATCATAACTTTCTTTGTCAAAATTTTACAAGTTTATTATCTTTTTTTTGCACTGGTTTTCTATATTCTGTCAAAGAAATATATTTGCCATAAGCAGAATTTGTTCTACCAATGATGGCATGCCGGCCCTTCACCACTGTTCTGGATTTAAATATGGCCCTCGAGAAATAATAATTGGCCACCTCTGTGTTAGTGCTTTATGAACCAACTCTAAACACGGACCAGAGTCAGGACTAAACGTGGCCCAGAGTCAGGACTAAACGTGGACCAGAGCCAGGACTAAACATGGACCAGAGTCAGGACTAAACGCGAACCAGAGTCAGGACTAAACGTGGACCAGAGCCAGGACTAAACATGGACCAGAGTCAGGACTAAACGCGAACCAGAGTCAGGACTAAACGTGGACCAGAGCCAGGACTAAACGTGGACAGAGTCAAGACTAAATGTGCACGAGAGTCGGGACTGAACGTGGACCAGAGTCAGGACTAAACGAGGACCAGAGTCAGGACTAAACACGAACCAGAGTCGGGACTAAACGTGGACCAGAGTCAGGACTAAACGTGGACCAGAGTCAGGGCTAAACACGGACCAGAGTCAGGACTAAACGTGGACCAGAGTCAGGACTAAACGTGGACCAGAGTCAGGGCTAAACATGGACCAGAGTCAGGACTAAACGTTGACCAGAGTCAGGACTAAACGTGGACCAGAGTCAGGACTAAACGTGGACCAGAGTCGGGACTAAACGTGGACCAGAGTCGGGACTAAACGTGGACCAGAGTCAGGACTAAACGTGGACCAGAGTCAGGACTGAACATGGACCAGAGTCAGGACTAAACATGGACCAGAGTCAGGACTAAACGTGGACCAGAGTCAGGACTAAACGTAGACCAGAGTCAGGACTAAACGTGGACCAGAGTCAGGACTAAACGTGGACCAGAGTCAGGACTAAACGTGGACCAGAGTCAGGACTAAACATGGACCAGAGTCAGGACTAAACGTGGACCAGAGTCAGGACTAAACGTGGACCAGAGTCAGGACTAAACATGGACCAGAGTCAGGACTAAACATGGACCAGAGTCAGGACTAAACGTGGACCAGAGCCAGGACTAAACGTGGACCAGAGTCAGGACTAAACATGGACCAGAGTTTCCTGAGATTGTGAGACAGGTTTCCACTTTGGCTGTGTTTAAATCGGGGCTGTTTTAACATTTTGAACAGTTTTAGGTATTATGAGTTGTTTTTAAATCTTTATCGGAGTATATACATGTGTAAACTCCTTTGTCTGGTCCTGGTTTTAGGTAAGAATGACATTTTCGGCGAGGCCATCAGCGTGTTCGGGCGTCCGGGTAAATCCAGCGCAGACGTTCGAGCTCTGACCTACTGCGACCTTCATAAGATCCACCGCGAGGAGCTGCTGGAGGTCCTGGACATGTACCCGGACTTCGCTCAGATGTTCTGGACCAACCTGGAGATCACCTTCAACCTGAGAGATGTGAGGATAAAGGATATTTGTAATTACACACAAGGGCTTAACAAAAAGGCCACAAAAAGTCTGATGTGATCCAGTTTTTTTCCCTGAAACCTCTTTTGGACCTGACACTTGATGCATTAGTTTCCACACATTACCAGTATAAGGATTTACAGTGAAAAAAGGACATCTTAAATTAAAAATGTGATTAATAAATATGTGCCTGTAATGAGTAGTATTTAGTAGGTTTTGTTTATATTTTGACTGGACTAAAAGTACGATTGCCAATGTAACAAGCAGAAAACATCTGGTCTTATTTAGAATTATGAAAATCCACATGTATTCAAATTTGGAATTAGTTTTGTACTTGGAATAACAATTAAATGTACTTAATCTATTGGCAAATCATAAAAGATGATCCTCAACAAAAAAATCAAATCAAACGATCAGATAGCCTATTCAAGTTTGCATTTGTTTGTATAATGAACAGGAACAAAAAGTACTGATTTAGTTGAAGAATTCGGGACCAAATCATTGGTCTAATCTGCCTTTTTGATATGTACAAGATCTTATTAATTTTTGTATAAATTGTTTTCTTTTTTTTTAGTTTTTTCAGATAAATGCTCAGATCAAAAGCTCCTTTTAGCGTCAGAACATTTACCGTGTTTCTTTTTAGTCGACTAATGTGTCGATAGGACATGTCTTAAGTCGACCAAGAATGTCTTTGGTCGTCTACAACCCTTAACATAACGGTTAAATTGTTAATGTAAGTGAAGTATTTAGGGAATTGAAATTAATAGAGCTAAATATTTGGGGGCTATAACCCCCTGACCCCAACTGTAACGTACTGACCCGTGAGAGCACACAATGTTGTTTCTGTGGGTCAAAGTCGCTCTGACAGTGACAGTGAGCATGAGACTGTGATCTGTCAGTGTTTTGGTTTTCTCAGTGTTGATGAAGCTGTTTTGTCCCAGGCAGACGGTGTGGACCTTCCCTCTGCTCCGGTCTCAGAGTGCGGCTTCACTCGGCACAAACACAGACACAGAAGGAGCTCTTTGAGACGCAGGAAACGCCCAGGTAACACAGATGCCTCCCATCATGCACATGGTTCAAAGTGCTCTGTAGACCTTTAGTGCGGTCTTTACGCTCTGGTTTACCACTGAATATGACGGGAATATGAAGGACTTGAGACTTGAGGTCTGACCAGGCTCTCTGGCCTTATAGCAAGAAGGTCTGGGTTCAACTCCGGGTAGCAAGGGACCTTTCTGTATGAGTTTGTGTCACGTAGGTTTCCTCTAGGTATTCCGGTTACTTCATACCACTAAAAACATGTCTAGTGTCCCAGAACTACAGATGGAAATTAGTAGTAAAGCTAGAATCTGGAACCAGCATCTCTGCCTCTGTGCTTAATGTAATTGTACATTGTCCATAATAAAAACTTTACCTTCAGGTCATGTCAGTCCCTCAGCGAGGGCCGGCCTAACCTTTAGGGGCTCTTTCCACTTCAACGCTACATTTCCAAACATGCACTGCTCTCATCACCTCATCCATTTGAGTCTATTTTACCAACATCAAACTGACACAATTTCAGTAGCTCAAGACTTAAATGATATTAAATATGTTTATGTTTAATCTTGTGTAGAAAACGTACTTTGTAGAAAAGAGTATAAAGCCTAAATTAGGGGGTCTGGGCATCCTCCCCCAAAAGATTCTGTAGTTAAAAACAAAGTTTATTTTTCAGCAGTATACCTTGAATTAAGACACCTTGTATATCAACACTACACCTTTTATATCAACACTACACATGTCTTCTCGTTTCTCTTTTTCTCCTCAGATGGGATGGACCGAGACGACCCCAACCCTGACCTCCACCCGCCGTCGCAGCCCCTGTCGCAGCCCCTGTCGCAGCCCCTGTCGCCCTCCTCTCACTGGGACGATCTGTGCAGCAGTGGAAGTCTTTGTTCTCGCTCCAGTGATGAGGACACGCCTCTGGACCACGGTAAACCTGATCTGTACCAGACCAGAGACTGTCCTCTGAGGCGGCCGTCTGCAGCTCGTCCTGTCGACCTGCAGGGGCGCCGTACGCAGGTAACAAACAAGTGTCTCCAAGTGGATCTATAATCAGCTGTTCATTCACCAACTCCTCCCTCCACAGCGGCCACTCCCCTCCCTGTGCCTGGTCTCTATAGTTACTGGTCCGAGCGCAGACCGTCTCAGTTCTCAGATTGTCCTCGGAGGTTCGGGGCGACTCGAGTTGGCCTGTATCCAGCTCAGGACCGGCCCAGCGAGCCGAGTCCCGTTTGGACCTGCTGCAGACTCAGCTCAACAGGTGAGGCCCTTTAACCCTCCAGTGAGTGTCTCCTGAGCGTGAACCTGGCTCCGGATGTGGATCATGTTGCATTTATGAAAAGACATGTGCAGCACTGGGGAAGTTAGAAGGAATGGGTGACCTCCGTGAAGCTGAAACGCACATCTACATTAAAACTGTGTCAATCATTTGTGATTGACCTTTTGTGCTGCAAAAGGTTTTCTTTGTGCTGCTTCAGTTTTTGAGAAATTAAAGGGATAGTTCGGGATTTTTGACATGAATCTGTACGGCATCCCCATCACCAGTGTTGTGCATCCACATTGACTTACCTTCGACAGTGTCCGGCGAGCCGAGTTCCTGACCACTTTAGGTCCAGACTAAAGTAGTCCGGTAAGTTTACTCGGGACAGAAAATAAAGACTTTTCTTCTCAAAACAATATGTGTTCAAAGAGTGATATATGTGCAGACAAAACTGTTGTCTACGTAAAAGTCAGACCTCGTAATCACTTGGCACTATTTTCTCTCCCTTCATATCAATGCGCCAGCTGACAGCCGCGCATGTTTGTTTCACTTTGTTTACTACCAAAAGTTGTCGACGCCGACAACATGTCTGACTACGACAGCAACGACGAAAACATTGACTTCAGCACACAACCAAGGGATATCTTTATGAACCCGAATATACTGATGCTAAATTCGCCAGATGGAGTTAGAACGGACAGAGAGAGAGAAAATGGACAGCGAAGTGGAACATCTCCGATCAATATTCTTACCTGAGGTACAGGGACAGCATCACTCTTCAACACTCGTTTCTTTCTCTGTCCTGGGCATGAAGAAACATAGTCGTTGTCGCTGAAGTGCGCACAGCCAACACAAAGCTTTTTTATCTTTGCCAGTTTGCTGTTCAAGTTTCCTCAGAGCATCGTCCGTCACGGGAAAACGTTGAAATGCGTGCGGAGATTCAGCCACATTTGTGTTGGGTTAGGGTTAAGTCCGCACCATTCTCTCAAGTTTGTTCGCGTCGCCAGCATGAGAATGTAAACCCTGCCAAACAACTGAAAAGTGATGCGCGGCTGTCAGCTGGCAGCAGCGCGCAGTGATATGAAGGGAGAGAAAATAGTGCCAAGTGATTACGAGGTCTGACTTTACGTAGACAACAGTTTTGTCTGCACATATATCACTCTTTTGAACACATATTGTTTTGAGAAGAAAAAGTCTTTATTTTTCTGCCCCCAGTAAACTTACCGGACTACTTTAGTCTGGACCTAAAGTGGTCAGGAACTCAGCTCACTGGACACTGTCGAGGGTAAGTCAATGTGGATGCACAACACTGGTGATGGGGATGCCGTACAGATTCATGTTAAAAATCCCGAACTATCCCTTTAACAATTCTTTTGTAGATCATATTAGTCCAGTCCAGTCGCTCAGGAAGCTTAAAAAAAGCTCCAAATGGCATCATACATTTGCACTTTGTTTGTGCTGCTTCTGCTGTAAAAACTTGCATTTGTGCTGCTTTCGTTTTTTTTTAAATATTAGCAATTTTATTCAGATTTCCTCATGCCACAGCTAGCAGCTGGATGGAAATGACGTCACTATAGTTGCAAACACAAAATTGAGTATGTTTTTTAAGCTTCCTGAGAGGCTTGATTGTACTAATATGACCTATAAAAGAATAGTTCATAATTCAAAAACTAAAGCAGCACAAACAAAACTTTTTGCAGCACAAACGATTGACAGTTTTTGTGTGGGTGGGTGATATATAGGTATCATTACCAGTATCGGTACAAACAATATTTAAGATTTTGGACCGACATTGGAAAAAATGTCCAGTAGTTTGTGTCGATCTTTCAGAGTTGGTTGTGAAGTCTGTGTGTGCACAATTTGTTCTCAGTGCCTGAAATTTGTTATTGTGAGCAAACTACAGAGTAAAAATAACCCTAACCCTGATATACTTCTGCAAAATCTTTTCAATTCCAGATAATTTTCTTCTAACTTAAAATTTGTTGTGAGATATGGTCTTGATATGTTGCTTAATTTGCCGAAAAATGCAAATATAAGTTTCTGCAATTTTTGGTTATCGACCACATCTGGAAGCTAAAAATCAGACATCAGTATCGGCTCAAAACATCCATATTCCAAACTAAATTTACTGTGCACTACAGCCATTCTTCATAATGCAGTAACATAAGCAAAACATCATTAAAAGGTTGATTGCTCAGGGGGCACCCGGATTTGAACCGGGGACCTCTTGATCTGCAGTCAAATGCTCTACCACTGAGCTATACCCCCTCCTGACAGCTCTGCCTGGCTCCTGTGTGTGGATGCTGTTTGTTCAGGCTGAGGCTCCTCCCCCTCACATAGGCCACGCCCCCTCTGTGTTTTTGTGCTCCAGGTGTCAGAGAAACAGGCCTCATGAACAAGGTCAAAGTGTGGTACAGGGCTTAGCAATTTTTTTAATTTTAGATAACAATGTGATGTTTTGAAGATACGCAGAAATTGAATATCAAGTATATTGTTTGTAGTTAAAACATTTCACATTTATCAAATAATAATTTACTAATTCCCTAACCCTAATAGATTCATTTACCGTTTTTCTTATTGATTATAAACAAGTGTTATCCTGATTTAAAGAGAAGTGGTCTTTTTTCTGGTTTCAGGTTAGAAGTCATTTTCTTAATTAACTAAAGAATAACTATTTATTTTGTGCTTGTTTCATTGGTAAATCATATTTAGGGTTGATAGATTTTTTTGTGCAGGCCTCGACAGTGTGTTTGTAGACATACTGAACACTGGGATATATATTTTGGCAATATTGCCCAGCCCTATAGAAGGATTATTTATTTATCAACACGGGCGATGCGCACGCATCAAGAATGCAGGAAGAGCTGCTGCTGATTGACACAAGCTGTAGCAACAACTCGAGCCAGCACTGTTGTCAGTAACTACAAGAGTTTATCACTGTGACAAGCTTCAGGAGACAGATGTTGTGCATTATGTGCTTTTTAACATCTTAATTCAACTTTTTGTGTGAATAATCTTTGTTCAAATATGTCATAGTCGATCTTGACCAGAGGTAGTAAAAATGTCAATCGATGTTTCCTGGAAATGTTTTAGTCAGAACGTTGGAAAAATAAGATCTTTTACACACCAGGTCCTATCGACAAAGTTCTGGTTAAAGCTGGTCCATGTCTGGTTTAGACCGTTTAGTCCTGTTTAAGTCCTGTTTTAGTCCTGGTTCAGCTCTGGTTCTAGCCTGATTGACTGTGTTCTGTGCGGTTGCCAGGTTGGAGAGTCGAATGACAGCAGACATCACAGTGATTCTTCAGCTGCTGCAGAGACAGATGGTTCCTCCGGCCTACAGCGCAGTGACTCCGCCCCTCCACGCCGTGACTCCGCCCCTCCATGGTGTAACCCCGCCCCTCCACGCAGTGACTCCGCCCATCCACTCAGTGACCCCGCCCCTCCATGCTGTGACTCCGCCCATCCACACCATGACTCCGCCTCACCACACAGTGACTCCGCCCCTCCACACCTCCCTGTCCGCAGGGCTGTACGGCTCTACGGCGCCCCCTGTGATCTCTACAGCCACACCGCAGAACAAACCGTTGTCTGTGCAGGTGAGAGACGCCTCAGTCAGTTCGGCTCAGAGACAGTGTGTCCTAAAGACGGTCAGAGATCATATTTATTATGCAAGTTACCTTACCTAAATTATGTCCCCCATAAAGAACAGACATTTCAACAAGCACGTTTAGCTAAGAGATTGCTGGAGTAAATGTAATGATATGATGCAACTGGAGATGTAATATAAAGACAGTTTGAGGTGCATATATGATACATTGTTTGTGAACCGTGTCCACTCCAAATATCAAGTAAACAATGTACAAGTGTGAATCTGATCAAAATAATGTCAGTGCGGAATATTTTTTTGTAAATCCAGACGTGCTGCACTTTCTTTTCTTTTTCCTGTTTGGTGCATTCACATGTTGGTCTGGTCAGAATCCGGCGGGGAAAAAAAAGAGTTGGAGGCGGACTTTTTTGCTTGCAGAGAGTGTGACATCATTAATATAAATGGAGAAGAGAGTCGGTCCAAAGGTGGACCCCTGAGGACACCTCTTGACATGGACAGATTGAGAAAGTTTTTCCTCAGCTGAAGCCTAATGTTTTAGAGTCTGTGTGCGTTCACTTTTCACAGTGACAGAGAAAAAATATATAGATATAAACAATAATGGAAGCAGAGATTACGTTAGCCGGCACCTGCCGGTCTTTGGCCGGTAAAATGTGCCGTTGACCGGAAAAAATAGACGTCCCCGGTCATCTTGACCGGCAGAAATAATAGGCGAAAAAATAAAAAGTCGAAGAAAAATGAGGAATAATACATGATTTACTGTAGACTATTTCATGATAATTCCACATTAGCTTGTTCTGTGGTCAGTGCTGGTGCTGCTCAGGTTCAGAAACTAAACGAGGCTCGCGCTGACACACGTGACCCTGGCGCTGCTCGCAGATGATTGACAGGTGCTGAGAGAAGCGCGTGCTCGAGCTGCGTAGACCATGCTTTTTTTTTATCTCAGCTCAAAACAAAATGTTTACTCGCGTGTGAATACAGTGGCTTAATACGCGAAGTGAAGAGAATTGGTGCATGTAATGAAAGTGCGTCGTTTATGAGGTGGAGAAAAAAAAAGGGAAAGTATAGAGGCAGACGGGGGAAGGCAGACGTCTCTCTTGAAGATTTGCTGATCAGCGTCAGCGAAACAGACGTGTTGCCGCTGGAGACAAACAGGTACAACACTTTATACGTGAAGCCTATCATTAAAACCTCGCGCTGAACTCTGATCTGCGGTTTAAAAGTGGGCTGCGTGGTCCCGATGCGCTCCGGGCTTTCGTCTCAGAGACACGGGGGTTGATCTTGGCCCGGGTCCAGCGCGTGCGTTGTCCCGGGCTCCTGGCTCAAACACACGGGGATCACGCGGACTAATGCTCTGGTTCAGTCCGCAGACGGGCGCGAATCAAAGCGCGTGTCATCATTATGATAAGTAAAAGTTAAAGACACCTCATTAACAACGACCAATTTTAGCTTTAAAATAGATACTGTTATGCAGGAGAAAGCACGTAGGTTACTGCCAAAATTGACGTGCTGTTGTTTGCATAAGACAATAATATGTGACCGGTTGTTCTCCTAATTGACCGGAATTTTCAGACCCTGCCGGTCAAAGTGACCGGCATAAAAAAAGTCTAGCGTAACCTCTGAATGGAAGAGTTATGTTTTAACATTCACCAATGATGAATCAAGCAAAGACACATGCTCCACAGCTAAATCAATCAAATAAAAGAAATTTAAAGAGTAATACTTATTCTCAAGATCAAAACAATCCGAAGGCCGCATCTGGCCCCTGGACAGCAGGTGGCCCAGGTCTGTTTTAGACCCAAGGCCACATTTTGTTCTTTACTTTATTGTTACAAAAGTAAAAATATATTTAGATTCTATTACGATGTTTGTCTTCCTCAGAGGCCCGACTCAGACGTGCAGCACAAACCCACCCCTCTGTCCTCCGCTGTGCCTCCTGGTGGTGAGAGCGTGATACTGCAGCGTCCTCCTGGTGGTGAGAGCCTGGTACTGCAGCAGCGTCCTCCTGGTGGTGAGAGCCTGGTACTGCAGCAGCGTCCTCCTGGTGGTGAGAGCGTGATACTGCAGCGTCCTCCTGGTGGTGAGAGCCTGGTACTGCAGCAGCGTCCTCCTGGTGGTGAGAGCCTGGTACTGCAGCAGCGTCCTCCTGGTGGTGAGAGCGTGATACTGCAGCGTCCTCCTGGTGGTGAAAGCCTGGTACTGCAGCAGCGTCCTCCTGGTGGTGAGAGCGTGGTACTGCAGCAGCGTCCTGGTGGTGAAAGCCTGGTACTGCAGCAGCGTCCTCCTGGTGGTGAGAGCGTGGTACTGCAGCAGCGTCCTGGTGGTGAAAGCCTGGTACTGCAGCAGCGTCCTCCTGGTGGTGAGAGCCTGGTACTGCAGCAGCGTCCTGGTGGTGAGAGCGTGGTACTGCAGCGTCCTCCTGGTGGTGAGAGCGTGGTACTGCAGCAGCGTCCTCCTGGTGGTGAGAGCGTGGTACTGCAGCAGCGTCCTCCTGGTGGTGAGAGCGTGATACTGCAGCGTCCTCCTGGTGGTGAAAGCCTGGTACAGCAGCATCCTCCTGGTGGTGAAAGCGCGGTTCCTTCGCGCCGCCCTTCTCTTCCAGCGCTCCAGAACACATCCACAGACCCACAGGAGATCCAGAAGCACCTGTCTGACCCGGTCCTGCCCGCCAGCTAGGGCCGGCCCTGGGGTCAGAGGTCAGGCAGGCTTTGTGCAATCAGAACATTCTAATAAAGTGCAATGTTGGACTCACATATGAACCGCTCTGAGGAAAACCGACGGCCTTAAACCTCATCACTCTCCACGTTTGACTGAAGATTTGTACTCTGGGCCAAGAACACCTGCCTTGTAGTGAACTGTGATGCGTGTTGTGTTGTTTTAGAGCTGTAGGTTTGCTCACCGTTTGTTTCCTCAGCTGTCCTGTCTGTGTTTCACGTCTCAGGGGCTTCGAGCTGAGTCAGTCCCACTTCTATCCACATTCTGCCGCTCATCTCAATAGGAGAAACATTTGCTGTAACTGTATATTTGAGAAGTTTCATATTGTTTGGTTCTGCATTATCTAGCACACTTAACGCACAAAAGCTCCGTGTTCATTGAATCAGTGTTCCTCTGGATACGATTCAAGAGGTAGTTTCAGGGGCTGGTTCAGTGGATGCATCGCAGTGTAAACGGGAAAAAACAGTTGTCAATGAAGATGGTTATATCACTGACTGTAGCCGCTATTGTAAGACCGTAGAAGAAGACTTCTCAGTCACCAAAAATGTCTCTACCTTTTCATTCTCACAAAGTTACGTCAACCGTGTCCAGTGTTTCTTACCTGCGTATTCCAGAGGAGGAGACACAAAACAAATCTTCCAAAGCCTCTCCGGGTGCTGATTCCATTAGTCCATTGTAATTTGGGTGTTCAGAAGAAAAGAAAGTTTGAAGCTCTCCACTAGAAGTATTATTCGAACGTGAACGTGCTGCTGTCCAAGTGTCTGCGTCCAGTAAAAGCGAGCTGTCCTCCTGTGTTTGTGTCCAACTGTAGGCCATCTCCTTGTTCCCTGCACTGGTCCTTGTTGCTTCCATTTTATTGATATGAAGAACTTGTAAACCTGTCAATGCTCGTGTTATTATAGGGGGTCACGGTAAGGTCACATGGACGTTACCTCCTGACGTGGCATAAGAACTACTGCATTTTCGGTCTATATGTGTTTCAGTGTAAAGGAAGATTAGCTCGCTACGACACCATATAAACTGTGAACACAAAACGTTATGTCTGTGACGGAATTCTGGGGAACGTTGTCTTGTAAACTAGGCCTAACTCTCACAAATCTTCAGCACAAGCTAATTTAATTGCTGGTGTGCATTTACATGGGCAACTAATGTCCTCCAATTCAAAATGTTGACTTTTTCCTCGGCCAGGCGTACCCTCGTTAGGTTTTGAACTGAGAGCGTTATCATTACAGTTCGGGCAGTTTGTACGCGAACGGGCGTCAATGCGTGACCAACATGTGAAGAACTGAGTGAGAGTGGCTCAATACGACGAGTGCTCCAGCTTTCAACATGATCATATTTCTGAGTTAATAACTTGTTCTAATCAAAAACTGCAAAAGATAATGATTTGAAACTTCTCACATACAAGATTCTAATTCATATATTTCTGCCTTTGTCTGTGTTTTTTCCGTGTTTCACCAGCAGTATTCCCAGGTTTTTCCTCTGAGACAATCCAAACTTTCAGGAAGCTCGTGTGCACCACCGTGTGTCGGACTGTATCATGTAGCTGTAGCTCTTTCACTGTTTGAGGTTTTTATGCAGTAATTTTGTACAAACGACTGGATGTGAAGAACTGTGAGCGGCGCAAAGCTAAACACAGCAAGTCTGAGCTTAGACCTGGTTTAGACCTGATTTAGACTGGCTTAGGCCTGGTTTAGACCTGGTTTAGTCCTGGTTTAGACCTGGTTTAGACCTGATTCAGACCTGGTTTAGTTCTGGTTTAGACCTGGTTTAGACCTGATTTAGACCTGACTCAGACCTGGTTTAGACCTGATTCAGACCTGGTTTAGACCTGGTTTAGACCTGATTTAGATCTGGTTTAGACCTGGTTTAGACCTGGTTTAGTCCTGGTTCAGACCTGGTTTAGACCTGGTTTAGACCTGACTCAGACCTGGTTTAGACCTGATTCAGACCTGGTTTAGACCTGATTTACACCTGATTCAGACCTGGTTTAGACCTGATTCAGACCTGATTCAGACCTGGTTTAGGCCTGGTTTAGACCTGGTTTAGTCCTGGTTTAATCCTGATTCAGACCTGACTCAGACCTGATTCAGACCTGGTTTAGACCTGATTCAGACCTGGTTTAGACCTGGTTTAGTCCTGGTTTAGTCCTGGTTTAGACCTGATTCAGACTTGGTTTAGACCTGGTTTAGTCCTGGTTTAGACCTGATTCAGACCTGGTTTAGACCTGGTTTAGTCCTGGTTTAGACCTGATTTAGACCTGGCTTAGGCCTGGTTTAGACCTGGTTGAGATCTGATTTAGATCTGGTTTAGACCTGGTTTAGACCTGGTTTAGACCTGGTTTAGTCCTGGCTTAGGCCTGGTTTAGTCATGGTTTAGACCTGATTCAGACCTGATTCAGACCTGGTTTAGACCTGGTTTAGACCTGATTTAGACCTGGTTTAGACCTGGTTTAGACCTGGTTTAGTCCTGGTTTAGACCTGGTTTAGATCTGATATAGACCTGGTTTAGACCTGATTTAGACCTGATTCAGACCTGGTTTAGATCTGGTTTAGACCTGGTTTAGACCTGATTTAGTCCGGGTTTAGACCTGGATTAGACCTGGTTTATGCCTGGTTTAGTCCTGGTTGAGATCTGATTAGACCTGATTCAGACCTGGTTTAGACCTGGTTTAGACCTGGTTTAGACCTGATTCAGACCTGATTAGACCTGGTTTAGACCTGATTCAGACCTGGTTTAGACCTGATTCAGACCTGGTTTAGACCTGATTCAGACCTGTTTAGTTCTTTATACAAACATGATTCTGAGCTATAAAAGACAACTTTATATTTGCTGTTTTGTTTGTTCAGGCGTCGCTCAAGTGAATGTAAAACTGTTTATGAAGCACAAACTTAATAACTACTGGTATTTATATTTTATAAATAAATCACTCCACTGTTTTACAGCGTCTGTGTTTCTGTGGCAGAGTGGTTAGCCTGTCTTCAGCAGCGGAAGAAGTAAAAGTATAGTTTAACATTACTCTATCAGAGTAAGTCTCCAGTCTTTGTCCTCAAGTCCAAGTCAAGTCCCAGGTCCCCTGCTTTATATCAAATTAGCAGATAAATGTTGTATTTTTATAAATTCTACCAAAAAAAAAATGCATTTCTGGTCAGAGATGTGAGGAGGGACAAGTTTACCCTATTTTAAGAAGAAGCAACAAGCCGTCTCATATCACAAGGCTCTAACTCAAAGTGAAGTCCTGAGTTTGACCATTTCTTTTCAGAAGCTGTAGGTAAGGTTATTAAAATGAGTTTTAAAACCAAATGCTAGGGTAAATCCTGTTACCCTAGCATTTGTCTCCCCCCGGTGGACACAGCGCAGACTGACCTTGGATTTCCGTGACTTATCCAAACAAAGCTTCTGCCATCGCAGCAATAAAATCCACACGTCAGTCCTAACTCTCAGCAGGGGGTATAGCTCAGTGGTAGAGCATTTGACTGCAGATCAAGAGGTCCCCGGTTCAAATCCGGGTGCCCCCTGGAAACATGTGTTTTAGAGAATGAGCTTCAAAAGTGATGTGTTTCAATTACTGGAGAGATTAATAGACTTTTTCTATGCTAAAACATGCCTACTGAAAACAGCTTAAAGTCACTACACACTAAAAAATTCCAAGCTAGCTATGAAACAAAACCAACAAATACTTATGTATACTTGTATTATATTGTCAATGTAATCATCACACAACATTTAATTTTTACTTTATTATTTTTACTCAAAGCAAGACAATCAGGTAAAAACGATTGAAATCAGAACCTTATTTAAATATAGGCTATAATGTAGCAAAGGGTTCATATTTATTTATAAATCATGTTATTATATTTTTATGTAATAATTAGGCCTATAATATGTTGCTTCAATTCCTGTTTTTCAAATTTTTTAGCAATACATAAATTGTATTTTTTCATCTTCAGCAATAGAAGAGAGTTGTAGTTGTAACAAACCAAAGAAAAGCAGGAAGGCAGTGTAAATTTTTTTGTTTGTTATTTGTTTGTTTGTTTTATTGACTTTGCTGTACATTACATTCTATCAAACCACCTCTGTCATAATTGTTACGTGCTAAAACTATACTTGTTTTTATTTAGTTATCGAGAGAAGAGCTATTTTAGTTAAATCTTCCTTAAATATTATAAATATGATGAAATATTATACAATATTATAAACGTCAAACATTTTATTGTGAAAGTTTACGACCGGAAACTGGCTTGGTTTGGGTTTCCGGTCCAGTCGGTGCGATGGTTTTGGTCTTTGTCAGCTAATTTGGCCCATTTCATTCATTAATTCAATATTTATTGAATTAAAATTGACAGTGGCCTCTTCTGCATCTCCGTGTAGTTGAGAAACAAGAAAAACCGCGACAGGATCCGGGCGGAGGCGGTTATTTTGGAGTTCGTCGCGGTTAGCCTGTTAGCCTGTTAGCTTTGCCCCTGCTGCTGGTGGAGAAGCTCGGAAAAGATGTCGATGCACGGGAAAAGAAAAGAGATTTACAAGTACGAGGCGCCATGGACCGTGTACGCCATGAACTGGAGCGTGCGGCCGGACAAACGCTTCCGTCTGGCCCTGGGCAGCTTCGTGGAAGAATACAACAACAAGGTAAACAAAAGTACACACGGGCTTTTGTCCCGCGGAGGCGCGCGGAGCTAATGCTAACGATGCTAATCATGCTAATGATGCTACAGCCACAACGGAGCCAGTGAACCTGAGACTGGATTCAGCTAAAAATAATTATCGTACGGTTTTATAGTGACAGCAGGCGATGAAAAAGAACATTCTGGCTGTAGCCGACAAGAATGGCCTTGTTTTTTCTTGTCTATAATATTCTGTGGTAATCTCTGAGATTCTTGTGTTTGAATTGAACTTAGTTAGCATTACACTATTTGAAGTAAAGTTACCAACTGTATTGTTTTCAGTAAAAGTTTGTATAGCTGCAAATTATGTTTATTACTTTTACTATTCAATTAATTAAACGGGTGTTGAATGCATTGGTCGAAGCCTTGTTACTTGTTAGATAAAAAGAAATTGTGTTCACTCTTGACATTTGGATTTATTAATGTCCGTTTTAGGGCTGGGCAATATTGTGATAAAAATTGAATCGTGAGCTCATCTTTGTGACATTCTGCTTTTTTGGTGAAAACGTCACATCGTGATTTCCTTTTCTCTATTTGATGCACCTGTCTGTTCAAATATAAACCAATTTTTTTCAAACTATTAATCTTAGTCTTAAAGTTGCCAAATCCAAATCTTTATGCTACTTTGGGCTTCTTTTTTGAAGTCTCTTTTGGGTTGCGTTTTTAGTTCATAAAAGAGTGAATTTTAGTAATTTTTCAGGTTTGATTTATGGAAATTTATATCAATTTATACGACCAAAACGTGTTCATGTCTAAAAGTTGCTACTAATGTTCTAATTAATCGATTATTTTATTAACTTTTCTTTGAAGGGCTGAGGTTGCTTGTTTCTCTCTGAAAATCTGGCAATACTGATCTGATTTTGACAGCTAGATTTAGTTGTTGACAGTTGTGTTTACCTCAAAGATAATAGGAAAATAAACGGTCTATAAGAATCGTGATAAAATCGAAATCATGATCTGGCTCCAAAAAATCGTGATGTTAATTTTTTGCCATATCGCCCAGCCCTTTTGCATGTGTTTTTAAGACTGTATATTCCGGATAAAGATGGTGATTTTTAAAGTTGCTAGTCTATAACTATGATAGCTATTTATGATTAATAACCAGTTTGCTCTAACGTAAATTATCTGATAATACTAACTTCTAACTAAGTGGTAGTTACCTCTTTTCAGTGTTTTTTGTTAATAGAGGAAACTGTGGTGGCCCCACGAGGCCCACAAACACTGCTCCACACGTCCTGCTCTGTCCAGGTCCTCCGTCCAGGTCCACGGTGTTAAAAAAAGTCCTCTTCATCTCTTTATTAGAGCGCGCTGTCTGAGCCATGTCTGTTTTCATACGCACGTGTTGGTGGCGTGAGGATGCGTTCAGGGACGCTGCGTAACTTTTAAAACTGCGATGCCAAGTAATTCTGCTTTTGTGGACTTGTCAATTATTAAAAAAAAGCTACTTTGAAAACAAAATAGTGGTTGAATATTTGTCAAATAATTGAGAATATGCATTTAACAGAGCGAGATTGTTTGCTGCAGCATTGATTAAAAACTTTGCGCATTCTAGGAGGATATTTTTTTACAGACGATAGTGAAGTGCTATCGTCGAAATGTTTTACTTTCACGATAGACGATATTATCGTTTTATCGCCCATCCCTACCGGTCACATGGGCAAAAAATCAGAATTGACTTGCAGTGTGAACAGTCTTTGTCGCTTATATGCATCTGGTTTGTTCTTTGTTGATCTTTAATCCAATTACTCTATTTTAAATTGTAGTGCATTAGAATCACTGCAGCACTAAAAAGTAATCTGATTGTAGTAATCCCTTAATTTGTTACTGTTTACTACCCAACATAGTTTCTTTTTTATGTTGAGTTAGTCTAATATTTGGAAAAGTAGGAAATGCTTCACTCCAGCTCCATAAAGACATAATATTAGTGTCCTGTCCTCACTCAGATTGTGCTGTGTTCGTCTCTTCAGGTGCAGCTGGTCGGGCTGGAGGAAGAAGCTCAGAGTTTGTTTGCAGAAACACATTTGACCATCCGTATCCAACCACCAAAATCATGTGGATCCCCGACACAAAAGGAGTTTACCCAGACCTGCTGGCCACGAGCGGAGACTACCTGCGCATCTGGAGGGTGAGGGCGCTGAAAGAATAAAGTTTCTTATATTCATCATGTACTTTATAATGTGTCGGTTCTGATCGTGTGGATACGTTTTTATGTTTTTGTCGCAGGTCAGTGACACAGAGACAAGACTCGAGTGTTTGCTCAATAACAACAAAAACTCAGATTTCTGCGCCCCGCTGACCTCCTTCGACTGGAACGAAGTCGACCCAAACCTGCTCGGTTAGAAACTTATTATAAATCTCCTCACTAATGTTTTTACTTCTAGATTTGCCTTTCTTCCATCACCAGAATCACCTGCTTTATACAATAACAAAAGTAGATCAGTAATTTGCCTTTGTTCTTCGTAAAATACAAAATGTCCATTGACTTTCTGTCTAAACCTGATGATACCTTTTGCAAGCTTCAGATATTAACTTACTTTTTATTGTTGGAAATGACTGCATGACGATTGTGAACTTGACGAGTTTTGCTTGGAATTTGAATTTTTGGAGTAATCATAAGTAAACACAGATAAGTGGGCGTAGGGTGACCACCTGTTGTACTGTCACGCCATATCACGGCCGTGTCCCACTTTTTCACTGGTGATCCGACATGACGATTACAACACTTATAGTGCTGATTTAAAACATGAATTTTGGCGTCTGTTTGGTTTATGTGCGCATTCAATCAACAGTCTGCGCACAGCTGGCTGAGGTGTTCCTGCTCACCGCTTGTGAGAGAAACTTCTGTATCATCATTGTCAGCAAGGGAGAAAAGTAAATGTGTGCATGAGAGAAGACGAAACTATTGGCCAAAAACTCTCCTTTTTTCTCTGTAAAAAGGAGCGTTTACAGGGAGTAGACTGAAACACGGTACGACCAGCAGTGGGAGACGCTGAAAGCGCACTGTGCAGTCTGTGTAAAACTAGGTTCTCCATCAGCCACGGAGGGAATATGACTAAAATGATGTGCCACACACCAAGCTTATCAAAAAAGGCACAACAGCAAGAAACTTCTAAATAAAAAACTTATATCTGTCACCTGTTCAAAAATTAGTGTTTCCGTAGACCGTAGAAAAAAACATTTTATATTAAAAAACAGTATATTTAGTTCAAAACAGGTTTATTATATAAATTATGCAGTTTGTTGAGTCCGTCCCACCATGTCCCACTTTTAGGAATTTTTTAGGTGGTCACTCTAAGTGGGCGTGGCTAGGTGATAGTTGAAAACACTGGAGCATCAGCTGCAGAACAAGACAAGCTTACTCATACATGTAGGAAACAATCCAGATACAACTGTGAGTAAAGTAATGATGAGAGACACTGTTAAAACATGGTTTTAAACTCAGAGTAGTACATTTTATAGTTTTGGTTCTGTTTGAATCGTGTTTTCTGACTGTTTCTGTGTGTTGTCCTTAGGCACCTCCAGCATCGACACCACCTGCACCATCTGGGGCCTGGAGACGGGGCAGGTCCTGGGCCGAGTGAACCTAGTCTCTGGACACGTGAAGACACAACTGATCGCTCACGACAAAGAGGTCGGTCTGACGCTGAGCCGGGCTTCAGTCACATCCCACAGATCTGTCTTTTAACCATTTGTTTGTCCTGCAGGTGTACGACATCGCGTTCAGCCGGGCCGGAGGAGGCAGGGACATGTTTGCGTCGGTGGGAGCGGACGGTTCAGTGAGGATGTTTGACCTGAGGCACCTGGACACAGCACCATCATCTACGAAGATCCTCAACATCACCCACTGCTGCGACTCTGCTGGAACAAACAAGACCCCAACTACCTGGCAACGATGGCCATGGACGGCATGGAGGTCAGCACAGAGAGGACACTGTTTTTCACCACATTCTAACATCGTTCTTCATCACAAACACACCTGGACTTGTACTAAACGTCCAGTATTTCTCCTACACTAGTGTCTTGTCTTAACACTGACATGTCTATTCACTGTTTTGTCTCTGCAGGTGGTGATCTTGGACGTTCGTGTGCCTTGTACTCCGGTGGCTCGCCTCAATAACCATCGAGCCTGTGTGAACGGCATCGCCTGGGCTCCTCACTCGTCCTGCCACATCTGCACCGCCGGTGAGACACACAAACACGAACGTCTGTCTCTAGTCGCGTTGAAGTTCTGAGTATTGAAGCTTGTAAACATGATCCTAAAGAGTTCTTTCAAACTATTCATTTATGAACACTTAATCCCGTTAGGGGTCGCAGGTGACTGGAGCCTATCCCAGTAACTTTGGGCCTTACTCCTCTCGTACACAGACTGCGAGGAAAGTTCAGTCCGAGACGTGTCAGAGTTTCTTGTGATGTGCCTTGTTCACCAGCAGCAGTCCAATTCGGTCTGTTATTGCCCAAAGCCGCGCGGATTCACATGGATTACCGCAAGAATGCTCATATTATGAATTGAAAGCCGTGCGACTCTCGGACGACTCTCGGACGAGCGCTCGCACTGCACTGAGGTCTGTGTACAAGGACACATTCGCCTCGCACTGAACTCGCACCCAGTGTACGGCATGGCCTTGGGATTTTAAGACTTATCTGGGGCTTCTGGGTTCTAATACAAAATATTTATAAAAAGATGAAAGAACACTAAAAATGTGTGGCTGTGACTTACTAATTACACCTCTCGTACACTGTCTGCAAGGTGAGATCGGTTTGGGACACTTGCGAGTTTCTTGTGAAGTGTCTTGTAGACCAGCTTCAGTCCGTGTTTGCGCAAAGCTATGCAGATTCCTGCGAGAATGTTCGTATTATGACTGCTGCGACCTCCAGGAAAAATAGACTCTCTACGAATTCTTTCCGCACACTTGCGCGACTCTCAGACATGTGTTCACGCTGGTTCGAGATCTGTGTACCGGGATGCATTGGTTTTAAACACTTTCTAAGTTATGCGGGACGAGCACCAAACTCTCACTCAGTGTATGGCAGGGGTTAGCCTCACAAAGAAAAAAAACTCCTCATTAGGGCGACTCTCTGTGTTGTCACTGTCCATAAACCCTGTAATTCTATTTTACAACAAGATGTATTGTAAAGAAAGTGTGATACAAGGTTTAGTCACTGAAAACCTAGAAAAGTCAATAGGGAAAAATGTATTTCTTCTGGTTTTGGAGAATATATTATAAACATAGATTATATTTTGAGTTTAAAATAAATCCATCATAAATTTTTAGGGCAAAGCTGACAAAGCCACATTTTTTAGATATATTAGTTTTTAAATAACTATCGAAACATTAAGGTTTTAATTTAATTGTTTGTTCAATTCTCCAATAAACATGATTAGAAATGTTTGACATGGAAAACTGTCACTTTAAGTCTGTACAAACACTGGTTATAAAAGTAATAAGTTTGAGCTTTTTTGCCACAGTTACATATATACATGCAGTATTTCTCACGTCATGGCGTTAAAAGTAGGGTGTTTGGTGTAAATTGACGCTTCCGGTTTCTACACACATTTACCCTTTTACCTCTTCCCCCTTTTCTCTCAGCGGACGACCACCAGGCCCTGATCTGGGACATCCAGCAGATGCCCAGGGCCATCGAGGACCCCATCCTGGCCTACACCGCCGAGGGAGAGATCAACAACGTCCAGTGGGCCTCGACGCAGCCCGACTGGATCGCCATCTGCTACAACAACTGCCTGGAGATCCTGCGGGTGTGAGGAGGACAGCGGGAGGGACACACGGAGCAGGACTCAGGGGGGACACACCGGGGGGACACACGGAGCAGGACTCAGGGGGGGACACCGGGGGACAATATGGACTGTCCAGAGTCTGCAGGACACACAGATAATAAACCAGGTTGTTCACGTTTGAGCCGTTTGGGCACACGGATCTGTTTAAAGGAGCTGCACCTGATTTAAACTGTCTTCAAATGTCAAAAATTGAATATCGAGTTCATCGTTTATTAGAAAAAAGGTTAAAAGTAATCTATACTTTTGTGATTAGATTCGTGACATTTCAACAATCATCTAACATTCACTAATACAAACTTAAATTAGCCAATACACTAGATAGTGCATGAATTAAAATTATGCTGCGGTAAAACGACACTCAGACAAAATGTGTTTAACCATGTCTTCTTGAGTTAATTACCGTAATTTCTGGATTATAAGATGCTACTTTTTTCATGAGCTTTGAACTATGCGGCTTATAAGGCAATGCAGCAAAATTATAGATTCTCATAGACTTCCTATTAACAAGTGCGGCCTATATATGTACTTTATCATTTCTCTTACTTACATCTAGTGGGTGCGGCTTATATTCAGGTGCGCTCAATAGGACAGAAATTACAGTATTAGTAACTAATGGGAATCCAGAATAAATGAAATGGCTTTCTGACTTTTTCCTTAATAAGATGGTGATTTTCCTGTGTAAACCTGAACTAATAAGTAAATAAGACATGTTTGAACACACTTAATATCGTTTGAAAATCGTTATCGAAATACGTAAAAAAAAATCATCATTTTTGTTGATATTGCACAGCCTTATCTACACAGTCGCATCAGAATACACCATAAATTGATCAGTTTTTTATATATATTTTCAAAAATTTCAGTGGGAAGACCCCCAGACCCCTATTCATGATACGATTATCACCCTGCCGAAATAATAATAAAAAGAGTAAAGGGGGGCCGATCGACATTGTCCTTCTATCCAACTAAATTGAGAAAGAATCGCGTTGTCTTTAAAGGGGTTGCATGTCTTGCAAATAGACTAGGCTAATCGTGGTGTGCCATTGACAAGTTGTTTACTCCAAAGGTGATGGACATCACCGAGTTTTTTTGTGGCTGAAGCAATCTTTGAAAAACGTTTCTTTTCATCTGTTGTAGACGCAGCGACTGCTGTTACAGCAGGAAAGTGCCGCTTCTGACCAGATTTTATGAGAAAAATTGTAAGTGGCGAACGCGAGCTCCAGCATAGAGGTTTTCACATGAAAAATAATAAAGTGAAATAGGCAGACTCGAGACTCCTGCTCTTGAGCCGGGCAGAGGTGCTTTGGGCTGTGAGAAGTGAGCACACAGCTCGGTGTTGCCAGACAGCTCCCGGCCCACGGCGCCTCTGCCGGGCTTATCAGCACAGTGAATCTTGGCAGGTGCACTGAGCTTCTCGTATGTGGGTTGAGCTCGCGTAGTCCGCTTACTTTTACAACTTTCATTATGAAAACCAAGCGGAGCTTTTTCCTGCTGTTACAGCCGTCACTTACGTCTACAACCAGATGACAACAGAGAACTTTTTTCTAAGAGGATTGCTTCAGGACTCGTCTGATGTACATCGCCTTTGGAGTAACAGCTTTGTCACTATGGCAACCACGCCATTGGATGTAGCGGCCTATGTCATCTGAGGCGGAAGACGTTAGCGCATAACCCTATTGTCATATTGAAGGACTTTTGGATCGCTATGAACTTGGCAAAACTAGCTAAATATTGGTACTGTAGATGTCGCATTACATAAAATCCTCGTTGGAAATGGAGAATATATTTGAGCCCAAATATCTGCAGAATATTTTTTACCAAACAATAGACGATGCACATCTGATTGGCTGATCCATGTGTCAATCACTCCCACTGAAACTCATAATAAACATGGATTTTTCATGCAAACTGAGTCCCACTTTAGAACACACTTCTGCTGTGAGCTGTTCTAACATTGTTCAGTCATCGGAAATCTTTCAAACTAAAAGCACTTTTCAAATTGTTCTTATGTTAAAGCTCACAACAACACAGCATGCAAACAGCACTTCATGTTTCCCAAAGAACAAAACGGATGAAACGGACACAGACGACTCTCTGCAAACTTTTTAATTATGTCTGTTCTGGATCAAAACTGAATTTAAGTCAGGTTCAGCTCCTTTAGCAGCAGAAAAGTTCTCGTCTGTTTAAAGTTAAAAACGGCTCCGATCTGTGTGAATACGGCTCCGAACGGCTCCGATCTGTGTGAAAACGGCTCCGATCTGTGAAAGCGAAAGGACTGAAGACAAAAATCTGTTTGTGTTTTATTTATTCAGCCGCTGGAGAAGCACAGACGTGTTTTTTTTTACGTTTCCGTCGACAGTTTTCCGGAGAATCGTCAGAAATATAAACGTTTCTTCCGAGCAGCCAAAGGTCATAAGGTCATCGTCTGGTCTGGAAGATCATTTGTTTCATTGGGAAGAATTACACCAGTATTTTAAATTAAAATTCTGATAAAACAATTTCTTTCCAGACCTGGACATAAACGTGATGTGAAAGTTAAACTGCTGCTGGTTGAAACTGTTGTAAATGTTACAGAAAAACACTGCAATAAATATTTACATTTAAATGACTTGACTTCTGAATCAATCTCTTTTTTTTATCCGATTTGCTCTTAGTGGACAGATCTAAGTCTCAAATCTCTTCCACTTAGTTTTGATCAGAATTCCAGTCATTTTTTGTTTTTGCAGTGAAGCTTCTCGAACTGTAGCAAACTGTACAAAAAGTGCCACAAACGTCGAGTCTCCGTCAGAATCACCTGTACAAAGTCATCTTTTGTTTTCAGACTGTAAAATACTGGCTGGAGTGAGAGCCTGCAAAAAATAACTCTGAAACCTGCTTAAAACCACTGGAACTTGTGATTTTGGTTTATTATAGAACTACTCTCTTGTGACTGAAGGACTGTTCATACTTCATAAGGAGTTTGTTTCAGCTCTGACATTCAGACTTCAGCAGAACTTCTCTAGACTCCGCCCCCTGAGCCCGTAGTTGCTAGGTAGATTTTTATCACAGACAGCTCAGTTAATAAAAGGGAGATTTTCTGTATTTTCTGCTGCAGATACACACACGCTGGGCACACACAACAGATGAAACCCTGGCTCTTCGAGTCTATCTGTCATAGGGATGCACCGATCCAGCTTTTTCAGTTCCGATACCGATCCCGATATTTTGGCTTTAACTAACTGTCGATACTCGATATCAACCGATACAAGTGTAACCTATAAAAAACATAATAAATTTGGTCATATTATGTGGTGTAACTGTTATTTAAAGTACAAATAACTACTTAACAACGTAATCTGAACAAAAAACCCAATATTATAAGATGTTCTGAATCAACACCAGCCAGTAAATTATCTTATTATGTCCAATTCATTGCAAAACCATGATATCGGCTGAACCGATATCATGAGCCGATACCGATCCAGCAAAATTTCCTGGATCGGCACCATATCCGATCCCAGTATCGGATCGGTGCATCCCTAATCTGTCAATCCTCCGCTGTGTTTAACCTGCAGCTGAAGCAGGACCAGAGTCTGCTGCTGTGGAGGAGTTTGACCGAGTCTTTATTCTTTTGATTCTATGTTTCTTTTAACAATTATTATTGTGGGAAAGTGGCTCTGGGACAGTTTTGAACCATAAATGTTTCACATTGAGCATTAATCTGTTGAATATAAGTAAATACAGACAAGTGGGAGGGGCTAGGTGGTAGGTGAGAACAGTTGAGCTGCAGCTGAAGAACAAACAAGATTACTCAAACATGAACGAATCAATTCAAATATAACTTTGAGTGAACTAATAAAGGGAGGCCGTTATAACAAGATTATAATCGTTAAATAATACATTTTACATAACAGGACCCCTTTAACAACAGACAGGCCGTTTGTGCTGACCGGGGGGAGAGCAACATGTTCAGCTGCTACTACGGCAGACTCTTTACAAACCGTGAGGGTCTGGGAGCAGAGCGCCGAGGATCAATTTCGTGGGCGGCTTTCCGAGCGCTGAGTCAAACAATCACAGAAAACCCGGAAATTCCACCAAAACAGCCCCACGATGTTTTCATAAACATGTAGCGCACAATTTTTTCATAAAAGCCCCTCAACACGTTTGCTGCTCAGGTTTTAAGGAATTGATACTGAAGCACGAGTTGAATCAGCCGCGTTCACCTTCTTGAATGTTTTGAAATGGGACTTGCAAGCAACTTCCAACTTTTAGTGTCACGTGTCAGAATGGCCGTGCTTGATTGGATCGTCTTTACTTTGGGAGACGACTTTATTGGCTAACCGTCAGGTCCCAGACCCTTCTGCATAAACAAATGTAAGAATGTACAGAATGTAGGAGGGGCTGACTGGTCAGGCAAACAAGTTTCAGCAGTGGATTCTACAAGAAATCCCTCCGCCCAGTTTAAGTTTAGTATTTGTCATGTGCATAATGAGAAAGAGTTTGCACTGACACACTCTCAGCTGAATAAATATTACCGTAATTTCTGGATTATAAGCCGCTACTTTTTCATGAGCTTGAACGTGGCTTATAAGGCAATGCAGCAAAATGATAGATTCTCATAGACTTACTAATAACAAGTGCGGCCTATATATGTACTTATACTTTTCTTACTTAAATCTAGTGGTGCGGCTTATATTCAAGGTGCGCTCAATAGGGCAGAATTACGGTAAATTAGTTTAAAAACAACACATTGTAAATACATTAGACATCAGTCCCAGCTCTCATCAGTCTTAAAAAGCCAATCAGAGCTGCCAAATAAAGTTCAGCTGATGTGTCAGAACAACCTGCACGAACGAAATAGTTCTTCCAGCCTGAGGTCTGATGAAGTATGAACTGCCTTTAGTTTTGCTCATTTCAACCAGACTTCTCTCTCTCTTTAATCTAATTTTTAAGTGTAATTAAAAGTTCAAACTCCAGAGTTCAAGTGGTTTTCAGTGGCTCAGACGGTTGTTTTTTACAGCGCACGCGATGAGTTTGTACTTTCACTGTAAAATACGCCAGGTTTTGTATGATTTGTCCGAGTGAGAGGCTGTGGTTTGTGCTTTTCATGTTTTTCTCAAAGCTCTTGTGTCTTGTAGCATGTTATATTATTATTATTATTATTACAAGGCTCTGTACAAACGTATGAAAAACAAACACTGCAAAAACACACTTTATAACCGAGCTAAAACCATTATAAAGTCTGTGGTTTTAGCTCGTGTTGAAGATGTTTTTTGCAGTGTATAAAAAGAAAAAAAGACAAAAAAGAAGTGGTCATGTTGTAGCTTTTTTCATAAAAGTTTTATTATTGAATTAACTCAAATAAAATGTATCGTTCATGTCTTAGAATCCAGACTCTGCTGTTTTTATTTATCCTCATACTTCCTGGTTTTAACAACAGACACCTCTCTCTCTGTTCTTTCTCTCTCCTTTGCTCTCTTCTCTTTTTCTCTCTATTTTCTCTTGTTCTTTTTCTCTTTACTCTTTCTTTTTTCTCTTTCTTATCCCTCTCTTCTTTCTCTCTCTCTTTCTCTTTCCTCTCTTTCTTCTTGCTCTTTTCCCTCACACTCTTCTCTTTTTCTCTCTTTCTCTTTCTTCTCTTTTCTCTCTTCTTCTCTCTCCTCTCTTTTCTCTTTCTTTCCATAAACTGCTGGCATTTTTATTATAATTCTGTTGAAAACACAAAGTTGACTCATTTACAAGTAAAAACGTCACTTACCCCAACTTAAAAAGTTGTATTATAATCTAATTGCTTGATTGACTAGACTAGACTTGACTAGACTAGAGACTAGACTAGAGACTAGACTAGAGACTAGACTAGAGACTAGACTAGAGACTAGACTAGACTAGAGACTAGAGACTAGACTAGAGACTAGACTAGAGACTAGACTAGACTAGAGAGACTAGACTAGAGACTAGACTAGAGACTAGACTAGAGACTAGACTAGAACTAGACTAGACTAGACTAGACTAGAGACTAGACTAAGACTAGACTAGACTGAGACTAGACTAGAGACTAGACTAGACTAGACTAGACTAGAGACTAGACTAGAGCTAGACTAGACTAGACTAGACTAGACTAGACTAGACTAGAGACTAGACTAGAGACTAGACTAGACTAGACTCAGAGACTAGACTAGAGACTAGACTAGAGACTAGACTAGACTAGAGACTAGACTAGAGACTAGACTAGAGACTAGACTAGAGACAGACTAGAGACTAGACTAGAAGAGACTAGAGACTAGCACTAGAACTAGACTAGACTAGACTAGAAAGACTAGACTAGAGACTAGACTAGAGACTAGACTAGAGACTAGACTAGAGACTAGACTAGGACTAGACTAGAGACTAGACTAGAGACTAAGACTAGACTAGAGACTAGACTAGACTAGACTAGAAGACTAGACTAGAGACTAGAGACTACGAGAACTAGACTAGACTAGACTAGACACTAGACTAGAGACTAGAGACTAGACTAGAGACTAGACTAGACTAGAAGACACAGACTAGAGACTAGACTAAGAGACTAGACTAGACTAAGACTAGACTAGACTAGACTAGACTAGAGACTAGACTAGACTAGACTAGACTAGAGACTAGACTAGACTAGACTAGAGACTGACTAGACTAGACTAGACTTAGACTAGACTAGAGACTAGACTAGACTAGACTAAGAGCTAGACTAGACCAGAGAACTAGACTAGAGACTAGACTAGAAGACTAGACTGAGACTAGACTAGACTAGACTAGACTAGCTAGACCACTAGACAGAGACTAGACTAGACTAGAGACAAGACTTAGTAGACTAGACTAGAGACTAGACTAGAGACTAGACGAGACTAGACACTAGACTAGACACTAGACTAGACACTAGCTAGACTAGAGACTAGACAGAGACTAGAGCTAGAGACTAACTAACACTAGACTGAGACTAGACTAGAGACTAACTAGAGCTAGACTAGACTAGACAAGAGACTGACTAAGAGACTAGACTAGACTAGACTAGACACTAGACTAGAGACTAACTAGACCTAGAATAGAGACTAGTAGAGACTAGACCTAGACTAGAGACTAGACTAGAGACTAGACTAGAGACTAGACTAGACTAGACACTGACTAGACACTAGAACTAGAACTAGACTAGACTAGAGAGACTAGACTAGACTAGACTAGACTTAAGACATAGACTAGAGACTAGACTAGAGACTAGACTAGACTAGACAGAGACTAGACTAGAGACTAGACTATAGGACTAGTACTAGACTAGACTAGACTAGAAGATTAGACTAGACTAGAGACTAGACTAGAGACTAGACAAGCTAGAGACTAGACTAGACTAGACTAGACTAGACTAGACTTAGACTAGACTGACTAGAGACTAACTAGGACGAGACTAGACTAGAGACACTAAGAGACTAGAACTAGAGACTAGACTAGACTAGACTAGACTATCTCCTCACAGGGTAGAAATTTGTCTTTGGACATCAGGCAAAAACATACATTGCAAACATACAGCATCCACAACAAATAATGTTTCAACCAAGAGTGACACAGTCCATAGGAAAAAAGGAACAAAAATTCACATTCAACAGTGTATAACAACATTGCACATCCAATGGCCTTAGAGTGGCATTTTTCATTGCACTCTGTCCCATGGCCTAAAAACCTAGTAACCAAGATTGCATTTCCCACATGGCCTAAAGTGCAGCTAAACAATTGCACTTTTCTCTATGGCCTTTAGTAAGATTTATTGCAGCTTCCACATGGCCTAAAGTGCAGTTAATATTGCACTCTTCCCTAAAGTGGCCTTAGTATAATCATTGCAGCTTCCACATGGCCTAAAGTGCAGTTAATATTACACTCTTCCCTACTTGTCCATATGAAACTGTTTCCTGTTCCATCAAAGCAGTTTCTTCTTATTGATCAGGGAAATATACAGAGGGAAAAATGAATATTTATAAGCGATTCCTCTTAATTGACCTTATTTAACCAGGGAAGTCCCACTGAGATTAAGAATCTCTTTTGCAGGGGAGCCCTGGGGGAAGGGTCAGGGGAGGCATTAATGGACATGTTTTTTAGTTGTAGGAGGAAACCGGAGTACCCGGAGAAACCTACGCAGACACGGGGAGAACATGCAAACTCCACATAGAAAGGCCCCCGGGTCGACTGGGAATCGAACCCAGGACCGTCTTGCTATGAGGCCAGAGCGCTAACCGCTTCGCCACCGTGTCGCCCTTACATTGGGGCATCCTGTACCTTTTGTCCGAAGGCAATAATTCATATTGATTTGACAGAATGTGGGTATAGGATCTTTGGCTATTTTTTGTCCCTGTTTAATTACAGCTTCATCAAACATTAACCTGTTACAGTTGAAACATTACATGACACGTTCTTCTGCCTTTGCTCTGGTTCTCTAAGAATCTGTAGATTTTCTCAGAAGTAGAACAGGAGCAGACGTTTCTAAATCCGGATGTGAGTCTGGATCTAAATACAGACTGCAGCTGCTGCGACCGACGACTCTGCAAACGTCTGACTCAGCTATTTAGACCTGTTCACTCCATTTCAGACGGAAGAAAATAACTCAAACAAGTAGCCTACAACCATAGACTGTACTGTGTATATATGATTATACAGTCTATGCCTACAACAAGGGTTTGATAAAGAATAATAAAAGGAAACGGCTGAAATGATCATTGTTTAAATTATGTTTTATTGAAATATTCACAAACTAATTTACTGATTCAATGAAGGTTTCAAAACATGACATGAGATGAGAAAATCCTAAGATATGTTTTCTTTTTCTTCTCTCTTTTTTTCTCTCTACTCTTTCTTCTCTCCCTCTGCACTCTCCCTTTCTCTCTCTTTACTTTTCTCTTTTCTTTCTCGCTTTACTCTTTCTTTCACTCTTCTCTCTCTATTCTCTTCCCGCTCTCTTTTCTCTTTCTTTCTTTTCACTCTCTCTCTACTCTTTTTTTCTCTCCCTCTTATCTCTTTTCTCTCTTTTCTCTCTCTCTTTACTTTTTTCTCTTTTCTTTTCTCCTTTACTCTTTCTTTCACTCTTCTCTCTCTCTATTCTCTTTCCCTCTCTCTACTCTCTTTTTCTTTCTCCCTCTCTTTTATCTCTTTTTCTCTCTATTCTCTCTCTTACTTTTTCTTTATTCTTTTCTCTCTTTACTCTTTCTTCTCTCCCTCTCTCTATACTCTTTCTGTCTTTTTCTCTCTTCTTTTCGCCGTCTTTCTTTCTTTTTCTCTCATTTCGCTTTCTCTTTTCTCTTTCCTTTCTCTCTTCTCTCTTTCTTTCTCTCCTGAATGGAGGTTCAAAACATGACATGACTGAACAACAAGATATAACAAAGTACAACAGGATGTCCACAATCTGATGTATGACAACTTCACTCTTAAGAACGTATTATCAGTATTTATATTAAAGAGAGAGAAAAACGTACATAGAAATTAGTTATTATTAGTTCATTCATTCATTTATGTGTGCGTTTTTGTTATTATTCTGGCACCCCAAAGACTATTTAATAAAAGAGCACTGTTGAAATAAGAATTAATGTTGTTCAGTGCATGTATTCAGTTCTTTAGTTTGTTTTATTTTGCTGTCTTTTTTTTTTTTTTTTTAGAGCAAAAGGTGCAAAATAAAGCAAATCCCCATTTATAATATAAAATGCTACATAATAAAACTAAACAGGCAAAATAAATAATTTCTTACAGTAAACCCTCTTCACTGTAAACAAAGCCGTTTCCCTCCTCCTCGCCAGTTGAGGGCGGTGACTTCCATTGTTTCCTCCTCACGCCCAAACCCTGTGCGTCACGTGACTACGCCGGGGTCACGTCACTCACGCCGTGGAGACTCCGCTGCCGCCGCCGTGCTTCTTCTCAAAGGTCATCCGAGCTCCAGGACCGCGCTGTTACCCGCCTGTCACCGCTCACACACAGGTAAAGACCTCCGCTCCCCACGCAGACACACTTCAAACCGCACCGAGCCCCGTTTCGTGTCGGTTTAACGGCGTGTTTCGGTACGCTACGCACGCACTGACGCTGCCTGATCCGCGGCGCTAGCAAACGGCTAATAGAGATTTGCTAACAGCTAATCATCATCGCCGGGGGGAAGGGGCTTTAAACAGAGGATTTAAAACTGCACATGTCATCAACTGAAAGATATTTTACTCATTTATGTCCGTAAATAAACGTACAAAGAAATCTTCCTCGTAACGTGAGATAATTCTTTAATGCTAATGCTAATTTAGAACTTGTTCTGCTAATCTTTAATGCTAGTTTACTTACAGAAGCTTAACAAACTTACTTAAGTTAATCCACGTCATTCCTCTGCACTCTTCTTTATTCTGTCTTTTAAGGAATGTTAAAGTCATACACCAAGAAGGTTTAGGTTTAATAGTGGAAGTTCACAAACTAAAACAATGTACATCATTGAATGGAGGCAAAAGTGAAGTGAAACATAAACCATTTGAATTGGAGAAACTAGGATTGGCCTCAGAACGCGCAAATATGAAAAGTCCAGGTGGGAAAGCTTTGACTTTGTTTAGTAAACGAAATATTTTGACACTTGGCTGTTTTGATAAAGTCAAAGTCTGGATTTTTAGGATTTAATGAACATATTTTGACGACACAACAGTTTTTCATTTAATCTACCAGACTTAGGGCTTTGTGATAATGATGAAAAAGGAGCATATTTCAATAGTGATATAATTAAACTATTAGTTGAGGTTTGCACGGTAGAATAGTCACTTTATAAAAGAAGCAGACACAAAAATAAGTGCTATTTATTTAGTTCTGTGTATACTTTGATGGTCTTAATCAAGTTTTACTGATGAAAAAAGCTTAAAACATCTACTTCAAATAAGAAACTACTTCTTACTTAAAAACAAAAACAAATGCCACTTCTCCTGAATCAGAATCAGACTTTTTTCGTTTACTCATTAAAACATATCTATAGGAATCATTTTAAAATTGATATGGCTTTCAGAAAACTATTTTTTGGCATATGGAACACCACTATCTGCTTTTCTAAAAAGTTTACTCTGATTGAGATTCATCATTCACCCAAAGCTTTGCAAAGTCTGACTATGGTGAACAGGATGGTTAAAATAGTCTTTGATTGAACAGGAAAATGGCAGGTAAATCATGATTTCACCTTAAAAGCTGAATGTCACCGGCATGAGCAGCTAACAGTTTTTATCACAACATTACCCAGCCCTACTTCAAATGTTTATATGGCAATAAATGGAAGAAACACAGATAAAAGAAGCAGATGTTATATTGGGTTACATCAGGGCTATTCAACTGTATTTTCCAGAGAGACGGGTTTTATCGAGGACCACGGCTTCTGGTTCAGGTAGTTGCACAACATGTCGCCGCTTTTGACAAAATTTTGTGCCAAATATTCCAGGACTAGATTTGTTTCTATAGTAATATAACTAATGCTGCAGTCTGTTTTATTGCTTTACAAAAGTCGAAACCAAAGAACTTAATCTGACCGATATCTCAGATTAAATCCTAGATCGAACCAGGAGTACTCAGGTTAAAGCAAGAAAACTAGGACCGAACCAAAAAGGTCTAAAGCAGATCTAAAAACCAAACGAGGTCTAAAGTATGAAAAACGCCAGGACCAAGAACAGGTTTAAAGCAGATTAAACCAGACTGAAAATGAGACAGCAAGATAAGTCTAGTCGATTTATTACACATTAAAGTTAGGGTGCAGACTTTTTTAGTTGTAAATACATGATCCTCTCAGTTTCACTTTGTTGTTTGTAAAAAGATTGTTTTAAGCTGAAATTGCAACCAGTAGGTGCAACAAGTTCATCGATATGCCTAATCGATTAAATAGTTGTCAATAATTTAGTAATCGAATAATGTTTACAGTTTATGTAGTAAAACAATGAGCTTGGAAAAGATCAGACTGACAAATCACATGATACATTGTAAATTTAAAGTTTTATTGTAAAGACTAATTGCTGAGTCTAATGTTATGATACTTAACTGAGATTCTAGATACTAATTATGATACCAATGTTTAAAATGCTCTTTTATTCAAATTTCTATGAACAGAACAAATACTTTATTAAATTTGGTTTTAACTAGTTTTTATAGTCAGGATTATTCTAAACTCCAGAAAATATAATGTTGTAAGTTTAATATGATGCTGAAATGATATCTATTTGATTCCATTTTATTGAAACATTGGTACTAAGAATCTGAAAATCTACAAGCCAAAAATATTTAGAAAGTGAGTTATTGGCGCGGATTCAGATATTTGGTGGGCCGGATCAGATTTTTGCTGGCCTGGTTTGGCACCGGGCCTTAAGTTGAATAGGCCTAGGTTACATCCTTCACCTAGTATTGTAAATCAACAAGGCTTCATTTATAAATACTTATATTCTAGCTTACTCTTCTTATTCTCAGTTCGACATAACACTAATGTGAACTCTAAACATGGAAACGTGTTGCTTATTTGGGATTATAAAGACTAATCATTAACTAGTAGATTTATCTGTCAATCATTGAAAGCAGGTTTTGTTTATTCTTTACTTTGCCTCCTTCTGAAATACAAATGTAACTTTATATCGACAAGTACAAGACAGAAGACAAACACAAAATTATGTTCTTGAGCAAATTTGATGAGCTTAGCGTGATTAGTAAGCTTTTGTTGCATTTCATTCAAAGCTTGTGTCTTGATTGAGTGTTTTGGTTTCTTCTGCCTCTTTTGTTTGATTGTGTTAAACATAAACACAGTCTCTCCATTGTTGGTCAGGTTTAGCACACGGTTTCATTCATTTTACAGTTGTGACAAAACAAACAACTGAAGTGTGATAAAGAGCAGCAGGAGGGTTGAGGGGGTTGTTGGTAAAGACACAACAAGTAGCGCTTAAATCAAGCAAAGCAAAGATTTCAGCTCCTTAGATGTAGATGTTTCTGTTGCGTTTGATTCTGTTTTAGCAGAAATACAGATTAATTCTGTGTGTGGCACTTGGTTAAGCACAAACTAACTTAGGCGGGGGCACTATTTGATAAATCACCAGCTTGAAATATGTTATTAAATGTCCCACCTTTTCTCAGACACTTTCAGTGGGGGAAGTTCCAGATGGAGAACTAAAGTCGGAGTTCAAGACAGATATGACCTGAGAAACTAATCAAAGAATCTAGGGCTGCACGATATTGAAAATTCTGCGATATGCGATATGGGCTCTGAGATTGCGATATTCAATATTTTTGCGATATTTATTTTTCAATTAAGAATTTCTCTGTACATTTATTTAAAATCATTATTACACTATTAAAACGATGTGTGTATAAACCACACACGTTCTGTGGCTTTGTAATTGCTTAATCATTTTATTAACTTATTTTTATTGAGGCGCGGTCATGTTTTAGGACGATTTTTTCCACGGCTTACTTGTAGTTGCTGGTTGCTCTGAAAATCTGGCAACCGCAGTCCGGTACCCCTACACACGTTATGCCTGACAGGTCACAGCTTTATCACAACTAGTTTTTGTGCCTTTTCAATCTTGTTTTAAACCAACACAAATCACAAGAGTTGTTCTTAAGAGGAGACGAGAACGGAGTCAAACCACTCGGCGCTAAAAACGGATGAATAATGCATACAAATTTAATAAATTATTGCACATCCTTGCGATATGGATATTGCACGTGTCAATATTGCGATATCGATATTTTTTTCGATATATTGTGCAGCCCTAAAAGAATCACATGTATTTCAAACCATGTTTTTACAGATTGAATCTTTAGAATTAGATGCTTACAATTTGAATGAAGGACATGAGATTTTTTTGTTATTTGAGAGTAAAGTTTATGTTCTTATAAATGTGCTAGTTGTAGCCATTAATATTGCTATTTTGATTCAGTTGCGATTAATTGTGTAGCCATAATTTTGGGGGCCCTTCTTTTTACGGTGAATACACTGTGATAAACATCACATTTAAGATTGAAACCAGATTAGGTTTTTTCAGTCGCATTGACATATTTTTTGGAACTTAGTTTAGTTTGATCACTTGATTAAAAATTTTATCCGAACAAAATTTGCAAACTTGTAACATTTTTTGTTAATTCACACAGTTTTCATGCTCACGCAGCTCTCGTGAGTTTTCTCGGTCGACTATAAACATGTCCCGTTGACCGATTAGTGGACTAAAAAGGGTCATGGCAAAAGGAAGTTAAAAGTACGTTTCGAACTGATCATTAATCTGACCCAAACTAAAAATATTATCGCGTTCATGCAAAATCTATAATTTATACAAACAACTAATTGTATTAATATGAAAAGACAAATTAAATCAATGATTTGTTTCAATACAAATCCTTATAATCAATAAATAAATAAAATAAAATGATAGTCAACTAATGGAAATTTCGTCCTCTAAAGGGTCTTTCACACCAGGCCGAGGGTCGCCCGTCTGAACCGGTTTGGCAACTTCTGCCGACAGGCGGCTCACGTGTGTTTGGTGTGAATGGGGTTGTCGGGGGTCAGAGGAGCGGAGCAGGTCGTGGAGGCGAGGTTTTGAAGACTTGCTCGTAAAGTCTGCATCGTCAGCGGTCGGTAGTTGCCGCATATGCAGCTGTTTGATTGGCCCGTGGCTAGCGAATCAGTGTGCAAGAAAATAGTGCGGAAAACCGAAAATGACGCTTATGGAAAAACAGTATTTACCTGAGAATGGATTGTTGTTATTTGCCGGGTTCAAACGAGACGTAAGTACGGAGAAGAATGGCGACTACTTGGTCCGAGGAAAACAAAGATGGAGGAGTACAGCTGTAGTACGAAGGCTGGACTGTAGCGGGAAACAGAAGTTTAGCCTAATCCGTGAGGTAAGATAAAAATCTGTTCGCCACAGAGTTTGACAACTACTCGAGTCGCGCACAACTTCTGTTTTGTCTTTTTCGTCAAGCGTTACGTCACGCGCATGCTCACTCGGCATTTGTTCGCCGACTGTTGGCTGCTTGGATCATGTTTGTGCGAAGGCTTTTTTACATCGATGCGCCCAAAAGAGACTAGAACAGACGGTGCGTCGCTCCTCCCTACCGACAACGACTGGGAGTTGTGTTGGTGTGAAAAAGCCTTAAGACTCCTTCGATAGATTAATTGTCTAAACGCCTAAAGGACGACAACCATAGAGTTTAGTTCGTTTCTCCAACCCTGCAGACCTGTTCACACATGGTAAAGGACTTTTTTTCTCAACGTTGTTATCCACAAACTAATACTGCCCACCTTTGGCGCAGCTATAAGAAAAAGAGTATGCAGAGTTTAACTGTGGCGCATAATGATTCCCTGAGGATACTTTTGAAGGTTCCCAGGTTTTGTAGTGCTAGTGAAATGTCTGTTAACTGTGGTGTGAGATCCTGTGTTGTTGCCATTAGATACTGTATTTATTCATTTATGTGTCGTGTCATTAATCTGTCAAATGAGATCATTCAAGCTCTGGTTTGTCCTAATACAAGCTCTGTGAGATTTTATTCTAAGCTGTGGAGGCTGTTGTGGATTATTTTGGTATTCATGTATAAAAATGAATAGCTTGAGAGTTGCCTGAGCTCAAAAGTATTATTTATTAACAAAAGTACAATTATGCATAATCGATAGTCCAGAGAGTCCAGGGTCCTAGTCATTGTTGTTGTGAGAGAGAAGTCCATATTGTCCATAATGGAGGTTTCCTCCATTTCAGCTTTCGCAGTCCATTGTTCTTTAGCTCATGCTAACCCATGAGCTAAGGCGTGTTAGGCCATGTCAGAGGCCTGCTCTGCAGCCCTCTCCTACATCTCAGTGTCCGTGCTGCATCGTCTGCTCCAAGTGGTACGTCCAAGTGGTCTGCCCCCTGCTCTCTGGTTGCGTTGTCTCTTATAGCCAACAGGGGGGCAAACAGGCCAAACGGGCCTGGGAGCCTCCTGCCACCAGGGGAGTTTAGAGTCTTTTCATATGCACCAAAACCTATGCAGGTGTGATCGACATTAGCACATGCAGAGACTTACTGGCTCCGAGAGGCCTATGGGTTTTCCCAGACTTCAGTTTCTGCAAAGTTACATTCCAAGATTTCCATAACAAGGCATTGGCGTTCTTGCCTGTATGCTGCTTTTTAATTTTCTATTCTTTTATTACTATTCTTTTATTTTATTTTTTCTACGTACTATGAACCTGATTTTTTGTCTGTGTTCTTAATAAAGAATTAATTGAATTGAATTGTATCGCAGCAAAATCCCAAAAAAAACACATGAGCAGCAAAGATCAAACGACAAAGAACGATGGTAAAACAGGAAAATCTAACCGTTTTAAATCTAAAACTAAATGTAGCCAGAGCCAAAATTTAGTTTTGAAAAGCTGACGCTCCGGTTTAGGATTCTGTGTGAGCTGTTTTGCAAATTGACTTTTAGAAAGGATAAGTGTGTCAAAGTGATATAGAAAAACTGTAATATTGTTCAGACTTTCATGTCATTGCCTTCTTCTCATCCTTCTTCACTAACGACTCTTCTGTTTGTGTTGTATAGCCGTTTGACGATGCGCGCTGTGGTCTTCCTCCTGCTCTTCCTCGTGGCCCTCCCCGTCTCCAGGGGGCGCTACAACGACGACTTTGACGACGGCGAGGACCTGGCCGACTTCGACGACAACGACTTCGCGGAGTTCGAGGAGCTGAGCGAGGATTCTGCGACGGAGACGGAAGAGACGGCTCCTCCTCCTCGTTTCTCCGCTCAGGCCGAAGAGGAAGAGGATGATGAAGCAACGGTAGAGCTGGAGGAAGGACAGGACGGCTTCGACGACCCGGACACGCAGGTGAGAGAGGGAAAAGAAAAGAGAAGAGAGAGAGAGAGAGGGAGAAGAGAGAGAGAGACACACAGAGAAGGGAGAGAAGAGAAGAGAGAGAGAGAGGGAGAGAGAGAGAAAACGCACAGGTGAGAGAGAGAGAAAGAGAGAGAGAGACACTCAGGTGAGAGAGAAAGAGAGAGAGGGAAGAGAGAGGGAAGAGAGGGACAGGTGAGAGAGAGGGAAGAGAGAGAGAGACAGATGAGAGAGAGAGAGGTGAGAGAGAGACACACAGGTGAGAGAGAGGGAAGAGAGAGAAAGAGGGAGAGAGAGGAAAGAGAAGAGAGAGAGGAAAGAGAAGAGAGAGAGAGGAAAGAGAAGAGAGAGAGGAAGAGAAGAGAGAGATAAGTTAGAGAGAGAGGAAAGAGAAGAGAGAGAGAAGACAGAGACACAGAGAGAGGAATAAGAAGAGAGAAAAGAAGAGAGAGAGGAAAGAAGAGCGAGAAGAAGACGGAGAGAGAGAGGAAAAAGAAGAGAGAGAGAGGAGAGAGAAAAGAAGTCAGAGCGAGAGAGAGACAGGTGAGGGAGAGGAAGAGAGGGAGAGAGAAGAGAAGGTAGAGAGAGATCGCAACAGAGATTACAGAGTGATACTTACATATATGCGGTGCATGCCTACATACTTATATGTATGCATGCACCACTCAACAACAGTAAACAGTCAAATATGAGTCTGTTCAGACAATTATGTCTCATGCTACGTACAGTACTGTATATGTATCATGCGACATGAGGTCTGAACAGCTCTAGGAAGTGCATTGTTGATTGGATTTGAGCCAATGTTTAAGTTGTGCTTTGAATGTGTCGTATGTGGGAGATTCTCTTATTGTGTGAGGGATGTTATTCCAGATGTTACAGCCTCTGACTCATAATCGTACTGCTTCATATTCATACTGACTGAACAGACTGAACAAAAACACATAAAAGATGGTGGGTTTACTTGAATATTTAATCATGTCTTGACTCTTGTGTTGTTGTTTCAGGACCAGGATCTGTACAGTAAATACGACCAGGAGGAGTTTGAGGGAATCGGAGACATGGAGAAGACTGGACACTCAATGAAAGACCCTCTGATCATCCACACGGTAAAACAAGAATACAACTATAGCTTTATAATAATAACAACTGTATTTAACCCTCAGTTCACCCTTCAAAAACTCACATTCTTATCCATAGAGGCCTAAATCTTTTCTAAACCTCCATAGAATTGTCATATTTTCATCTCTTAAGTTACTCTAAAATACATTATATATTACTAGTTACAGGGAGAAAAAAAATGTAATACATTTGTATTACAATATTATTGTCTCTAAAATGTAACTGAGTTACACTACTGTGAGTTACTTTGAGTTAATCACAGACCTTGTACAAAACTAATCCTGTTACATTTACACTTGTTTACTGGTTAATTTATAGAAATATGATGTCACAACACATTTTCCTCATAATATTTGATTCACATTTAAGCCAGAGTTAATAGTTTAGTGCTGTTTTGGTTCTAAAGTGTCGTTTTCAACAGAATGTAAAAGCAATTAATTTATATAAAAGTAACTTGAATAGGGCTGCAACAAACGATTATTTTGATAATCAATTAATGGATCGATTAAATCGGATAAAAATGACAAAATAATAAATATAAGGTGTTTTGCATTTCATTAAATGTATTTATGCAAAAGACAACTTGTGTGCACTTAATGAACATACTGGGCTTTTCTTGAATAAAAAGAAAATACAAAATAAAGTAGAATAACCAGATTTTGCTATCTAGCTACTTCTTTTAATGTGGTTATTATAGGCTGGGCGATATGGCCAAAAATAAAATCTCAATTTTTTGGACCTTTGGACTGCTGCTTTTTATTATGAGCTCATAATATTTTAAAGCATCTATAAAGAATGAGCCAATGAGATTAACTTGTTTTATGTCATATTAAAACTAATAATAAGTGTTTGCAGCTGCATCTAATGCATAGGCCTGGCCTACTGTTATTAGCATTTGTATCTATTAGGCCCTGTTAAGATCATCATCATGATTGTTTTGTTTCATATCTAAAAGTTTAAGTTTGCGAGTGTTCACCTCTCACCCCTGTCACTCAAACTCCGTCGTCATGGTTACTCACACAGGCAGGGGAAAGGGGCGGAGCCTGCTGGCTGCTCAGAAGCTGTGGACGGCTTTTACCTTTATCAGAGCAAACCTTACAAAAAGCACACGCAGCAGCTCGTGCAACAGCAAAGACAAATCAAAAAGACGCTAGATTTTGCGCGGGATGTTTCTAGAAAGTTACCGCGAGTCTAAAGCGCTGAAAGCACCGACTCTCCCGCGGAGAAATAACAAACTCGTAACTTTATGAGATTAAGCTATATACACCACCGCCGACAGGTTACTCTCGGCTATTATTATGTGATTAAAAGATCCGCTAAACAGGCACAAGGTTTCTGTTCGTCTGTTCTTTGTGAGAGTCGAAGGAGAGCTCTACAAAGCCGCTGAAGGTGTCCACTCAAAGCCGCTGGATCACAGCGGACTGATAGTAAAAGTTTTTAGCCAACTAATCGATGACCAAATTTGTTGACAACTATTTTAATAATCGATTTTAATCGATTAAATCGATTAGTTGTTGCAGCCCTAAACTTGAGTTACTCAGATTGTAACTGTAATATATTATCAACATTTTTATAAGTAATGAGTTACACTACTTACTGAAAAGTGGAATATATTACAGTAACTAGTTACTTTTGTAACGAGTTACTCCCAACACTGTCTGCAACAATAATGTAATTATTTAAATTGGATAAAAACAAAACAAAAACACTTCAGTTGAGTGTTTTTCAGCAGCAATTTTAGGTGAGATCAAAAATAGATGAATTAGATTAATTAATTACAGGTCATAATTAATTAATCTCTTCCATTTTTAATCGCTTGACAGCACTAAAAATAATATTGATTAAAAAACATTTAGACAGTTAAGTGAACTAAATGTTTTGCAAATGAAACATTGTGCGGAGTCACAAAAATAATTTTGATAACTAAAATAATCAGTTTGTTTCACTCTTTCTTACTCTGTATGTTACGCACTTGTGCATTTTTGAAAAAGAGAAAGAGGTAAACTCCAGTTACAGCTGTCATTAGATTTAGAAACGATTAAATAACCAGTACTCGACAACTGCTAATTTAGAACTCATACTGTAGCGAAGAATGTTCTTTAATGTTGTAATAATCCGGTTAGAAGGCTCTTCAATGTTATTTAATGTTACCTCAGGATGAACAGAGGGTTAAGCAGCTTTGAGTAAATTGTCAAATAAACTGTTAATACAAATACTGTTGACTTGCCTGATGTTGTTTGCAGGTTGCATCTCATGTATTGTCATGTCAGATGCTTTAGTCTAAATAATGTTGTTGTGTTTCAGGTCCCGGCTCATGTGTTGTTGCGTTAGTTTAACTGTTGTTGTGTTGCAGGTCCCGGCTCATGTGTTGTTGCGTTAGTTTAACTGTTGTTGTGTTGCAGGTCCCGGCTCACTTGCAGAACAGCTGGGAGAGTTACTACATGGAGATCCTGATGGTCACCGGTCTGTTGGCCTACATCATGAACTACATCATCGGGAAGAACAAGAACAGCCGTTTGGCCCACGCCTGGTTCAACTCTCACCGCGAGCTGCTGGAGAGCAACTTCGCGCTCGTCGGTAAGAAACAACATGACATATTAATACTGTATTCTAACATGAGATGACAGTGTAGAATCTCTTTATATATGTGTGTGTGTTTGTAGGAGACGACGGCACGAGTAAAGAGGCCGTGAGCACTGGGACTCTGAACCAGGAGAACGAACACATTTACAACCTGTGGTGCTCTGGGAGAGTCTGCTGCGAGGGAATGCTCATACAGCTCAAGGTAATAAAGCTCATACAGCTCAAGGTAATAAAGACCAAAAGTCTAGCCCAAGCCAAACCAATCTGCTCATGAAAACCCGCGTCTGAACCAAACCTAGACCCAAGTCATTTCCTGCATAAGCACTAAGCACACGGCACGCCACTGTTTTATGCACATAAAACCTTCTGCGTTTTGTGTCCATTTTCAATGTTATGTAAGTCAATGTAAACCCGCGTCTTGAGCGTTCAAGCGACTTTGCGGTGCGAATTGGTGTCTGGGGCATCATCTTGTAACGTGGAAGCTCAAACTTGTGGCAAATGCAGGAGTTGTGAAAATCCATCTTCAGACACGTTGGAAGTCGGCGTCAGCCAATCAGAGACTCCACTCCTGTGACATGTGACATGTTGTTCTCCTCTCACATCAAGAGGAAAGGACGACTGTTTACTGAAGCCTTTTAATCACTTTTTTAACCAAAGGTCGCTTGTTTGTGGATTTTTTCAAAGACTTGGTTGTTCGTTGCTCTGAAAATCTGGAGACACGGCAAAACAAACAACATGGACATGATCTGGACTGACAAAGCCTAATGTGAGCATCAGTGCGGTTCGTGAGAATTTATAAATGTTAGCTCGGTGCTTACACAAGTGTCTGCACCTGTGTCATGCCTCACTTAAGGAACAGCAGCAAATGAAACAGCATTTGTCCCTCGTTTGAGAAGCAGAAGAGCTAGAGTCGGCCGGGACCCGTATTATTTTAAAGGTTGTATGGAGGATTTTCAAAAATTGTTTGTTGTCAGTCTTGGTCAAAAACAGATGCATAGATTTGTAACAGCCTTGTACTTATGCTAAACCAAAAAAAGAATATAAAAATATATAAAGTGTGGACATGCAAGGCCAGTAAAATGTTGGCCAATAGATAACAAGGTACCTCTTTCTATTGGCCTGTTAACATGTCAAGCAAACCCTCAGTGTTCTAAGTAACTCATTGATCCAGTTACAGTGAAGGCGTGGCCTGGGAGGAGACATATGCATCGTTGAAAAACAGCAAACAGTTGTAGGATTGAAAAATCCTACATACAACCTTTTTAGTTATTCACAAATTCACATTTATTTTATATAAATCAGTCGCACCCCCTGTCAGACGATGAAAAAGAGTGGTACTTGTAGTCCGGAATATATGGTAGATATGAGACATGAAGACATAAGCTCATCACAGATACACTGTAGAACAAACTACACTTAATTTAATTTGCACAGATTATGACATCACATGACTCTCAGTTAAACTCAGGAGACCCGCCCTCACGTCCTCTCTCCACACATTGAGAATCACCCTGTTTGTTTTTGTCTTGTTCCAGTTCTTGAAGCGACAGGACCTGCTGAACGTTCTGGCCCGGATGATGAGGCCCGTCTGTGACCAAGTGGTGAGTGTCTCCGTCTGTAACAGTCTAAAAGTGTGTTTGTGTTTGTGTGTACTCCTCCTGACAGGGACGTTTGTGTGTTTGCAGCAAATCAAAGTGACTCTAAACGACGAGGACATGGACACGTTTGTCTTTGCCGTCGGGACGAAGAAGGCCATGGCTCGGCTGCAGAAGGAGATGCAGGACCTGGTCAGGACACTTACACTCATACTCTTTAAAACTCAAACGAAATGTGTAGCTTCTCCCACTGTGATCAGAAGTATTACAATCGTTATCAGCCTAAAACAAATAGCCAGACTCAAATTAGTTGTACATTTTACATGCACAGTACACAGGATTCAACAGTAAAGCTGACAATGTTAAAGTGAGAGCAAAAACTAGTGACTGAATAAGCTACATGTTATTAAATTAATATTCAATACATGTTTTATTATTTACTTATTGTCACAAAGACATCTTAACTAGAAAAACATGCTTGTATTTAAGTTTATTTAGTTAGAATCCATTTTTTGTAAAACTTAGTAAACATGATTAAGAGTCGCGGAGACATGTGACTCCCACTTGTTCCCACGTACCCCTGTTCACACAACCATCACGGTAGTATGCTCGGTTCAGCGTCTCATTCTCAGGCTGACACCGATCCAAGTCTCACACCAGAACCCGTCTCCCGTGAGCTGGCTCCACACGTGTACCCAGGTCACGTATCTGTCCACGGGAAAACCAAAAGCTTGGCGGGCGGTTGGACCTCTCAGTGCCGCGGGATGGCTCTGCACACACCCCAGGACACGGTCGTCTGTCCCGGGCCAAGCGGCTTTGCCCGGCCTGAAAGCGGCACTTCCTCCTCCTCTCCCGGAGCTCAGTAGCTGTTGAATATGCATGAATCCTGCTCTGCTTGGCCCCGCCCCCAGTGCCCTCCCCTCCCCCATCAGAATGGTGACAGTGAAGTGAAACCAAAAAAACAAACATCGTCTGAAACTGAGAGGATTGGCATTGGGAAAAAAAAAAGTTAATATTGAAAAACTCAAAGTGACTGAAATGTATTGTTTTGTCACTGTAATTAAAAAATAATATTGAAGAAAAAAAACATCAACCAATTTTTAAAGATTGTAAATTAATTGAATGATAAATAGTTTTGAATATAAAAATTTCAATGCCAACATTTTATTTTTTGGTTACAAAATTATTTTCAATGCCAAGGATCCGCTGGCATCGTTCTGGCTCCATACTCATCCACCGTGCCGCCAAATAAGTGACAAATGTGACAAATAAGTATAACTTATACGACTTTAATTGTGTTAAATGATTGTTTAAACTCCAGGAAACTGTTAGTTGTGTGTAAATTGTCTTTTTGATGACAAATGCGCAGGGATTCTGTTTTAGAACTTAAACAACTTCCTGTAATTTAATTTTATTTGACAGTTTGTCTTCATACATTGCAACTTCTGTAAATCTATGATAAACATTTACCACAAGACTATCACACCAACCAAGTCAAAATTCTGTCGTATGGGCTTTAAACGTGCTTGTCTCTTCTCTTGTCCAGAGCGAGTTCTGCGGAGACAAGCCCAAGTCCGGGGCGAAGTTCGGACTTCCCGAGTCTCTGGCCATCCTGAGTGAGATGGGAGAGGTGACGGACGGAGTGATGGACAACAAGGTACGCCTGATGCCCTCCCACGCCCCTGTATATCTGCTCATACGTGTGTCAGACGCTGTTAAACTTTCTCTTCTCTTCAGATGGTGCATTACATCACCAATCACGCTGATAAGATCGAGTCCATCCATTTCTCGGACCAATTTTCTGGTCCAAAAATTATGCAAGAGTAAGTCTGTTTGAGTCTGTTTAAGTCTGTCTGTCTTTGCTTGTTGTTTGTTTCGTATTTTAAAACTTGAGGTTATGACGTAATGGTGTTTGTTGATTTTTAGGGAAGGTCAGCCGCTGAAGCTGCCCGAGACCAAGAAGACGCTTTTGTTTACATTTAATGGTAATGACATTTTTTGTAGTTTTTTTAGTTGTTTCCCCAAAAAAGAAATGAATGATTTAACGGTACTCGAAGGCTTTGTCCAGTTCTTTGCATCCTGTGTTACCAAATTAACATTGTCTGGGAAACGCGTACATTTTGTGGTATTATATTTACACATTAAAGGACGCATATTACACAAAATTAACTTCTTTAAGTTTTGAGTCATGTTAGAATGTCTCAGAAAAAACATACTGAGAGTCGTATCTTGATCATTCACAAATGTTTGAGTAGTCTTGCATTCTTCTTCTCCAAAGCAGAAAATGTTTTGTTCCACCTCGAGATGTCAATAAATGATAGTTTTAGCTTAAGTTGAAGCAGTTTACTCTGCTATTCTGTAATATTCAAATCATCAGACCGCCTTAAGTTGTTGTATAATTAATTGTATGTTTTATTCACTTGGGATTATCTCAAAGTCATTCTAACGTTTGAGTTAATGGGCTGTGTGCACGGAATTTCAGTTGGCTTGCGATTGTTCAAAAATGCTAACTTCTGTACATACAACCATTTCCTGTTAGCGTTAGCATTTAGACACAATTATAGTAACAGTCGGCATCAAAGGCCACGCCCACTAACGGACCTCCGAGAGTGAATCAGAACAGCAGCTTTATCCCTCACTGCTCAAAAACTACAACAGCAACATGGACTTTAGGAGATATATTGTGTCAAATACAGACACGAAGACATGGAGATGAATAAAGTTATTCAACTTCCAAGTATGTAAATATATCTAGCAATGCTAACGGTAGCTGCGAGCTAATGCTAAGTGATGCTAGCGCCACCTGGCATCTTTTAGCATATTTTTTAACTTTTGTTTACTTTTCTGACATAACAACATCTCAGAAACCTCCGTCTAAACTCGGTTGTAACTCGACTTGAAATATTTGTGCTAAAATACATTTAATTCGCCAGAAATCGTCCTAAAAGAGATAAACAGTTTAGCTTCCCATATGGTGAGGCAGGAGATGTTTTCCTCCTCGGCAACCAACAGTTGCTGAGGGGGAAAACAACAGTGACGCGTTGCCGACTGTATCTATGTCTCTTTTTAAACACACAAGTGTCTCTGATGAAATATTCCTCTGATATGTAAAGTCTTTAACATGTTTTCTGTAACATTCACCACAACTGTTTGATCTAAAGAGTATTTATTAGTTTTAAACTGATGTAGTGAAAACCTCATTGAAGAGTATTGAACAGGAAGTCGTTGTATGTACAGGATGTAGTATTTTAAACCAAACAAGACAACTGCACTCAGCCAATTGGTTGGTAAAAGTTAAAGAGGCTAAAACAATAGCTTTTGGTCAAGAAATTACCAAAAGAAAAATGTACATAATAAGCACAGGCACGTGTGATAAGGCCAAGCTCATTTTTAATAAAGTCAGCCATGCTTTTCAATTGAACCAGATGTTGCGATGGCATTTGTTTTTAAGAGTTCTGGTCTAGTCTTGTTCAAGCTGTAATGTGCACCAGAACCAAACCAAATGCAAACTCGTCGCTTAGTCGTGGTCTAGAACCAGATCTTGGGTGGTGGTGCTGGTGGGGGTGTCATTCACAAACAAAATCAATTGCAGCAGTTTCACTACAGAGAAAAGAGCAGAGGAGAAAGTACAGAGCCCTGTGGAGATCCTGTGTTTGTTGTGTATATGACAATGCAAATAGTTTTGTTTTTAAGTTAGTTTTGTAGTCCGGCCCTTGCATCTTTAAAATTCTACCCTGCTGGACAATATACAGTAATGGATTAGCCCTGTTGTAGAGTCTTGTCTCATATTTTTCTCATATTTCTGATAATCTTTTGTTCCGTTTTGTGCTCAGTGCCTGGGATGGGCCACACTTCCCCCAAAGACATGGACTCTCTGCTTCCTCTGATGAACATGGTGATCTACAGCATCGACAAAGTCAAAGAAGCTGCGCCTCAACAGAGAGTTTGTGTAAATAATCTATTAGACCTGTCTGTGCTGCTGCTCTGTGGCCTTACTCTACTAATGTGTCTAATGTATCTAGTTTATAAACCTGTATTAACTACTAACTAGTCATTTTAACACATTTAGACAAAGAAGTTGACTGTTATACGATGATTATAAATTGTAAAAAAAAAAGTGTACAAGGGCGCAGGCATAAACACGTTTCAAATACGTTTGCACTATGAGCAAACTTGAATAAAGTTGCACCAATTAGATTTGAAAAAATGCATATATAGGCAAAATGTGTTCATGTTAAGCAGTGTTGTGTAGTGTAGTTATTGATAGCTTTTTAAAAATGTAATTAGCTACATTACTTTGTGATTACTTTGTGTGTAATAGTAGAAAGGCTTCATCTGGACAGCGTTTCCGAAGATCAAGACGTTTCTACTCTCATCCTAAAGTCTATAAATCACTCCTGGACGAATGAAGGATTACACCAGTTGTGTGTAATGTTGCAAAGATCGAAGAAATATAATAAATATAGGACAAATGTGAGAAGCAAAGAGAGCATAGTTGCCAAGTCCGCTGCTTATAGAGGGATTTTCCAGTCAATGTCACTTTCCTCTCTACTGCGCCTGCAACAAGAGCCACCCTCATAGACACAAACAGTGGAAACAAGTCGAAAAAGCTCTGTGGTCAGCTAACTTCAAGAGTTTATCTTGAAGTTAGCTGACAGAGTGAGAGTGAGAAAACAAGTTCTACTGCTAAGTCAACATTTGTGAATAAATTTCAAACCTACGACCCTAAAAGTGACATTCAGGTGTAAAAAACGGCGAGAAAAACACTGTCTTCAGCTTCAGAGACAGACGTCTGTCAGACCGGTTCAGACCTGATCCAAACAGCTGCTCTCGTCCTGTTTTGTTGTTTTATTCCACAAAGTTTCCCCAGTTAAGCAGATGGAGAGCGGCTCTTTCTGCATAAAGCACGTGCAGTAGAGCGGAAAGTGACGTTGACCAAAGAAGCGGATTGGCAACTTTGTTCTTTCTGCTCCTCACATTGGTCCAACAAACATTAGCATTAACAGAGAAGAGGCTTGTCCACTGTATACACGCACCTCATTGCTGCTGTTTTGTCGCCATAAAAACACTTATATCCACATAAACTCCGTGTGAAGTGCAGCAGGTTTAAACCTTCACCAGAGCTGAAACTTGTGCTTGTAATGAAGCAGAGAGAAAGAGCACAGCGACCCAAAGCGGTTGTAGACAAGAAGAATCGATAAGAAAGGAGACGTACGATTCTGATTGAATGCTAAAAATAGAACTGTCTCTCAGTTCCCATCGCTCTAGTTTCCACTATAATAATCATGGTCTTGTTTGTTGTTTCAGGGGAAACAGAAGGCCGACCGTAACCGCGCTCGTGTGGAGGAGAACTTCCTCAAACAGACTCACGCTCAGAGACAGGAAGCAGCTCAGAGCCGCAGAGAGGAGAAGAAGAGAGCGGAGAAAGAGAGGATCATGAACGAGGAGGACCCGGAGAGACAGCGCCGCCTGGAGGTCAGAGCTCACACTACAATTACTCTGAGAAGGAACGTTTTTAATCACTACTCATCCTGAAAACTCATCCTACTTGTTGTAGTGTCCTTATTTCATGTTTGTGGTGTTTGCTATAAAAGTATTGTATTATATCACAACAAACTCCAATACTCAACTAATAACAAAGGTATCCAGAATTTTGTGGGACCCCAACACATGGTTCAATGATCCCGAACCACACTTTGACAACCACTGCGCTAGAGCGAGCAGTTCTTAAGTTTTAATAATATTAATACATTTTATTTATAATGCACTTTCCACTCCAGGGAATCTCAAGTGCTCCATAAGAGCAGGGGTTAAAAACACATCAAAACACGACACGTTGTTTCGTAAACATGTAGCGCGAGGATTTTTTCAGTCTGAAGCCCCTCAACACGGTTTTCTGAGGTTTTAAGGAATTGATACATTTATTGTTCAAAACCGAAGCATGAGCCGAATCAGCTACGTTCACCTTCTTGAATGTTTTGAAATGAGGCTTGCAAGCAACGTCCGACTTTTTAGTGTCACGTGTCAGAATCGTTGTGCTTGATTGAATCGTCTTAACTTTGGGAGATGACTTTATTGGCTAACCGTCAGGTCCCAGACCCTTCTGCATTCAAACAGAATGTTACAGAATGTATGAGGGGCTGACTGGTCAGGCAAGGCTCCTGTCAGGGGTCCCAACGAGGAGGCGTTACAGTCAAGTCTGGAGGAAATAAAGGCATGGATGAGTTTTTCAGCATCAGGTTGGATGTTTGGACAAAACTTAAGAATCATGAAAAATGTATTATTTGAAATTACGTAAAATTTGCCACAAAGTCTGACCTTTTTGAAATGCTCTCTATTGGCTGAACACAAGCAGTTTTTGCATTAAGCTGTTGCACCAAAGGACCAGCCACAAGTGCAGCTTCAAGCTTTCTTAGATCAGTGTTTTGCTGCTTTGGCCGCGTACTATTGGAAAAATATAGGCCTACATGTTGGATTTAAATATTAATTTTTAATTATTGACATTTAAAAGCCATTTTAACACAGTTAAACTGCTATGAAATAGGTTCTAACTATATTTTAGGACATTTATCACATGAAACTAAAATTAAAGAAATACTGTGACCAGCAGGTTGGCACGGCGCTCCATTGTTCTTACGAAAAAATAAATATTTATCCTGTAATTACAAGATAATATCTTGTATTTACGAGATAATTTTTATGACTATTTTTCCCCACATACCCACACACGCTTCATCCAGGATAAACTAGCGACTTAATCCACAACATGATTAGTCTTTTCTGTGCTAGCTTGATGTTTCTAACTAGCTAAGAGTGTGTTTGTGGATTTTGTTAAGTTACATTAAATGTCTGTTTTTGTGGTCGACAAAAAAAAGTAAAAAAAAAAGGTTAACGTTTGCCTGTGGACTGAAGCTACAGTTAGCAGGCTATTGCTTACAATAATGGATATTGTTACAATCCAATATCAAACACATAATTACATTTACATAATTTATTTATCACAAAATTACTAAACTAATCTGAATAAATTAGTTACTTTACGGTACTACGGACATTTAAAAAAGAGTGAGTGGTGGGGGTCTGGGCGTCTTCCCCCAGGAAATGTTCAAATTTTATATGTTTTACGTGTTAATTTTATTTATCTATTAGATATTTGCTTTACAGATCACATTAACCTAGTTTTCTATAAAATTAGAAATTGTTCAGAGTTTGACTGTAACAACTTGACCACACTTTTTTTGAACTTCACCCTATAAGAAGTGTTGTTACATAACTTTTTAACGTAACTGCCAAAAACAGTATTTTTAAGCATCCATTTAAATTGCACTAAATTTCAACTTTGTTTTTTAAATCCTCATTTAATCCAAATCCACTCCGGTGTTTGAAAAACCTAATTTTGCACAAACTTTAACTTTATCTCACTCACTGTCTTTCCAGGAGGCGGCTCAGCGTCGGGAGCAGAAGAAGATGGAGAAGAAGCAGATGAAGATGAAGCAGATCAAAGTGAAAGCCATGTGATCACAGACGGGGAAGAGGAAGTGCTCAGACCGCTGCTGCTGCTACTGCCCCTGCTGCTCTCCACGCTCCACTACACGCTCACGACTCTCCGCACACATCTGCACCAGTTAAACCGCCTGGAATTCAGAATATTTCTCTAGTCTTGGGTCAGATTCATGAGTTTAGACGTTAGAGATCATGTAGAGTGTGTCTACATTCTTTCTTTGATAATGTTTTCTGTTATTTAGGCCCCGTGTGAAAGTGGGTAACTAGGGTCAGACTGTAATTTGCTGTATTCCTTTGAAGTTTAGAGGTTTTATACCAGAGCTATTCAACTTTCTTTTCCAGAGGGCCATAGTTTACCCTGGACCATTGTTTTTGACATGAGGGTGCACCAAACATTCGCTGGACTAGATTTATTTCTATAGTGATACCAACAAATTCTGCAGTCTGTTTTTATTGCTCTTTAAAGGCTTTTTCACACCAACACAACTCCCAGTCGTTGTCGGTAGAGAGGAGCGACGCACCGTCTGTTCTAGTCTCTTTGGGGCGCATCGATGTAAAAAGCCTTCACACAAACACGATCCAAGCAGCCAACAGTCGGCGAACAAATGCCGAGTGAGCATGTGTGTGACGTAACGCTTGACGAAAAAGACAAAACAGAAGTTGTGCGCGAGTAGTTGTCAAACTCTGTGGCAAACAGATTTTTACCTTACCTCACGGATTAGGCTAAACTTCTATTTCCCGCTACAGTCCAGCCTTCGTACTACAGCTGTACTCCTCCATCTTTGTTTTCCTCGGACCAAGTAGTCGCCATTCTTCTCCGTACTTACGTCTCGTTTGAACCCGGCAAATAACAACAATCCATGCTCAGGTAAAAACTGTTTTTCCATAAGCGTCATTTTCGGTTTTCCGCACCATTTTCTTGCACACTGATTCGCTAGCCACGGGCCAATCAAACAGCCGCATATGCGGCAACTATCGACCGCTGACGATGCCGACTTTACGAGCAAGTCTTCAAAACCTCGCCTCCACGACGTGCTCCGCTCCTCTGACCCCCCGACAGCGCCTTTCACACCAAACACACGTGAGCCGCCTGTCGGCAGAAGTTGCCAAACCGGTTCAGACAGGCGACCCTCGGCTTGGTGTGAAAGACCCTTAAAATGTCCAAATTAACATCAAACGCCATTACCAAATCTGAATCGGCGTATCTCCAGGACTAAACCAGAATTAAATCAAGACTAAAATATACACTGTAACAAGTGACAATCTTAAGTTGAATGAATGAATGAATATTTAAAATGAGGCATATTTATCTTCGTTTGGGCATATTTTTATCTTCAAGCAAGATTTACCTATAGAACAAGAGTGAAGTGGATTGTTTGGCTAAAAATATGAAAAATACAATAACATTTCTCTAGAAAATTAGTAAAAATAAAAAATACACTACATTCATTGGCAAATCTTCTTTCCAGACACTTAAAAAATATATATTAAGACATTTAAATGGGCCATTATTTCTTGAGGAATTACCCAGAACTAAATCTACAAACTAGAGAAAATAGGTTTATGTAATAATTTGAAAAAAAAAGTGAGGGCCGAATCATATCTTTGAAGGGCCGATTGAGCACCCGGGCCTTAAGTTGAATAGGCCTGTTTATACACTACTTTAGGGTTGTAACTAGGGATGTACAAGGTTTATTGATTAACAGAGTGTGAGCCTTTTGACCGGTTAGCTGACACAAATATGCAAATGTTCCAGCAGAAGGTTCTAACTGTCTCTGAACAGCTCTGGCTTCTGTCGGAGTGGATAAAAGATCACTAAAACTACAAAAACAATGTTTATCTCATAAAGATAAAAGAAATGTTTTTTTTATAAATATATTCAATAATATAACAACGATGCTAAAGTAGAAGCAGTGTTGGGATCAAAATACTAAAACCCTGCAGCTACTGTAAATCTATTTTGTAATTGCCTTTTAGCTCTTTCTCTGCCAATGACGAAAATATCAAGAGTTTATCTGTGTGAAAACAAACGTTCTGCTGCTAAATCAGTATTTGTGAATGAAATTCGACCCTAGGACCCTTAAAAGTTACATTCAGGTGAAAAAATGGTGAGAAAAACACTGTCTCAATCTTCAGGAGACAGACTTCTGTCAGACCGGTTCAGACTTAATCGAAACAGCTGCTCTCGTCCTGTTTAGTTGTTTTGTTCAAAAAAGTTTCCTAATGTAAACAGATGGAGAGGAGCTCTTTCTGCATAACACATGTAGGGCGGAAAGTGACGTCGCCTGAAAATTACTCTGCGTTGATGTCGTTCTCTCTGATACTTGTGCTGACTTTGTCTACAGTCAAATACATGATGCAGTTTCACAGCTTCACCAGCAGAGGGGGAATAGTGTGAGCATTAGGACCCAGAGGAAACACGTGTCTGTAGTTTTCATTTACACAGATTCAGTCCGCTCTGTTTTACCTTCACAGCTGCTTCTGGAGGTCTTCTTTCTTTTCAAACAGATCACAGACAAAACATGTTGGACAAAAAACATAGTTGAGTAAGTTTAGAGCAGATATTTGATCTTTAAACTGAAGAAAAGCCGATCCTACTGGACTAGGACTCTGAGGAGAACGACACATGCAGCGAGTCTAGAAACTTCCTCTTCTGTGAGCGAGTGAAAAGTGTCAGAGGAAGTCAAACTACTGGATTTATTCAATATAATTCTGCTCCATGAAAGAGGCTGAATCTATAGAATCTGCATCAGAGACACAGCGTCTGTTGGTTTAAAGATGAAAAAGACACTCGTCCTCATTGTTTAAACCTCCTGTTTTTATCCTAAAGACGTTATTTCATTGTAGTGGCTCAGATCTTCACCAAAAGTAGAAACAGAGGAAACAACACTGACACGACAACGCTGAAATCTAATGAAAACAAGGAATTTCAAATGCTGCAAAAGAAAACAGATTCATGTAGAATAACAATTCTTTTGTATGAAAGTAGACACTGTAGTCTCTTTGATGTCAAATGTAGATCCAGTTGCACAAAGGTTTTTGTGGAGCTGTGAATAATGTTTAAAATGAGTAAAAAGTCTGACAGGGAAAAGAACTGGACTGGAGCTGAAAGAGTTAAAATTGAATTTATTTGATCAGCTCAAAGCCCTTGATTCCACAACATGAACGCAACCTGTTACAGCCGACTTATGACTAATAAAACTTTAACACTGAATATTGTTTATATAGATAATATATAATCACAATAGATTGATTTACGTAGGAGAAAGCTATATTTGTTTCATTATTTAGTGAAATATTCTGAATTCTAAGCGGTGCAGAGCCTCGTTCGGGTTTTCGGTTTCGTCTTTTTGCTCTGTGGACTTTTTTAAGCTCACTGTAAAATTGTGTTTTTGTTTTTTTTTAAAGATGCTGAAATCTATTTACGTGATCATTACTAATTAAGTTTAAGACTATCGTTTTTTATTTATCTGCTGCAGCTGTTTCTACCTGAGCAAATGTAATAAAATGCACTGGAATCTGTAAACTTCTGTTGTGGTTTGTCCATTTAGTTGATTGTTAATTCAAGTTTTATTTACGTCATAGTTTATAGGTTTGGTTTTAGTTCATCACTCTAAAAGAATAAGCATTTCCAACTACATTTACTGATATTTACTTGACCATAACCAATAATAAAACTTCAGTTCAAAGGAGACGTATGATGTAAAATTCACTTTTCTGTGTTTTAAAGGGCTGTACTGTGTAAGATTGAGAGAATTTTAATGATCACATATAGTCCACAACATTTAAATCATATTTATTCTTTACAACATGAATACTTAAGAGAGCACTGTTAACCAATCCACATCAACTGTGATACATTTATACGTATTTGAAATGTTTTATTACGGCCGGAATATGGATCATTGACGCTAGATGTCAGCATGCTAAATAGGCAGAATGCATGTCAAAGGCTCCCTCTGGTGTTCAAAAGTGGAAATCGCTTTGTTTGTTTGTTTTTCTTACATAGTGCCCCTTTAAGCTTTGTTACAGCAGTGTTCTCTCATCATTAGTTTGACCAATGATGTATTAGATCAGGGCTGGGCAATTATTTTTACTCAAGGGCCATATTCAACCCAGAACAGTGATGTAACAAATTAAAAAACACTGGTATAACAAATTATCAATATTGCAATGCATTTCTTCGACAGAAGACCAAAGCAAATAGTGTCTAATAAAATCTAAATTTTTTTCGTAAAATTATGAGTTTAATCTCATAAAATAGCTTCTTTTTATGGCATCAACTTTAGCCAAAGTTTTTTTGTAGTAAAATCACAGCTTTCTCCAAGCTTCAGCTTTATTTCATAAAATATTAGGTTAACCTCAAAAGGTTACAAGTTTATTATGGTAATTTTATGACAAAACAAACAAACAAAAAAACTAAATATGATCACTACTTGAATGAGTCCAAATGTTTGCCTAAAACATACAAATACATTTTTTATATTTATATAACAACGTTCCATGATCCAAATTACTATTTTAATCTTGTAAAAGTTTAATATTGGAAAAATAGTTTTTTATGGCTTTGATTTTATTCTTATGACATTGTGAATTTAATCTCAAAATGTTACAAGTTTACTGCCGTAGCCCAAGTTTTTGTCTCTTGCATTTCCGTTCCTCAAAATCATGCCAGGGGCCTGAATGAAACAGGTCGCGGGCCGCATTTGGCCCCCGGGCCACAGTTTGCCCAGGTCTGCATTAGATTGATTCCTGCATGTTTGAGTAATCTTGTATTGTTCTGCAGCTCAGAAAATCCCTGTCCTCAGCTACCACTATCCCCGCCCACTTGTTTGTATTTATACTAATCAAAAAATCAGATTCCAAGTAATGTAGGGTTTAAAATGGTAACATACCACTTTCCAGCAACAAAAATAGTAACTTGAAATCTGTCTGTTAATTCTCATTTTGGTGTCCATCAAAGGCCGTCCCACTTTTTTTCCAAATGTGTCATTCAGGTTCTAATTGCCAAAGAACATTCAGGCTTTGCAGATGAAAATGTGTTTAGAGTAAATCAGAATCAGAGGCTAAAAGTACAAAGCCTCAGACAAACAAGAGTCCAGAGAGTGGTTTGTGAACAGTTTTAGTCTCACTGAAAGAAAGAAAAAAGGCCAAATCCAAAAGAGGTTAAAATGTGTTTTTGTTATTTTGTTGTAATACAAAAGTGAATGGGTCTTGTCATGACGTACAATCTAGAAAAAGTCAGTTTTATAACATCATATCATCACGTTCTCCAAGAAGGACGCAGCCAATTTTATAAAGGTTCTATCAAAGTGATCAAACTGTGGAAACTGTTGACTATTTTTATTTTGTCTTTATTTGTAGAGATGGCAAAAGTACTGAAGTAAAAGTACAGTTACTTGTCTAAAAAACAACTAAGTCAAAGTTCTGCTGAAACTGCTTTATTTGAGTAAAAGTATACAAGTAAAGATGTGTAAATTTACTAAAGTACAAAAGTAAAAAGTATCACACTGCCAAAAGTTATTATCCAGTCTTGTTTCAAACTATAAATGTGTCAGCTTGATTCACTTGTTTTAAGACATTTCTGATGTTTTCAAGAGATTTGAGCTTGAATCAAATGAGGTGAGTAAAACGTCTTAATTTATAATTTGGCTTGAAATGCAGAGATGACAAGTAACTAAGTATTTTTACTCAAGTACTGTACTTAAGTAGTTTTCTTGAGTGTCTTGAGTATTACAAAATCTGGAGACTTTTTACATTTATATGTATTTGAAATGTTTTATTACGGGCCGGAATGTGAATATTGACACTAGATGTCAGCATGGTTAATAGGCAAAATGCATGTGAAAGGCTCCCTGTGAAAGGCTCCCCCTGGTGTTCAAAAGTGGGATCACTTTCAATTTTTTTTTTTTTTTTTTACACAGTGCCCCTTTAAGTAGTGAACGTCCGTACTTTTGCCATCTCTCTTGAAATGAGAACAAATGTATCGAAACAATGCAGAAACGCCTTGAAACAAGAAAGTCACATATAATCTAGATACATCAAGAAAAACCATGTTAACCACAAAAAATACTAAAAATAAAGATGAAAATCCAGATTTTAGGACATTTAAGCCCATCTAAAAATACATTTTTTGCAGTGCACAAAGTGGGTTTGTGATATGATGGAGCATTAGTTGGACTTTAGAGTGAATTATTTATAATTATTGTGACTTTTATCATGTGATAAATATGTAATTGTTAGAATTTTTCAAAAGGTTGTCAATTTTCAGTTGTTAATTTGTTCACAGAGCTCTGATTCACAACAGTACAGCAGCTCTGTAGTGTTTTAAAAGGAAAAAAAAAAGTTCATCAAGTAACTGACTTGAAAATGTAGAAAGTACAGATACATCTTGAAAAATGTAAGAAGTAAAAGTAAAAAGTCACCAGATTTTGTAATAGGCCTACTCAAGTAAAGTACAGATACTCAAGAAAACTACTTAAGCACTTAAAATACTTAGCTACTTGTCACCTCTATTACTGTATTGTTTTTGTCTTTGTACAGTTACACAAACGTGTTTTTGTCTTGCAGAAGTTTTGCGTGACAAACTCTGGAGCAGTTTGTGGTGGAGAAACGGGTGGAGCTGCTGGAGCTAAATTTAACTTTGGCACAGGTTTAGTTTCCACTGCAGCAGAACTAAAACAGACCTGCCAACTAATCACTTTTTATTCAAGACCGCCGACATAGTTAGAAAAAAGACATTATTTTAGTTTTCCCTAGCACCATAAAAACCCTAACTCCTAATCTTGATAATGCTTTATTACGACCAATTTAATAAAGGTGTAGTTACCCAATTTTAATACATTTTGTGAAGAAGAGTCAGATTACCTTTATGAGATATTTTTGCGATGTACCACAAAAAAAAAAATAATAATAATAATAAAAAATAATAATAATAAAATAACGGGAATAGAAAGATTGAAAAAAATAAAATACGAAGATAAAATACAATAATAATAATAATAATAATAATAATAATAATAATAATAATAATAATAATAATAATAATAAATAATACATTAAATAATATTATAGACTTGATTTGATAAGATTAAGGTATAATTAGACAAAATATAATAACTAATAATACGAATGAAAAATAAACACGCTCAAAGTGATGATTTTCATATAATTTCTTTGTGTTTGTTTGTGAAAATAAATTAATCGCATTCAAGCCGTTATTTTTAAAGGACTTTTTTATGAGATAAAAGTAAAATATAGAAAAAGTACGTTTATTTTTGTTTCAACGGTCTTTAGAGGGCGCTTCATTGAGTTGGCGTGAAATTCGAGCTGTGCGAATGTAGCCAGCAGATTCGTTATTCATAATTAATTTAGATTATTCAACCCATAAATGCGGCAATAACTATTTAAATGTTTATAAATGTATTGTTTGTGTTTGATATTCAAGTTTATGTTTATTATTGTGCCCGTTAAATACATTGTTTGTTATGAAAGTGTCGTGGCGAATCGCAGACAGCATTCGCCACACTGATGGAGAACAGGCGAGGCTTTCAGGTTGGTTTGGCGATGGCGGCGCTCTCAACATTTCCACAATTTTAGCTAAAAACAGTGAAAATCTCAAGTGAGTGGCTCGCGTTTGGCTCTGGCGGGTATCGGAATGACCCGGGCTCGGCGGTAGATCCCCGGGTGCGGCCGTGCTGCCCTCGGACCGGCTGGTTTCGCGTTCAGGACTCAGTGTTTTTGTGGCTCCGCTTCGGGCCGCTCGTCTCTTGTGCCCGGGCCTGGCGCTGCACAGAGCGGGCACTAGGTCGCTGCAAGGTGGGGTGTCCAGCGGGTCGAACCGGGGTCTGAGCTTACCCTGGAAGTCTCACATGCGCATAGCGAAACTGTTTGCACCGCGAAAAGTGCGCTGTGAAGCTGCAGAATTATTTTAGATGATCTTGATTGGAGAAGCTAGAAGCTAGCGTTAGCCGAACACAACTCGTCCTCGCGAAGATGAAAAGCGGTTTAAACGTTGATATAAGTGACGCTGCTCGTGCTTCGCCACACCGGGTTTGTGTTCGCGTGTGTCCGGATCAGGAAGTGTGTCTCGGGACGCCGAAGTGACCGTTTTGTGTGTGTTTGTTGTACTTTAGCCGATGCTAACAGCGGTATGCTAACAAACTAACGCTGTGACGTAACCGGCTCATTGTTTTGACAGCGGCCGCTCCGAGTCCCGCTCTCTGCCGCGGACACTTCTGCAGCTTCACTCAACTTTTACTCAACCCTCTGCTGAACTTTAACTCGAGCCAAGCGGCCGAGTACATTTACAGAGTTAATGATTGGAGTACGGTCTTGTTTGGTCAGTTTTAGTTTAGATTTCGTCAAAGAGAATTCCGTGTATTTTAGAACATGTTTGTTAAAAGTGCATATGACAGGATAGACTACTTTTTCAGTAAAACACAGTGAACATGATTATATTTAAGATTTGACTAAACATTTTGCTTAATTTCACCCAGTTTGTTTGTTTTAATGAGGTTTATAATTGTTATTTGTCCAGTAAATATATGACAGACTAGGACTTGAGACTTGAATTGGAGTTGAATGTCAGTGACAAACAGGGTTGCCAGATTTTCAGAGAGCAACAAGCGACCTGGCCTTTGAAAAAAAGCTCAAAACAAGCGACTTCAGGCACTCAATAAAAAGTAGTTAAAATAAGCAATTAATTAAACATTATGTGTCACAGCAAAACGTTGGTTAATGATTTTTGGCATATTTTAAATAGTATTTGATCATTAATAAATATTTTAAAACATGAAAATATAATATAATATGCAAAAACTCCATATTTTTTTGTCATTAGAGGGTAATTTTCATGAATCAAACCTGAAAACGCGCAAAAAATCACCTTGATCATGACGTTAAAACGCCTCTGAGGAGCAAGCACAAAAAACCGCAACCCGCGACCGTCAATATTTACAAGCGACTTTCCAAATAAGAAGCCCAAAGTCGCTTTAAAGAAGCGGACTTGGCAACTCTGGTGACAAAGAAGTTGTGTAGTTTTACATTTACAACTGAACCATGTCCCTCCTCATTTCTATTTTATGAACAGAAATTAGTTTTAAATGGAATAATTTTTAATGAAATATTAGATATTGTAAAAGTATAAGATGTGTTTGGTAGAGCTGCTTAATTATGATGAAAATAATAATGTTGATTATTTCAAGAATAATTAAAACCACACTAATTTGCTGAGAAAGAGTGCAGAGCATTGGCGCTCCTTAAATGCAGAGAGTGAAGAGATCATATTAAATGAGATATCTTTTAAAAACGGACCGGTGTAAATGTTTCTACTATTGTAAAGAAACAGACCTACTTTTACAACTCAAGGAAATATCTGAGCACTTAAAAAGTTACCTATGAGCCATGGTTTATAATCACAATTACACAGTTTTTGTAAACGATTACAGCAATAATCATAGTTGAAATTCGATTAATTGCACAGCCATAGTTTTTCGTAGTTTGACTTAAAGTCTTGAAACTAAAAGCAGACGACTTGGACTTGTGGGGCTTTGACTTGGACTTGAGGCGAAATACTTAAGACTTTTAAAACAGTGGCCCGGTCTCACCTCTGACATGTAGACTTAATTCCTCAACTGTTATCTAGCAACCACATTGTGAAAATTGACCAAAATCCAAACAAAGGACACAATAGTTATCAATTGATACATGATAAACTTTGTAACACTTACATTGTGTTAATCAATTGTATAAAATACTGGAAACTCTGTTAGTTGTGTGTAAATTGGCTTTGCTAACTCAGTTGACGTTACACTACTATTTTTTACACTACTACATTTATTTGGCAATTTCTATATTAGAATTATACTTATGGTGCGTTCCAGGCAACTGGGAACTGGTATATGTCCCACTTTCCACTTGTAAAAATGCGCTGGAACGCCACTCGAACTGGTTAATCCCACTTGTGAACTGGGACCTGGTCGAGGAAGCCCCACTTCACATACGAGTTCAACAATAACCACAATAAATTTATTTGAGAGGTTTAACTGACGCTAAAACAATGTAAACATTGATTACAGGTTATTTGCCGTTACTTTTGTTTAGCCTAAAGGTTAGCATTAGCCATAATGTTTACATACGAGTTGATTACGTTGGAACGCTCTGTAGTGGGAATTGGTATTTTTCAAGTGAGAAATGTCCCAGTTCCCAGTTGCCTGGAACGCAGCATTACAACAAGTACTATCACACAAAACTTTAAGCTGTAAACTAGCAGCTTTCCGGTAGAATATTATTTTGTAAGGTTTCACGCGTGAGACCAAAAAATCTAATAAAGAAATGCTACACAAACTAGGGCTGTGCATTTAATGATTACTATTTATGATTATTATTTTTCCCTCGTTTCTTTGTGTAGAAAAGGGGCTCCCAAACAGTGTTTTTTACACTTTACAACAATCTGTCAGCTATTTTCATTTAAATCTTCAATCTCTGCAGTTAATCAGCGCTAATGCTCTGCCTTTGCTTCAAGCGAATAGTCATGATTTCAGTTATGATTTAAATCAATTTGATTAAGATTAAGTTATTGGTTTGCAAAATGTTGTACTACATTTTATACTACACGGTTTCTGCAAGGTCCTAAAAAGTGTGATTTTTTAAGGCCATAAAAAGTTCTAAATTTGTTGTTGTAGGGTTAGGGTTAAAAACGGTTATACGCATCTTACATTTTTAATGAAGTATTTTCTGTCAGATTTCCTGATCTGTTTCACACTGCTGCAGCTTTTTTTGTTGGAAAAAATGTAATAATCTCTTCCACTGTTGTTTGGTTGATAGAACAGATAGAATACTTGGTTGCTTTCTATTAAATTGTTTTTTTTTGTTAAATCATTAGATATTTCAGAAGTGCAGCAAACTATAAAATTATATCTTAAGAAGCAGCATTTTGAAATCTTATAGGTCACGACTCGCAAATCGGTCCTAGTTTGTATGTTATGTTGTCTTAAAAAGTCTTAACTTCTGCCTCTCGATCCCTGCAGAAACCCTGAATCCTTTACTTTTCATACCTTGACCGATTGTCTGGTGTTTTGTAGTGAAACATAAACCCTGCCTCACCTCTGCGTCTGTGTCTGTGTGCAGTTGTAGGATGGATCCCGACACTGGGGCTGAAACCCAAAAAGCGGTCAGTTTGCAGTGGAAAAGCTACAAACTGGTCCAGGACCCAGCGACTCGCCGCGTGACGCAGAAAATCTACAGATACGATGGAGTTCACTTCAGTGTGCCGGTGAGTCCACACAGAGCTGCAGAAGGGATTTACTACAGGCACAGAGTCACATTTAAAGATGCACTGTGTAGCATTTGGATCAAAAACAGACTTGAATAAAGACATGTTTTGTCATTTAGAGTTCTTTGCGCACTAAATAAACAATTAAAATATGCTTCTTTACTTTAAGTTGGCTTGCTTGGCCACAACATAGACCATTTATTTTTATGTTTTTGGTATCCTTAGACTTTTGCCATGAAAGGAAATTTTTCACATTTTTAATCTGGTGATTTCTGTTATTTCAATTACAGTGGTCCCTCGTTAAATCGCGGTTCTCCTTTTGCGATCTTGCTGTTCGCAGATTTTTTTCAGTGCTTTTTTTTGTTACAGTATAGTCCTAGTCTAGGTTTACGCTGTGCTACTGTTTATGAACTGTGTAAAATCACCAGCATTCAGGCAACAGCACACAAGCTCTTTTCGAAAACCCCAGCCGCTGTAAACCCGCGTATATCTTGGCCACAAACTTTGTCAGTAGTTTAAAACAACGACAATAAAAATGATCAGACTACTCGACCCACCCGAAGCCGCGCTTCACTAGCGCAGTGAGAACGAAGGTTTGAACTTTTGTTTATTTAAACAAGAGAGAAACGTAAATGCCTATTTGAGAAGAGTGTAACGTGTGTGGTGAACGGTTATACTCAGGATATAGTCTCCTGAAATATTTGTAAAAAAAAATTATGATGACTTGGCAGATTTGATATACGAGGGGCCGCTGTAATTGCTTAGCCCTATCTGTACGTGACTTGATCTGTCAACCTTTTTAATACATCTAAGAATTTTTTTTAACAATATTCATATATTGGCCTGTAGAATGTTATGATCGCTGAAACGCAACCTAATTACAAAAAGACTGAAATATTCCTGTGAAAAAGAGCTTAATGGCCCGTGCACATAGGACGCGACGAGCAGTAAATTTCAGTTGAAATTGCTCTCGCTCCAGCCCGATTTCTTTTAACTGGAGCGACGCAAATGGAGAACAGAACTTCATTTGACAAAGTCTTTTGACTTTGTGGTTTCCTCCGAGCACTCCGGTTTCTCCACCAACAAGTAACATGCAGGTTAGGGAACACTTGTGTTGGTCGGAGGTTGAGGCGTCAGGTGTGTAGGCAAATTGAGTCTGCTGAGCTGCCCCAGGGCAGTTTACTGTCACTGAGTGGGGAGGGGAGGGGTTCATCTCACTGTGAAGCGCTTTGTGACTCTGTCTGTGAAATGTGCTATACAAATAAAGATTACTTACTTACTTACTTACAAATTATGTCTAATTTTAATGTAGTAATGCGCTGGTGCAAATATGTTTTTCCTTAAGAAAATTTACTCAAACACAATAGTGCAAAATAAATAATAAACATAAAGACTGTTAGTAACTGATTGCAATGTTTCCTATTTTGTGCAGGACTCTGGGTTTCCTCCTGTGGGAGACTTACGTGACCCCAGGCCTCGCAGACTCTGGTCCCGATGTAAAGAGATCTCACTCCCAGTGCCAAAGTTTAAGGTAACTTTTACAACTTAAAGTGGGGCTGTGCAGTATGGTGACAAAACTATCATGAGTCACAGTTTTTCTTTTTATTGCTTCTCTCTTCCATTGGATAAGACTTAAAACCGTACACTTAGGCTTGTTGTAATCTGGTCATCTGTGTGATATACTGTACAAATGCTGTAATGTTTGTGTTTAGACAGATCAATAATTATTTCGTTCTCTGTCTCGCAGCTGGACGAGTTTTACGTGGGGCCGATCCCGCTCAAAGAGGTGACGTTCGCCCGGCTCAACGACAACATCAAGGAGCCGTTTTTGGCCGAAATGTGCGCCAAGTTTGGAGAGGTGGAGGAGATGGAGATCCTGTTCCACCCGAAGACGAGGAAACACCTGGGTTTGGCCCGAGTCCTGTTCACGAGCACCAGAGGAGCCAAAGACCACTGTCAAACACCTGCACAACACGTCTGTGATGGGCAACCTGATCCACGCACAGCTCGACATCAAAGGTAACGCACACACTACCTGCTTCACTGTTTCTGAGACGAAAACATTTGAAAAAATCCCAAACAGCAACCTCAACCCTTCAAATATAAAGTAGGCTAAAAAAACAGACCCACTGACAGTGGATGAATCTAGAAAAACCCTTAAGCTACGGTCACAATGACCGTACGACCTGCTACGACCTCTCTGCGAAGGATTGTTTTCTCATTTCCTACGTCATTCTTGAGGCGCTGTTACGAAAAACAGCGCTCGCAGCAAGTTCGTAGACAGATCGATGGTCTTGTTGAAGATTTTCTACAACCAGTCTACGAACGCAGAGACTAAAGCCTGTACAATGTGCCTGTGCGGAAGAGTCAAAGTGGAAAGAGACGAGCTCCACGGTCCAAGCGACGAAGAGAACCGGACGAAGCGTGCAGGGGGACCGGACCCGGAGCATCCAGGATAAGATCGCTTGAAACACGAGGACCGGACTGCAGGAGCGCTTGGGGAAAATCGCCTGGAGACAGACACAACCACGGGGAGGACAGCTGTAAAAGAACGCAGACATTTGTGAAATGCTACAAACTTTCTTTATACGAACACAATTATGTCAATGGATTAGTATTCAGCCTCAGGCGATGCTTTGGAAGTTTTGGTGTCTCCTTCTCTGCAATAGGCTACGCAAGTAAGAAACAAAGCGGTTTTGTTGTTTTAATGGAGGTTTGTCTTTGTGAGTTTGTTGTGTTTCAAGTGAGAGAGACAAACGATCAGAACAGATTTCAGACAAAGCCTACACAATACATTCATAAGTTTTATTTGTGTTTTGCTGGTGTGCAATCAGGTTATTGCTATTCCGGTACTGTTTACGAAAGGTTTAATAGCTAGAAACAACTTAATAAAGGATTGAGTTGGACGTAGGGACAACGTGCAGCTCCCGTGCGATACAAAATAGATGTAGATTACACGCAAGGATGCTGTACGGCTTCATTTCCCCAAGAATGTCGTGAGTTGTTGGTGAGAGCTGAAAGTCTGCCGTAAGAAGACTGTAGCAAAACAGTTTCCACTCCACGAGCCACGTACGAACTCAGATTTTGTACGACCTGTAGATTCGTACGACCATTTTATTCGTATGGTCATTGTGACCGTAGCTTTACTCTCTCAAAAAATGCAACCTTGGAAAAATTCACAAGTGACTTTCCAAAAAGCAGCCTAAATTTGTTATAAAGAAGCAACTCTAGACGTTACTTTAACTTGCATTTTTTTAGACCTTAATCCTAACTTTAACCTTAGTGATAAGGTTCCCTTGAGTCATAAAAATGCACATGTTTGTGTGGGAAATATTGAATTTGTTGTGAAGATCGTCATGTAAATAAGCAGCGGAGGTGTCAGAGCACATGAGCTCACGGCTAGCTGTGATTAGCCAGCATAAGTTGCCAAAAATTGGTTTCAACTTGGCCAAAACAAGACACATAATGCGTTGTGTGCTTAACCCCATACTTTTGTGCTTAGAAAAACAATAATGCAGACTTTCTGGAAGTTATAAGGCGTGGGTTTAACTCCGGCTTTCTGTGTGGAGTTTGCACGTTCCTCCCCGTGTCTGGGTGGTTTCCTTCGGTTTCCTCACCAACCAATAACACGCAGGTTAGGGAACGCTTGGTGGTGGTCAGGGGTTTGAGATGCCAGGTGTTTAGACGAATCGCCTCTACTGAGTTGCCCCAGGAGTGATTCAAAAGCAAATATAAACTCTGAAGGACTGACAAAACACAGTTCAGCAAGTGCTATTGTAGACTAGTAAAAAATATATACTGTATATGCAGATGTCCTAAAGTTCATTGTGTATTGCAGTTGTTTACTGTGTTTAATTGGTGTATGTTGTGTGTTCCTCTCCAGGCCAGCAGAGGCAGAAGTACTACGACCTGATCGTGAACGGCTCGTACACTCCACAGACGGTGCCGCTGGGGGGAAAAGCTCTGTCAGACCAGACCAGAGTCCAGCCTCCAGCCCCAGCTCCAGCTCAGCCTCAGCCTCAGCCCGACACGGTAAAGTCTAAAAACTGTCTTAGTCCACCAGAATGTGCATAAAGCAGAACTCAAAAGAAGATAAGTTTATCTTGAGTTCTGGAGCAGGACCACACCTCTCCAATGTCCCCGTGGCTACAGTATTTAAACGTCTTGACTACACACACTTTGTCGTTTATGTTTCAGTTTAAATACATTATTATTAGATTCAGACAAACACAGCAGCAGTCTGATTTAGTCACAAAGTGCTTCACTTGTAATACAACTTTGGTTAAAAAGACAAAACTGGTAAATCTTTAATGTGTATTATAATCAATATATATAAACGTTTGCGGGCAGGTACACGACAGCCAGACTTTAACATAGCAACGGCCAATCAAAGACAGGCTTGATTATTATATAAATGTCTGGAAGGCCACAGAGTTGAAAGCAATTCTCTTTGTGGAAGAAACTCAAAGCTTTGCAGATTCAACTTTATAAACCTCTAAAAAGCCACTGGTTTGTCCAAAGTAGAGGCGTCCAATTTTTTTTCTTTTTTATTGAAACTCCAACTAAATAGGAGTATGGAAAAATTCTACTGGCAACATTTCAAATTCACATTAAAATGTGTTAAAAAGCCTAAAACTCAATAACTCACTGAAACACAATAATTATTGCTGTTTGTTCTAATATTTTCAGAGATCTGATGGACCAATAAAAATTGGTCCGAGAGCTGCAGTTTTGGCATTTGTGATTGTTCACAATGTTGATTATGAATTAACCTAATCAAACTTATTGCCCAGCACTACTTTCAAGCATTTTTAATTTATTTAGTTATTTTTTCTTAACCCATATAGAAAGTAGTTGAGGTTGTACCAGATCCCTGTAAGTCGTATTGAAACTCATGTATTGTGTTTCGTGTGTGTTCAGTCGTCGGAGCTGCGTCGGAGGCTGTCCAGTGAACTGGCCGTGTTGGCGGCTGGAGTTCAGGCTCTCACGGCGGGAAACCTTCCTCCGGCTCCGGCCTCGGTGGATCTGGACTCCAGCTTCACTCCAGGATCCACAGCCTCGTCTCAGGGCGGATCAGGAACGCCGCACAGCTCCCGCTCCGGAACGCCGTTCTCTCAGGACTCAGGATACGCTGGAAACAGGTCCGACATGTTCGCTAATACTGTTTATACTGTTAGGACTGCACAAGGAGGCGACGCCACACTTTGTGTAACTGTTTAAAAGGTCAACTATCTTTAGGTTTTATTCATTAAGAAACCATCATGTCTGTTAAATCCTTATGAAGCCTGGTTTATGCCTTCAACACGTGAAGTCTGCACAGAAAAGACTGGAGCAGAGCAGAGGCTGTATTTATATTTCTGTGCTGCTTCAATGGAGAGCTGCCTTTAAAATGTCGTTGATTTCTGCGTGTCCGATGCAGAAAACCTGGTCCACGCGGACTTCGCTTGAGGTTTCGTGTCTGCAAAAATCCTTGCCAACACATCAAGTATAATTAAGACCTGTTGTGTAACTGTCAAAAACAGAAAACACACGTTTTTGTAATGTCGATATTTTTATTGCACTAAAACAAATATACTTTGACTTGCTTGACCTAAAAATATCTTTATATTGAGGAGTTCACCCAGTTTCCTGAAATGCAGATTGCCATTATAAACTCCACAGAGATTTAGAAAAATTAAATCATTAAGAGTTTAAAGGCTTGTGGCGAGTTAGCTCAGATACATAACACAGTTGTTTACGATCTAAAGATATTTTTATAACTTTGCAGATTATGTAGTTTCAGAAACAGATTTTAAATAATATTGTAGTTCTTATATTCATTATTACTCACCACAGAGCTCATTAGGCTCGAGGACCTTTTCATACTTTTGCTGTTTATAATCAAATGTTACGTACACTGACTGTGAGGCTGGTTTGGTTCAGGGTGTCTGGCAAAGTGCCTGTTACTCTAACCTGGTCAGCCATATGGTTTATCTTGCGATATTTGTGAATTCACAAACACGAGATAAACCATCTGGCCTTCCTGCCGCCCGATTGGTTTGAGAATCCAAACCAGCAGTGTTTCGAAGGTGTTAAGACAGCTGTTAGCGCCTCGATGCTAACCCTCCCTACATTCAAGCTAAACAAAGATGGTGACTTACGTGGATGTTCGTGTTTCGGCTGCTTTTGATGCGGTTTTAGCAGAAATACTGAGTATTTTCTTTTTGAAAGAAGAGCCGTATGTAGGCCCCACACCCAATCAGCTCAAAGTATTTCACTAAATGCCCCACCTTTACTAGAACGCCTTCAGCTAGTAAAGTCCCAGATGGATATAGTGAGAACTCACTATATCCATCTGGCGTGAGCCAGGTTACTGTTGCTCCAGCTGCAGTCAAATGTAGCCTGTATTCTGGGAAAAATGTTCCGCAGACCCACGCGAGTCCTGGACGTGCGTCTGCTAGGGCTGCTCAAATATGATGAAAATAATATCAAGATTATTTAAATCATAACTACCGTAAATTTCGCCCTATTGAGCGCACCTGAATATAAGCCGCACCCACTAGATTTAAATAAGAAAAATTTTAAAAAGTGCATACATTCTCTGTTTGTCTATTTTCAGTTCTATTTTAAGTTGAAGCCGTTTAATTTATGCAGTGCTGCTCTTGTTCTGGGTCTGTGTAATGGCTGTGTATTTTGAGCAGACATGACAGATGAGCGTCGGTGGGTCTGTCATGTCTGCTCAAAATACACTGCTCAGAAGTTTGGATTCTCAACAAATAGTGTTATAATATTGACCTGTTCACAGATGAAGCTGTTCTTCTCTTCTTTCCTCAGACACAGCAGCTACAGCTCGAGCTCTCTGGGCAGCGGTTACCCTCCACAGGACATGCTGCCTTCCTCCTCCTCCTCCTCCGCCGTCTCCTCCACCGTGGGCGGGTACAAAGTGTCCCGTTACCCCGACGACCTGCAGGACTCCGTGCACTACCGCGGCCGGCCCGTGTACCCGCCCGGCTCCGCCTACCGCCCCGGCGAGCCGCCCTGCTACCCGCCGCCGTACCCGCACATGCCCCCGCACCACTCGGGCATGCCTCCGCCCCCTCACCAGTACGAACAGCTGCCGGAGCGAGAGAGGGAGCGGGACAGGGAGAGGGACGGGCGCTACGGGGGAGGAGGAGGCAGGGAGAGGAGGTCGTCTTATCACCACCAGGTAAAACTACACGATCTGACAGGTTTTGTGATTATTCAGGTTGTGACTCGACAAAAAAAATACTTAAAGTTAGGGCTGTCAAAATAGTGCATTAATTGAGATTAATTACAGACATATTAATGGAGTACATTTTTTTAATCGCATTAATTATTTTTAAATCTTTAACTTCATTGTTTCATGTGCGAGTTACAAAGTGACATGAGGATTGTTCAACTTGACAACTTAGCAACAAAACACTTCTAAAGTCTTCATTTTTTGCAATGGATTAATATTTCCATCTGCAACAATAATGTCATTAATAAAAAAACAAAACACTTGTGAGATTAAAAACAGATTAATTAATTACAGATAGAATTAATCGCTTGACAGCACTATTTAAAGTTCGTCTGACAATTTTGCTCATTTTCACATTATTTTTTGTTAAAACCTGCTTTAAAGACAAATTACATTTTACAAGGCTGCAAAAGTTAAATTATTCATAACTAATCAACTAATAGTTAAGTTTTTTCATTTTCACACTGCTCACACAATCAAGGTTTCAAATCTGACAAATTCTCTCTTAAATTCTTCGACACATGTTTAAAGGACCTATTCTGTCAATTCACTTTTCTAAGTTTTTACCTTGTTATAACGGTCTTCCTTCATCATTCTTACTCAAAGTTATATATATTTTTTCCCTTTTTTTTATTTAAGCTTCACCAGTGACAGACATTATTTCAGTACATACACAGCATTTACATTGAACAGTAGTGTGTAAACAGAAAAGAAAGTGTAAAAAATCTATTGTACTGTACAATCGTGATGATTATTTCCCTTCTTTTAATTATTTCTTTACATTTCTCTTTCTGCTTTTACACTCAAAGTTATATTGAATTGATTCATATTACTGATATAAATCCAAAAGATTAAAATTCAAAGTGAAGCTTATATGGTCAAAACTGTCCCATATTCACTTTCCAACAATAATAATTAGTTTTAAAAATCTGTTGCTTTTACAGTTACATTTTAAAAGTGAAGAGGCGGGGCTTATCAGATCTGCAGTTTTGAACAGGAAGTCACTAGAGCTGTTTCTATTTTTAAGTTGTTTTAGTCACCTTTGTGTTTTACAATGAACAAAGGTAAATTACTGATCTGTGAATGTTCTAGATTCTTATAAACATAAAAAAAAACACAATAGGACCCCTTTAATCGATTAACTTGTTACAGCCCTAAAACCTAAATAGTCGCCTTAGTTTAATGCAGTAGCATTAAGTCTGTTTCAAGTTTGCATTAATTTACATGTTATGTTAATCGTATTCAAATTCAAATAATATTGTTTTTGAGAACAGTATTATGAAGTCTATGACTTGACAATATAATTTGCAATGTTCCAAAGTTAAATACGTATTTTTTGCCCTATTGAGCTCACCTGAATATAAGCCGCACCAATTAAATTTAAAGAAGAAAAGTGATAAAGTGCATATATAGGCCGCACTTGTTAATGGTAAGTCTATGAGAATCTATAATTTTGCTGCATTGTGTATAAGCTGCAAAGTTCAAAGCTTAGGAAAAAAGTAGCGGCTTATAGCCCAGAAATTACTGTATATATTGTATATTGTATTACTACAGTAATAAAAATCAACACAATATGATACTGTATTAAGCTGTAAAAGCCATAAAAAGTAATGATTTAACTAACCGATGAATTAAAAAATGAGTCGATAGATTAATTGATGAGAAAATTGTTAGCTGCAGCCTAATAAACAATGAAAAAGGATGATTAACTCTGGATGTACAGAGACTGCGAGTTCGGTGCGAGTTGGGACATGTACGGATTTGTCCAAAGCCATGCAGATTCACGTGAATTCCCGCACGAACACTTGTATAATGAATTAAAAGCCTGACCAGACGGCTGCGGTCTCCAGGAAAACAGACTTAATTCAGTGTACATGGCGTATTGTTATTTAAGCACTTTCTAAGTTCTGCGGGACCGCGCAAGTCCCGACCCGCACCGAACTTGCAAGTCTGGTACATCCATGGTACAGAGCGAAATCTCAGAGATCTACTTATGAAGTCACAAATCTGGGACATTCAGAACAGTGTTTTCTGAGGCCAGTGGGAAAGCATAGTCACACAACTTCATATGAGTTTGTAACAAGAAGCAAAGAACGGGATTAAACAGGAGTAAATCATGTTGAGCAGATGTAGAAATAATTTTGCATATCATGAGTCTTTTAATCTAATAATCTCTGCTCTGTTCCTCCAGGACTCAAACTCGTCGTCCAAATACTCGTCGCACCATCACAGAGAAGACCGGCGTACAGCCGCAGAGACAGCACCGGCTCCGGCAGGTCGAGCGAACACGGCCGCCACCACCGCAACCACCACCACAGCTCCTCCCACAACCACCACAGCAGGAGGCGGAGCAGCCACGACCGGGACCGCGACAGAGACGGCGACTTCTCCTCCTCCAACAACAACAGCAGCAACAACAACGACCCGCGCTACTCCTCCTCCAACTCGCACCGCTCCTCGTCCAACAGCCTGTCCCCGCCTCCCGCCTCCGCCTTCAAAGACTCCGCCGCGGCAGCTCAGAACGCCGACAAAAACCCCCAGCGCCGCCTCCCCCTCTGCCCGTTTCTGTCACCGAAAAGACAGCGCCGCCTCCTCCTCCTCCGCCTCTCCCTCCGGCTTCAGTCATGGCCGCCGCCGTGGCAGAGTCGCTGGATTTCACGCAGCTCCAGGACAGTCCCAAAGCGGTGGAGCAGTGGAGCAAACCCAAACGCAGACCCAGCACGCCGCCGATTCCGCCCAAAAGCCCGAACAAAACCCCGCCTCCTCCGCTCAACATTTCGTCTTCGTCAAACGCTTCTCCGACTTCGACTTCGCTTCCCGTTAACGTTTTACAGCAGCAGCAGCAGACTCCGCCCGCCAGCTCGCCGCTCCCCAATCCGCCCAAGCAAGGCTCCTCCTCCCCCGAGCCGGATTCGACCAATGAGAGCCTGCCGTTCGTGTACCACAGCAGCAGTTTGGACTCCAGGATAGAGATGCTGCTGAAGGAACAGAAGGCCAAGTTCTCGTTCTTGGCGTCGGACGAGGAGGACAACGAGGAGGGGCAGAGGAAGGGCGAGGGAGGGGAGGAGAAGGAGAGGAGGAGAGCGGAGAGGGGGAGGAAGAGAGGGAAAGGAGGAGGAGAGGAGGAGAGGGGAGGAAGAGTCCCAGTGTGGTACAGGCAGCCACACCGTCCTCTTCGTCAAACACAGAGCCTGGACCAACGCCGGAGGAGCCAAAGGTGACTTATACTTTTCTGTTTTATTAATATTACAGGGTTTGTACAGGCACATAAAGGAAAAAGTCCTGGAAAAGTTTTGGAAAATGTAAAAATACTCCGGAATAAAAAAAAGGGGGATTTTTGCTTTGACACAGTCCCAATTCTGAAAAAAACAAGATTTAAAAAAGGTCTTGTTTGACATCATTTTAGAAAACACTGAAATTAATTTATTTACGTCTTAATAAGTTGATAAAGACAATATTTAATTGAAATTATGTGTGAATAAATACATTATCATGGAAATATAGAGAATTGTGTTGGAGACTAAAGAATTGAAAGTTTTTTATATTTGATGCTGAATACTGTTGTAACGCTAAATCCAAATCCGTGATTAGTCGACTGTAAAAAAAAATAAATAAAAAAAGCGTATTTATTAGGGCTGTCAGTTTTATCGCGTTTTTATCGCGTTAACGCAAAACTATTTTAACGGCGACAATTTTTTGACGCAAATTAATCGCATGGTTGTTTTTCACCATTAAAACGCTCCAATGACGCGAGGTTCATAGAAAAACACAGACACAAGCAGAAAAGGCCTAGACAAGGCTCAGCTGGCTCACTGTTGTAGACTTTGGTAACGTTTCCACTCGATCCCACGACTGTCTGAGCATGAGTGTGTTTGTTTACCTCGGCTCCGTCCATGTGCCTCGATCAGCTGATGAGGAGGCTCCGTACATGTTTCCACCTTCCTGTGTCTTGATAAAGTCGCGGTCCGTGGTCACTAAATGTGATGTTTGTCCACTCAGGTTGTTGAAACGATCCAATATCCAGAATAGTCTTTCAAAACTCCAGTAAAAACTTTCGTAGTTCTACTTTTGGCTCCGCTAGCTTAGCGGTAAAGCTGCGCTCGTTTTAACTAACACTTCCTTTGAATCCTTCACAATAAAAGCTCTTAATCTCCAGCTGCAGAAAGCGCTTTATTGTGAAAGAGAGTGTAATAAATGCTTATAATGAGTGAGACACGTCAATACCACGATTTGGCCTAATGTTATGGGAATGCATTATTATAAAATAATAAAATATATTAAAAAAATTATATATAAACATTATTTTACACTTCAAGAATGTAACAGATTCTATAAATAAAGACATAATAAACAGGAATTCAAGCTAAATATATTATTAGAATGTAAATACATTAAAATATATAAAAAAAAACATTTAATTATATGTGATTAATCGCGAGTTAACTCAAGACAATCATGTGATTAATCGCGATTAAAATTTTAATCGCTTGACAGCCCTAGTATTTATACAATAAATACATGAGAAAACCAAGCCTTGACAATCAAAGATGTGCCAGTGTGCTCATGGCCGTTAGCTTTAGCCTTTTGCTGGGTGCGCTACAGGTTATGGAACATGCACAGTTGTGTTTCCCCAAGGATCTTTTGCACAAGGAGCGGGACAATCTGACCGCTCAGACCAATCAGAGTGGCAGTTACAGAGCGAGCAGCGATAGTCAATGCTAAAGCTTAAGAAAACGTTTTATACAAAACTAAAACCTTTTGATTCGAAAAAAGTTTATAAAGTGAAAATAGGTAAGAATGACTACAACATCCAGTTTGTGTTTGCATGCAGCTCTGGGGAAAAATGCTTTCTAGCCTGTAGAGAGAGTACAATGAATACAGAAATGTCCTGTCCAGATAATGTAATAGTTTCTTGGGAAAACGCTTTTTTTTTGCAAAGACACTGCTTTATTAAAACAAGAAGACACTTTTTATTGTCTGACTATAATCTTTTTATCATTTTAGTCACAATACACAATAGATTAATTACAAAAATATCCGACTATTCAAATATTGAAGTAATATTTAGCGACAGCCCTAATCCTGAGCTTTAAAAAATATAATGAGTTTTTGGGGCAGTGCTGATATGCTACAAGTTTATTGTCTCTTAACTTCGTCATACATTTCTGTTTCTAATATGAATACATAGACATAATATTTTTGTGGTGTCAGTTGATATTTTTCTTTGAAGTTCTGTGAGTTTAATGTTTGCTCTTATGTTCCTTCAGGTGGTTGTGTCCGGCTCCACGGCTCCAGAGGAGGAAGTGTCTCAGACTGTGGATCCTCAGCACCGGACCGGAGCTCACACTCCTCCGTACAACGGCCAGAGTCAGGTACAGACAGGACAGATATTAATGTGTCAACGTTTGTGTAGTGCTGAGGTCCAATGAGTTATTCACGTTTTAGCTTATCCACTGTCAGCCTTAACTTACCAAAGATCAATATTTTGTTTCTGTTTGGCCTGCAGCCTAAAAAACTGATATAAAGCTTTAGTGTGAAGAGGAAACAGCACTATACAAGATGAGACTGTTTTCTTTATGATAAAAAAGGGCTCTGGGTGGAATTTTTATACTAAATCTGAATGAATCTACTTTGTTCCTGCAGCCGTCTCCTCACTCGTCCGGTGAAGACATGGAGATTTCAGACGAGGAGGAGGGAGACACAGCCGCCATCTCCACTCCTCACGCAGCCCCTCCCCTGGCTCCTCCCCCTCCTCTGCTCCTCTTGGCTCCGCCCCTCAGCCCGCCCCCGCAGACCCTTCGTCCTCTTCGTCTCCTCCTCCTGACTCCTCCTCCTCCTCCTCGTCACAGCAGCAGCAGCACTTCCCGCCCATGCCCTCGTACCCTCCTCACCTGCCTCCGCCACCTCCGCCCGGGTACTCCCTGCAGCCGCCTCCTCCCCCGGGCATCCCTCCTCTGCCGCACATGGAGCTGCACCCAGAGTACCCTCCGCCCATGCCTCCGCCTCACCTGTTCGACTACGCCTCGTCCATGGAGCTGATGAGTCAGTACAGCGGCGGAGCTCCCATGTCCTTCCAGATGCAGACGCACATGTTGAGTCGACTGCACCAGATGAGGATGGCCGCCTCCAGTGCCAGCACAGGTACACAACAAACTAGTAATGTTACTTCAAAACTACAGGTAGCAATAATCAGATATTCATTTAGTCAAATGTAATCCTGTGACTTAGAGATGTCACAATATCAAACTTTAGTATTATTGTAAGACACAATGTCACAATTTAGTGATTATTTATGATAACAGACTGGGCTGCAAGTAACAATCTTTTGGGACATTTTCTGTTGATTATCTTGATTAATCAATGTATTGTTTATGTTGCAAACAACTGATCAAAATGAGATTTTTATACAATTTGACCAGTACTGTCATTTATAATAATTTAGACAAGTTGCCAGATTTTCCGGACTATAAGTCGCGTGCGTGCTGCTAGTTTCATCAGGGAGACGTTACACTGACCCCTGCAAGGTGCATGGTCCTGCGGAAATAATATTTATAAAACGTCAAATGCTCTAATTTAAGAGCTGAATTCTGCAGATTTTAGTCTTGTTGTCATATGCATTTTTAGTAGTAGCTTTGCCTGCACAATATTGACAAAAAATTGATGTGCGATATTTAACATATGTTTTTTTTTTGTTGAGCATACCATTTTGCAAAGTGTTAAATAAAATATATAAACAAAAAAGCCCTTTTGCTGTTGTGCTGCTGTGTAAAAGTACTGCGTAAGGGAAGGAGAAAAATCACAGCTTTTGCGATTAGCTAATCACAGTTTTCTATTTTGTGGTATCGATATCGATATATCCTGCAGCCCTACCTCGTGCCAACTGCCCTTGGCCTTAGTACAATCACTGTGTCACAAAAAGATCGTAAAGGAGCTGGAGTGAAGAAGGTGTCCAGCATTTTTTTTCTGTATTAACTGTGTTATTAAATGTGTTTTTGTGTCAGGTCTGACTCCAGGACCAGGAGAGGGCGCTACAGCCGACTACAGCTCCTACCACCTCCACTCGATTCCTCCTCCACCTTTTATGGAGCAGGAAGGCAGCAGCTCCCACTACGACCAGGACCACAGGTCAGACCAGGGTTTTGATCTTCTGGGTCATTAACAGCCTGATATATCGGTCTATCTCTAGTTAAAAGCTTCTAAAACTTCACTTTTTCTCATTTAAAGTGAGAATATCCTTGTCATTTAAAGTAAATTATATAGTTGTGCTTCTAAACCGTGTCTCTCTCTTTCTCTTTCTCTCAGGTACATGCCTCCTCACATGCCGTTCCCGTACCACCCGGACCAGCACAGCTCTCAGCTCCCTCCTCCTCCCGTGCCTCCTCCTCACTCTCTGCCTCCGCCCTCGTGGCCCCCGCTGCCTCCACACTTCCCCTTCATGCCTCCCCGGGCTACGGTACGGTCCTGCCCGCGGCCCAGAGCGCGGAGGGGCGGAGGGCTCGGAGTTCCAGCGCGCCGAGGCCGGAGAGCAGCCGGTGGGAGAGTCCGCACGAGGCCACGGTTCAGCTGGTCCTGGATCAGCTCATTCAGGAGATGAAGAACATCATGCAGCCGAGATCTCAACAGGAAGATGGTGGAGAACGTGGCTTTTAACACGTTCGACGAGTGGTGGGAGCGGAAGGAGACCAAGGCCAAGGTGAGGAGCTGCGTTAAATGTAGTTGTTGCAGTTCTTAAACACACCTTGTGTTAAACCTTGTGTTTTCTTGCTGCAGCCGTTCCAGACGATGGTTCGCGGAGTTTCAGCTCTTCGTGACGAGGGAAAGAAAGAAGAGAAGCAGAGTCGACCTCGAGAACCAATCATGTCTCTCGTGGACTGGGCCAAGAGCGGAGGAGTGGAGGGCTTCAGCCTGCGGGGGGCGCTACGACTGCCATCGTTCAAGGTAAACAAGAAGTATTGTGATGCTGCACTCTGGCACCATGGATGTATTATATTATCTGGATTGGGCTCCGCCCCCTCTTTCCTGATGCGAGTGGCGATCAGGCCGCTCCGCGGTACTGCAGCGATTGGCCAAGAAAAATTTCCCCATAGACAGTCAATGCATTTTTCGGCACTTCAAACTGCTATTGCTCCGCGGACACGGCACCTACAGCTTTAACTAAGGTCTCATTTTGAAGGTATTTCTTTCTAGTTTCACTACATAAATTTTCCAATTTTTTCGATGCCCCAAACGCTTAAACGGGGTTTAGCCTAGCTTACCGCTCTGCCCGCGCTCTCTCCGCTCCCCCCCGCTCCTCCGCCGCTCTCCCCCGCTCAGGCCTCCATCGCTCTGATTGGTCAGAACTGATCACGCTGTCACTTTTCTGACGTCACGGTAGTGGGAGGCGCTAGCCCGTATTCAGGAAAGAGCGCGGAAGAAAAAATCTTTTTCGGCATCAATGCGCCACTGAGCACAAGCCATTGAAAACAACGGGCCGCCATCTTGGACTCATCTTCCAGTTATAATTATACTTCCATGTCTGGCACTCACTGCTCCTGGGAGAATGGGTCAAATGCAAAGGACAAATTTCTCTGCGGAGACAAAAGAGTGTAACCTAAAGTTCAACCTCTGTAGGCATAAAATGAGGCATCAAATTATCACAAGACTGCACCCATGTGAAGCCTTCATTTTTAAGTTCAGCCAGGACATGAAAGGATTGCGTAGCAAAAGGTCTCCTCCACATATAAATCTGTAGTGAGTACCGTATATTCTGAGAGAAAAATGTCCGAGTTAATACTTTGCATACATAAGACCAATACAAAAGCAGGAAAATTAGAGCTGATATTTGCAAAAATTGATTGTGAAAACATGTAAAATATTAATGTGTCTAATTCAGACTCTGCTGAACGGCGCTGCGTTTTTTTGCACTCAAATAATAATAATTGAATGGGCTTGCGCCCGTTAACAGATTTTATAAGTAAAAAAACATTGTTGGAATAGGCACCAGGGGTCTCATTTATAAAGCCTACTTACGCACAAAATGAGCCTCGAAAAGTACGGAGCAGTCTTTTACGTAAAACTTGAGATTTATAAAAAACATCTTGAACGTGAAACATTACGTATCTCTCCGCACATTTTGGACGTTGCGTATGTGTGTCAGACTTCACTTAAACACGGCTCAGAGGCAGGAGAGACGTGAGAGGAGAGGACGGCGTGTTTGAGGAACATTTGAAATGGGCAAATATGACTTTATTTAAAACAAACAGCAACAAAAAAACAAGCAATTGTTTTCAAAGCGCTCATAAAGTTTATGTGGGTGCGCTCTTGTGCACGCTCTTACGTACACGTGCGCTTCACGCTGAATGATCCCGCAGCAGCAGTATATCTAGTCTCTATCGTAAACGTTCACTAGACACAGTCTGTCTGACCCGCGTTTAGGGAGCACGCGCGTCACACGCACGAGCCTGCGTCCCACTTCTTTTCCTCAAGTCGCCGCTTCTTCCCAAACCCCGAGCCACAGCGCGGACACGTCCTTTACGCACACAAACCCACGTCTGCATGGGCTACAGGCTTTACAAAAGCGATATGACTTTTCCCCCTTTCATGTCTGTTAAACAATCTTTAAAGCTGTGGTTCTGATAAAGTAGACTAAATGACAGTGTGTTTTCAATGACAGTGTGTAAAAGTGTCTCAGAGAAGCAACGATCACTCTTGAATTAACTTCCCCTGAGCCTGTGCGATGTGTCCCGCTGCAGCATCTCTCCTCTGCTCCTCCCCCTGCTCCTTCTTCTGTCAGTCAAACTCACTCATTATCAGCTCATGTTTATTTAAATCACTCATTTGCGTTCCGTTTATGGTGAGACGGAGGTGTGAAGGGGGCGTGGCCTGAGGCGGGATCCTGGCCGCAGATTTCTGCTGCTCAGTAGAAAAAGAGCGCTTACGGAAGGTTTTATAAATCTGGCCAATTTTTCACTCAGGACAAATCTCAGTTTTTTTCGTAGTAGCTTTTCCAAGTAGTTATTTACGCACTCTTTTATAAATGAGACCCCAGGGCAATAACTAGAGACTGCAATGTACAAAGGCGCAGAACTAAATTTAGCCAAACAGTGGTCTCTATTAGAGGCACAAAAGTATGGAACACGCTGCCAGAGCAGGTTAAAAACTGTAGTAATTATTCAGTCTTCAAAACATCTCTCAAACAATGGCTGAAAACAAACCAGCTTTTCTGCTCAAAATCTGCTTCTTTCAGGCACATGGTCACTTGTTATTAGGGATGTCAAGATTAACCGTTTTTCAATAATCGTGAATATTTTCCCCACGGTAGGTTATTCGTGGAATTTTTACAACTCACGGTAAACCGCAAACACGTCTTACGTCTTCTGTGACCGCCTAGCTCGGGCAGCGTGAGGCGGAGAACAGCGTGTGTGTCGTCAACTCACCGCTAGTTGAAAGGTGCTGAAGTTAGCGCTTCAGCAGTTGTATCCATCCAAAATATCAAGTCGAGGGTTGTTTTAAAGATGACCAGGGTTTTGTGCGGCTGAAGAGTGTCCAATATGCAAGACGTGCCTTTGAAAAGTAGCCGCTAAAAGCGCAACACATCCAACACGATCTAGCATCTTCGATACGATCATCCCTCGCTGTTCGTCCAAGTGAAGGTAAAGAAACAACGTAAATCCTTTAAACAAAGCGCTCCAGAGAGAGTCACACAGCTCACGGCAAAAATGAACAAGTATTTATACTTCATTTGACATAAACTCCGACCTGAAAGTAAAACTAAAGCAGAGACGCTGCAGACGTCACGTGACGACGCTGGGAAACAAAACGTGTGGATGACGTCGCCTTCGTGAGTCACATGACAAATATCACACATAATAATATTAGTAGTAATCGATCTCTCCTTGTAAGTATAATGAGCAATTAAAGCAATCATTAAAGGGACAATAATGTTTTTTTAATGCTTGAATGATAATTTGTTTAAAACATTAAAAATTATCTNGTTCAAAATAGACTGCATTAATTGAGATTAATTACAGACATATTAATGGAGTACATTTTTTTATCGCATTAATCTATTTTTAAATCTTTAACTTCATTGTTTCCATGTGCGAGTTACAAAGTGACATGAGGATTGTTCAACTTGACAACTTAGCAACAAAACACTTCCTAAAGTCTTCATTTTTTGCAATGGATTAATATTTCCATCTGCAACAATAATGTCATTAATAAAAACAAAACAAAAACACTTGTGAGATTAAAAACAGATTAATTAATTACAGATCAGAATTAATCGCTTGACAGCACTATTTAAAGTTCGTCTGACACATTTTGCTCATTTTCACATTATTTTTGTTAAAACCTGCTTTAAAGACAAATTACATTTTTACAAGGGCTGCAACAAGTTAAGCAATTATTCATAACTAATCAACTAATAGTTAAAGTTTTTTTCATTTTCACACTGCTCACACAATCAAGGTTTCAAATCTGACAAATTCCTCTCTAAATTCTTCGACACATGTTTAAAGGGACCTATTCTGTCCAATTCACTTTTCTAAGTTTTTAACCTTGTTATAACGGTCTTCCTCATCATTACTTTACTCAAAGTTATATATATATTTTTTTCCCTTTTTTTTATTTAAGCTTCACCAAGTGACAGACATTATTTACAGTACATACACAGCATTTACATTGAACAGTAGTGTGTCAGCAGAAAGAAAAGTGTAAAAAATCTATTGTACCTGTACAATCGTGATGATTATTTCCCTTCTTTTTAATTATTTCTTTTACACTTTCTCTTTCTGCTTTTACACTCAAAGTTATATTTGTTGATTCATTTACTTGTTATAAATCCAAAAGATTAAAATTCAAAGTGAAGCTTATATGGTTCAAAACTGTCCCATATTCACTTTCCAACAATAATAATTAGTTTTAAAAATCTGTTGCTTTTTACAGTTACATTTTAAAAGTGAAGAGGCGGGGCTTATCAGATCTGCAGTTTTGAACAGGAAGTCACTAGAGCTGTTTCTATTTTTATAGTTGTTTAGTCACCTTTGTGTTTTACAATGAACAAAAGGTAAATTACTGATCTGTGAATGTTCTAGATTCTTACTAAACATAAAAAAAAACACAATAGGACCCCTTTAATCGATTAACTTGTTACAGCCCTATTCATTTGCAGTTGTTAATCGACTTTGCATTTAAACATGTTATGTTAATCGTATTCAATATTCAAATAATATTGTTTTTGAGAACAGTATTATGAAGTCTATGACTTGACAATATAATTTGCAATGTTCCAAAGTTAAATACGTATTTTTTGCCCTATTGAGCTCACCTGAATATAAGCCGCACCAATTAAATTTAAGAAGAAAAGTGATAAAGTGCATATATAGGCCGCACTTGTTAATGGTAAGTCTATGAGAATCTATAATTTTGCTGCATTGTTGTATAAGCCTGCAAAGTTCAAAGCTTAGGAAAAAAGTAGCGGCTTATAGCCCAGAAATTACTGTATATATTGTATATTGTATTACTACAGTAATTAAAACAAAAATGATACTGTATTAAGCTGTAAAAAGCCATAAAAAAGTAATGATTTAACTAACCGATGAATTAAAAAATGAGTCGATAGATTAATTGATGAGAAAATTGTTAGCTGCAGCCCTAATAAACAATGAAAAAGGATGATTATCTTGGACTGTCTGCCTGCGAGTTGTCTGGATGAATTACGTGAATTCCCGCACGAACACTTGTATAAAAAAAAGCCTGACCAGACGGCTGCGGTCTCGAGAAACAGACTATTCAGTCACATGTGCACTTTGTGATGGCAAGAAGTCAATGTTAGTCTACTTATGAAGACACGATGTAAAATAGTCACACAACTTCATATGAGTTTGTAACAAGCAAAGAACGGGATTAAAAGGAAGTAATCATGTTGGAGCAGGATGTAGAAATATATTTTGCATATCATGAGTCTTTTTAATCTAATAATCTCTGCTTCTGTTCCTCCAGGACTCAAACTCGTCGTCCAAATACTCGTCGCACCATCACAGAGAAGACCGGGCGTACAGCCGCAGAGACAGCACCGGCTCCGGCAGGTCGAGCGAACACGGCCGCCACCACCGCAACCACCACCACAGCTCCTCCCACAACCACCACAGCAGGAGGCGGAGCAGCCACGACCGGGACCGCGACAGAGACGGCGACTTCTCCTCCTCCAACAACAACAGCAGCAACAACAACGACCCGCGCTACTCCTCCTCCAACTCGCACCGCTCCTCGTCCAACAGCCTGTCCCCGCCTCCCGCCTCCGCCTTCAAAGACTCCGCCGCGGCAGCTCAGAACGCCGACAAAAACCCCCAGCGCCGCCTCCCCCTCTGCCCGTTTCTGTCGCCGAAAAGACAGCGCCGCCTCCTCCTCCTCCGCCTCTCCCTCCGGCTTCGTCATGGCCGCCGCCGTGGCAGAGTCGCTGGATTTCACGCAGCTCCAGGACAGTCCCAAAGCGGTGGAGCAGTGGAGCAAACCCAAACGCAGACCCAGCACGCCGCCGATTCCGCCCAAAAGCCCGAACAAAACCCCGCCTCCTCCGCTCAACATTTCGTCTTCGTCAAACGCTTCTCCGACTTCGACTTCGCTTCCCGTTAACGTTTTACAGCAGCAGCAGCAGACTCCGCCCGCCAGCTCGCCGCTCCCCAATCCGCCCAAGCAAGGCTCCTCCTCCCCCGAGCCGGATTCGACCAATGAGAGCCTGCCGTTCGTGTACCACAGCAGCAGTTTGGACTCCAGGATAGAGATGCTGCTGAAGGAACAGAAGGCCAAGTTCTCGTTCTTGGCGTCGGACGAGGAGGACAACGAGGAGGGGCAGAGGAAGGGCGAGGGAGGGGAGGAGAAGGAGAGGAGGAGAGCGGAGAGGGGGAGGAAGAGAGGGAAAGGAGGAGGAGTAGGAGGAGAGGGGAGGAAGAGTCCCAGTGTGGTACAGGCAGCCACACCGTCCTCTTCGTCAAACACAGAGCCTGGACCAACGCCGGAGGAGCCAAAGGTGACTTATACTTTTCTGTTTTATTAATATTACAGGGTTTGTACAGGCACATAAAGGAAAAAGTCCTGGAAAAGTTTTGGAAAATGTAAAAATACTCCGGAATAAAAAAAAGGGGGATTATTTGCTTTGACACAGTCCCAATTCTGAAAAAAACAAGATTTAAAAAAGGTCTTGTTTGACATCATTTTAGAAAACACTGAAATTAATTATTTACGTCTTAATAAGTTGATAAAGACAATATTTAATTGAAATGTATGTGTGAATAAATACATTATCATGGAAATATAGAGAATTGTGTTGGAGACTAAAGAATTGAAAGTTTTTTATATTTGATGCTGAATACTGTTGTAACGCTAAATCCAAATCCGTGATTAGTCGACTGTAAAAAAAAAAAAAAAAAAAAGCGTATTTATTAGGGCTGTCAGTTTTATCGCGTTTTTATCGCGTTAACGCAAAACTATTTTAACGGCGACAATTTTTTGACGCAAATTAATCGCATGGTTGTTTTTCACCATTAAAACGCTCCAATGACGCGAGTTCATAGAAAAACACAGAGCACAAGCAGAAAGGCCTAGACAAGGCTCAGCTGGCTCACTGTTGTAGACTTTGGTAACGTTTCCACTCGATCCCACGACTGTCTGAGCATGAGTGTGTTTGTTTACCTCGGCTCCGTCCATGTGCCCGATCAGCTGATGAGGAGGCTCCGTACATGTTTCCACCTTCCTGTGTCTTGATAAAGTCGCGGTCCGTGGTCACTAAATGTGATGTTTGTCCACTCAGGTTGTTGAAACGATCCAATATCCAGAATAGTCTTTCAAAACTCCAGTAAAAACTTTCGTAGTTCTACTTTTGGCTCCGCTAGCTTAGCGGTAAAGCTGCGCTCGTTTTAACTAACACTTCCTTTAATCCTTCACAATAAAAGCTTCATAATCTCCAGCTGCAGAAAGCGCTTTATTGTGAAAGAGAGTGTAATAAATGCTTATAATGAGTGAGACACGTCAATCCACGATTTGGCCTAATGTTATGGGAATGCATTATTATAAAATAATAAAATAATTAAAAAATTATATATAAACATTATTTTACACTTCAAGAATGTAACAGATTCTACAATAAAGACATAATAAACAGGAATTCAAGCTAAATATATTATTAGAATGTAAAATACATTAAAATATAAAAAAAAACATTTAATTATATGTGATTAATCGCGAGTTAACTCAAGACAATCATGGATTAATCGCGATTAAATTTTTAATCGCTTGACAGCCCTAGTATTTATACAATAAATACATGAGAAAACCAAGCCTTGACAATCAAAGATGTGCCAGTGTGCTCATGGCATGGCCGTTAGCTTTAGCCTTTTGCTGGGTGCGCTACAGGTTATGGAACATGCACAGTTGTGTTTCCCCAAGGATCTTTTGCACAAGGAGCGGACAATCTGACCGCTCAGACCAATCAGAGTGGCAGTTACAGAGCGAGCAGCGATAGTCAATGCTAAAGCTTAAGAAAACGTTTTATACAAAACTAAAACCTTTTGATTCGAAAAAAAGTTTATAAAGTGAAAATAGGTAAGAATGACTACAACATCCAGTTTGTGTTTGCATGCAGCTCTGGGGAAAAATGCTTTCTAGCCTGTAGAGAGAGTACAATGAATACAGAAATGTCCTGTCCAGATAATGTAATAGTTTCTTGGGAAAACGCTTTTTTTTTGCAAAGACACTGCTTTATTAAAACAAGAAGACACTTTTTTATTGTCTGACTATAATCTTTTTATCATTTTAGTCACAATACACAATAGATTAATTACAAAATAATCCGACTATTCAAATATTGAAGTAATATTTAGCGACAGCCCTAATCCTGAGCTTTAAAAAATATAATGAGTTTTTGGGGCAGTGCTGATATGCTACAAGTTTATTGTCTCTTAAACTTCGTCATACATTTCTGTTTCTAATATGAATACATAGACATAATATTTTTGTGGTGTCAGTTGATATTTTTCTTTGAAGTTCTGTGAGTTTAATGTTTGCTCTTATGTTCCTTCAGGTGGTTGTGTCCGGCTCCACGGCTCCAGAGGAGGAAGTGTCTCAGACTGTGGATCCTCAGCACCGGACCGGAGCTCACACTCCTCCGTACAACGGCCAGAGTCAGGTACAGACAGGACAGATATTAATGTGTCAACGTTTGTGTAGTGCTGAGGTCCAATGAGTTATTCACGTTTTAGCTTATCCACTGTCAGCCTTAACTTACCAAAGATCAATATTTTGTTTCTGTTTGGCCTGCAGCCTAAAAACTGATATAAAGCTTTAGTGTGAAGAGGAAACAGCACTATACAAGATGAGACTGTTTTCTTTATGATAAAAAAGGGCTCTGGGTGAATTTTTATACTAAATCTGAATGAATCTACTTTGTTCCTGCAGCCGTCTCCTCACTCGTCCGGTGAAGACATGGAGATTTCAGACGAGGAGGAGGGAGACACAGCCGCCATCTCCACTCCTCACGCAGCCCCTCCCCCTGGCTCCTCCCCCTCCTCTGCTCCTCTTGGCTCCGCCCCTCAGCCCGCCCCCGCAGACCCTTCGTCCTCTTCGTCTCCTCCTCCTGACTCCTCCTCCTCCTCCTCGTCACAGCAGCAGCAGCACTTCCCGCCCATGCCCTCGTACCCTCCTCACCTGCCTCCGCCACCTCCGCCCGGGTACTCCCTGCAGCCGCCTCCTCCCCCGGGCATCCCTCCTCTGCCGCACATGGAGCTGCACCCAGAGTACCCTCCGCCCATGCCTCCGCCTCACCTGTTCGACTACGCCTCGTCCATGGAGCTGATGAGTCAGTACAGCGGCGGAGCTCCCATGTCCTTCCAGATGCAGACGCACATGTTGAGTCGACTGCACCAGATGAGGATGGCCGCCTCCAGTGCCAGCACAGGTACACAAAAACTAGTAATGTTACTTCAAAACTACAGGTAGCAATAATCAGATATTCATTTAGTCAAATGTAATCCTGTGACTTAGAGATGTCACAATATCAAACTTTAGTATTATTGTAAGACACAATGTCACAATTTAGTGATTATTTATGATAACAGACTGGGCTGCAAGTAACAATCTTTTGGGACATTTTTCTGTTGATTATCTTGATTAATCAATGTATTGTTTATGTTGCAAACAACTGATCAAAATGAGATTTTTATACAATTTGACCAGTACTGTCATTTATAATAATTTAGACAAGTTGCCAGATTTTCCGGACTATAAGTCGCGTGCGTGCTGCTAGTTTCATCAGGGAGACGTTACACTGACCCCTGCAAGGTGCATGGTCCTGCGGAAATAATATTTATAAAACGTCAAATGCTCTAATTTAAGAGCTGAATTCTGCAGATTTTAGTCTTGTTGTCATATGCATTTTTAGTAGTAGCTTTGCCTGCACAATATTGACAAAAAATTGATGTGCGATATTTAACATATGTTTTTTTTTTGTTGAGCATACCATTTTGCAAAGTGTTAAATAAAATATATAAACAAAAAAGCCCTTTGCTGTTGTGCTGCTGTGTAAAAGTACTGCGTAAGGGAAGGAGAAAAATCACAGCTTTTGCGATTAGCTAATCACAGTTTTCTATTTTGTGGTATCGATATCGATATATCCTGCAGCCCTACCTCGTGCCAACTGCCCTTGGCCTTAGTACAATCACTGTGTCACAAAAAGATCGTAAAGGAGCTGGAGTGAAGAAGGTGTCCAGCATTTTTTTTCTGTATTAACTGTGTTATTAAATGTGTTTTTGTGTCAGGTCTGACTCCAGGACCAGGAGAGGGCTACAGCCGACTACAGCTCCTACCACCTCCACTCGATTCCTCCTCCACCTTTTATGGAGCAGGAAGGCAGCAGCTCCCACTACGACCAGGACCACAGGTCAGACCAGGGTTTTGATCTTCTGGGTCATTAACAGCCTGATATATCGGTCTATCTCTAGTTAAAAGCTTCTAAAACTTCACTTTTTCTCATTTAAAGTGAGAATATCCTTGTCATTTAAAGTAAATTATATAGTTGTGCTTCTAAACCGTGTCTCTCTCTTTCTCTTTCTCTCAGGTACATGCCTCCTCACATGCCGTTCCCGTACCACCCGGACCAGCACAGCTCTCAGCTCCCTCCTCCTCCCGTGCCTCTCCTCACTCTCTGCCTCCGCCCTCGTGGCCCCCGCTGCCTCCACACTTCCCCTTCATGCCTCCCCCGGGCCTACGGTACGGTCCTGCCCGCGGCCCAGAGCGCGGAGGGGCGGAGGGCTCGGAGTTCCAGCGCGCCGAGGCCGGAGAGCAGCCGGTGGAGAGTCCGCACGAGGCCACGGTTCAGCTGTCCTGGATCAGCTCATTCAGGAGATGAAGAACATCATGCAGCGAGATCTCAACAGGAAGATGGTGGAGAACGTGGCTTTTAACACGTTCGACGAGTGGTGGGAGCGGAAGGAGACCAAGGCCAAGGTGAGGAGCTGCGTTAAATGTAGTTGTTGCAGTTTCTTTAAACACACCTTGTGTTAAACCTTGTGTTTTCTTGCTGCAGCCGTTCCAGACGATGGTTCGCGGAGTTTCAGCTCTTCGTGACGAGGAAAAGAAAGAAGAGAAGCAGAGTCGACCTCGAGAACCAATCATGTCTCTCGTGGACTGGGCCAAGAGCGGAGGAGTGGAGGGCTTCAGCCTGCGGGGGGCGCTACGACTGCCATCGTTCAAGGTAAACAAGAAGTATTGTGATGCTGCACTCTGGCACCATGGATGTATTATATTATCTGGATTGGGCTCCGCCCCCTCTTTCCTGATGCGAGTGCGATCAGGCCGCCCGCGGTACTGCAGCGATTGGGCCCAAGAAAAATTTCCCCATAGACAGTCAATGCATTTTTCGGCACTTCAAACTGCTATTGCTCCGCGGACACGGCACCTACAGCTTTAACTAAGGTCTCATTTTGAAGGTATTTCTTTCTAGTTTCACTACATAAATTTTCCAATTTTTTCGATGCCCCAAACGCTTAAACGGGGTTTAGCCTAGCTTACCGCTCTGCCGCGCTCTCTCCGCTCCCCCCCGCTCCTCCGCCGCTCTCCCCCCCGCTCAGGCCTCCATCGCTCTGATTGGTCAGAACTGATCACGCTGTCACTTTTCTGACGTCACGGTAGTGGGAGGCGCTAGCCCGTATTCAGGAAAGAGCGCGGAAGAAAAATCTTTTTCCGCATCAATGCGCCACTGAGCACAAGCCATTGAAACAACGGGCCGCCATCTTGGACTCATCTTCCAGTTATAATTTACTTCCATGTCTGGCACTCACTGCTCCTGGGAGAATGGGTCAAATGCAAAGGACAAATTTCTCTGCGGAGACAAAAGAGTGTAACCTAAAGTTCAACCTCTGTAGGCATAAAATGAGGCATCAAATTATCACAAGACTGCACCCATGTGAAGCCTTCATTTTTAAGTTCAGCCAGGACATGAAAGGATTGCGTAGCAAAAGGTCTCCTCCACATATAAATCTGTAGTGAGTACCGTATATTCTGAGAGAAAAATGTCCGAGTTAATACTTTGCATACATAAGACCAATACAAAAGCAGGAAAATTAGAGCTGATATTTGCAAAAATTGATTGTGAAAAACATGTAAAATATTAATGTGTCTAATTCAGACTCTGCTGAACGGCGCTGGCGTTTTTTTGCACTCAAATAATAATAATTGAATGGGCTTGCGCCTCCCCCGTTAACAGATTTTATAAGTAAAAAAACATTGTTGGAATAGGCACCAGGGGTCTCATTTATAAAGCCTACTTACGCACAAAATGAGCCTCGAAAAGTACGGAGCAGTCTTTTTACGTAAAACTTGAGATTTATAAAAAACATCTTGAACGTGAAACATTACGTATCTCTCCGCACATTTTGGACGTTGCGTATGTGTGTCAGACTTCACTTAAACACGGCTCAGAGGCAGGAGAGACGTGAGAGGAGAGGACGGCGTGTTTGAGGAACATTTGAAATGGGCAAATATGACTTTATTTAAAACAAACAGCAACAAAAAAACAAGCAATTGTTTTCAAAGCGCTCATAAAGTTTATGTGGGTGCGCTCTTGTGCACGCTCTTACGTACACGTGCGCTTCACGCTGAATGATCCCGCAGCAGCAGTATATCTAGTCTCTATCGTAAACGTTCACTAGACACAGTCTGTCTGACCCGCGTTTAGGGAGCACGCGCGTCACACGCACGAGCCTGCGTCCCACTATCTTTTCCTCAAGTCGCCGCTTCTTCCCAAACCCCGAGCCACAGCGCGGACACGTCCTTTACGCACACAAACCCACGTCTGCATGGGCGTACAGGCTTTACAAAAGCGATATGACTTTTCCCCCTTTCATGTCTGTTAAACAATCTTTAAAGCTGTGGTTCTGATAAAGTAGACTAAATGACAGTGTGTTTTCAATGACAGTGTGTAAAAGTGTCTCAGAGAAGCAACGATCACTCTTGAATTAACTTCCCCTGAGCCTGTGCGATGTGTCCCGCTGCAGCATCTCTCCTCTGCTCCTCCCCCTGCTCCTTCTTCTGTCAGTCAAACTCACTCATTATCAGCTCATGTTTATTTAAATCACTCATTTGCGTTCCGTTTATGGTGAGACGGAGGTGTGAAGGGGGCGTGGCCTGAGGCGGGATCCTGGCCGCAGATTTCTGCTGCTCAGTAGAAAAAGAGCGCTTACGGAAGGTTTTATAAATCTGGCCAATTTTTCACTCAGGACAAATCTCAGTTTTTTTCGTAGTAGCTTTTCCAAGTAGTTATTTACGCACTCTTTTATAAATGAGACCCCAGGGCAATAACTAGAGACTGCAATGTACAAAGGCGCAGAACTAAATTTAGCCAAACAGTGGTCTCTATTAGAGGCACAAAAGTATGGAACACGCTGCCAGAGCAGGTTAAAAACTGTAGTAATTATTCAGTCTTCAAAACATCTCTCAAACAATGGCTGAAAACAAACCAGCTTTTCTGCTCAAAATCGCTTCTTTCAGGCACATGGTCACTTGTTATTAGGGATGTCAAGATTAACCGTTTTTCAATAATCGTGAATATTTTCCCCACGGTAGGTTATTCGTGGAATTTTTACAACTCACGGTAAACCGCAAACACGTCTTACGTCTTCTGTGACCGCCTAGCTCGGGCAGCGTGAGCGGAGAACAGCGTGTGTGTCGTCAACTCACCGCTAGTTGAAAGGTGCTGAAGTTAGCGCTTCAGCAGTTGTATCCATCCAAAATATCAAGTCGAGGGTTTTTTAAAGATGACCAGGGTTTTGTGCGGCTGAAGAGTGTCCAATATGCAAACGTGCCTTGAAAGTAGCCGCTAAAAGCGCAACACATCCAACACGATCTAGCATCTTCGATACGATCATCCCTCGCTGTTCGTCCAAGTGAAGGTAAAGAAACAACGTAAATCCTTTAAACAAAGCGCTCCAGAGAGAGTCACACAGCTCACGGCAAAAATGAACAAGTATTTATACTTCATTTGACATAAACTCCGACCTGAAAGTAAAACTAAAGCAGAGACGCTGCAGACGTCACGTGACGACGCTGGGAAACAAAACGTGTGGATGACGTCGCCTTCGTGAGTCACATGACAAATATCACACATAATAATATTAGTAGTAATCGATCTCTCTTGTAAGTATAATGAGCAATTAAAGCAATCATTAAAGGGACAATAATGTTTTTTTAATGCTTGAATGATAATTTGTTTAAAACATTAAATTATTTTTTTTCAAAGGATAATTATTTAAAATAATTGCATTTATTGTTTTAATCAAACCTACATCATATTTATGTAATACAATCAGTGTATTGTCACTGTCAGCAAATCAAATGCCAATAAATTTAGATTTAAAAAATAAATATATGTATATAATGTATTTAGTTTTTCTTTATGCCGATAATCGTGAATAATCGCAAAATCGTGATTTTTCCTTTTGCTATAATCGTGATTCTAAAATTTGATATCGTGACTCCTACTTGTTATCTAATTTAAGATGATATTTTTCGGAGTAAAACCTTAGCGTCTAAACAAGAAATTAGTCGAGTAATAAAAATGTTGGTCAACTAACAATGCATAGACTGATTAAACGACTAAACGACTAAAGAATTACAGCACTAGACTGTACCCAATGTATCAGGAACGGGATATATCAAGACAAACTTATTGGCAGTACTTATATCAATACAGGGAGGTGCATATTTAAACTCATACATTTTACGCTGATGAACAGACTGCTGCTTTAAGACTGAAACTATTGAGCTGAAAAATGACTGTGACATTAAAAGCAGTGTAATAGACCAGTGTGGAGCTGTTTCAGTGTGTCTAAAGATCTGTGTTATGACTCTTGTTTGCTCAGGTGAAGAGGAAAGAGCCTCAGGAGCTGCAGGAGGGAGACATGAAACGCCCCAGACCCCAAACGCCGCCTGAAGATCCAGGTTTGATCTAACACATTTACTGTTTATAATGACAAAGGACTAGGTTAATCTAAAAGTCTGCTCTCTTCATTGTTTTCAGTGGAGAGACGGCGAGCAGAAGAACGACACGCCGCAGAGAGAGACAACAAACGCAGGAAAAAGAAGCCGAGGAACAGGAAGCCGTGGGAGCTGGACAGCGAAGGAGAAGAGACGTCTGACGGCTCCGACGAGGACAAGGTCTGTGTGGGAACAGGCTGGTATTAGATTTTCTAAAGGGCTGCTACAATCACAACTAAGCAATCATTCTTGGTTTCTGCAGGGTAAAAGTTTGAATTTAAGGCTTTAAAAGGTCTCAAAAATGTTTGCACAGGTCTTTGTGTCAGATTTCCTGATCTATTTCACACTGCTGTTTTGTCAGAAAATTCTCAATAATATTCTCTATATCAGCGGTGCCCAACCTGTCGATCTTTGAGGCAGTGGAAGTCGATCCCAAAGCCTCGTCTGTTTATACAAACTTTAACCGTGATGAGATACAAGCGTGAAACTATCTACGAGCGCTAGTTATATATGCAGCAGCAAGAATTCTCCACTGTCGGCTTGCTGGAGCGCACATCAGCTGCACAGCGCTGGCTGACAACGCAGCTCAAAAGTTTTATGAGGTAGTTGTTGTTGTTCAGCCTACAGCAGTTTGTTTGTTGTTGCTGTGAGTCAAAAAGGAAAGCTGACTTTCTCAAGTCCCTCCTCTCACCGTTACCATGGCAATCCCCAATCACTCATAATACAGAGGTTTGAAGTGCTTCAAGTGACGTGATGATAGCTTGAACTTTTTAAAGGCTATATTTTGTTGTTATTGTTCAAAATGAATGTGTTACCATTAAACAGATTGATAAATTACATTTGGCACTATATTAAGCCCCTTTCACACATACATCCTTACACGGGAAAGTTCCTAGTATGTGGTCAAGTGTGAAAACCTCTAGAAGGAGACACGGAATATTTTTCCTTGTCGATATCTAGTAATATTACCGGGAACAGTCGCAGGACTAGTCCCGTGTTGACATGTGTGTGAAAGCAGAATGTGACTGCCCATGGCAACAGAACAACTCAGACTCACAGAGAACGAAGCACGCTCTGCTCCGCTTTAAACCAGCCTTAAATCTGAGGGATTTAAAGCAATACGACATATCCTGCCCATCAGCTGACCTTGTCACAAAGAAAACACTTATTTTATTTTACTATAAGCTATTAAACTCACCGAATGTACGTGTGGCCAGAGTGTAGTCCAGAAAGCCTCTAAAATGCAGTCTTGGCATCCTGTGTAAAGAGCGAGCTTGTCCCAAAACCAGACTCCGGTCTGGGTTCGCCAAACCGCGGCAGTGGTGGCTGCTTGCAGAGCTTCTCTCATGCATTGCAGTCCCGGCACAGACGGCCAGGGGCTATCCTTTCATACGCCGGTACAGACAACACGGGGCCGTATCCTCCCCGCAAGCGCACGAGTCCCGGTACAGACAGTCCGGAGCCGTATCCTTCGCTCGCGTGCGCCAGTCCCGGTACAGGCCATGGATCCGTGGCACAGGGACCGTATCCTCCTTCCGCGCGCTTGGTGACAGCAGGTAAAGTGAGAGCTGTTGGTTCCTCCACTGGGCCATGACTGAGCTTAGGACCATCCAGCCACATTATGCGGTGCCCTCCTGTTTCTGTAGTACGCTGCATTCGCACATCAAATACAATCCCTGCATTTCTCTGCGCAAACAATGGCCTAAATAAAATAACAATAATGATCAAGTTTAAAAAATAAATAAATTTAAAAGTGGAAAATGTGCTTTATAGGCGAGTTTGTGTCCAAAGCATTCCATGTTGCCGGATCAGATGTGCATGGTGACGACACGGTATTGTTCTAGGATGATTTGCATATGTGAATGTGGGCAAATGGTGAAGCATACCGGCAAACAAGACGCGGTACTTTTACGAGTTCAATGTGTGAAAGGGGCTTTATAGTATTATAATAGGGCACTATTAAAAAAAAATCTAACGGTGTCTCAAAATAGACTAGACTAATAACATTTTTTTCGACATTGCTAATAAAATAAATTAAATCCATAGGTAGATCTTCGGGCTGTGCTCAGACTAAAAGTAGCTCATGAGTTGAAAAAGGTTGGGCACCCCTGTCTATAATATAGGTGTTTCTTCTGTTAGTTGGTTGAACAGATGGAATGCTCAGTTGTTGTATAAATTGCGTTTTTTATTGTTAATTCATCAGATTTTTCATATTTGTAGCAAAATATAAACTTGTATTTTGAGAAGCCTCTGGAAAAGAAGCCACAGTTTGAAATACTTTTGGTCACGACTCTTGAATAGGTTTAAGTTTGTTTGTTTTGTGGTGTTAGAAAGTCTTTAATTTGACCTGACGATCCCTGCAGAAACCCTGCTTATTGTGTGGTTCAATGCTGCGTTTTTCTTCTTTTGATCTGATCTTTTGTGTTTAGGATGAAGAGGAGAGTGAGAAGGACTCAGATGGTAAGTCTTACACGATTTTTGCAGTTAAAATCATGATTTGTTCTGTTATTCTGACGTTCTGTTTCCTCCAGACGAGGCTCTCAGCGCCGACAGTGACGATGAGAGTCTGTCCTCCTCCTCCGGCTCCTCCTCTGGATCCTCCTCAGACACTGAAGAAGAAGAAGGAGAACGCCTGGACACAGACCCAGACACGATGGACGAATCCACCATGGACAGCACCTCAGACAGGTCACAGCACTCACACACACTGACAGACTGACATCCTGGATTCACAGAGCTGTACTTACATTGTTATTAGGGATGGGACGAGATTAAATTGGTACAGAACTGTGTGCAGAAAGAACAATCTCGTGAGATTTTTCTTCTGTTATGTATATTGGGAAATGGTCATAATGCATCTGTAGTAGAAGATCTTCTCCACACACAGACTAGCAGATACTGAGACAGAGAACAGTCTAAACTCTCTCAGTTTTATTGTAGCGACAGAACCAGTATTGACGGAGATAAATAGTTCTAAACTTTGTAAAAATTAGCTCCAAGAAGTCAAATATATGTGTGAACATTGCAGGATCAGCGCAGACTTTTTCACACTTAAGCATAGTTTAAAATAAATCCAAAAGAGATATTTGACTCTATTACATTTATAGCTTTGTAAAAAGCGATAAACGATACTTAAATTTCAAACTCGATTCGATACTTACCAACTTACGTATCAATTTCCTTTTTGATGTTATTATTGAAATAATAGTATTTTAATGGAGTATTCGTTTATGATTAAATTGTTTCATTAACCTTTACATTAAGACTGGGCTGTTCCATTCTCATTTGCTGTTTAGAAACAACAAAAAGAGGAACATTTCATTAACCTCCAAACAAGAGTAAAATGTAGAAAGAGGTGCTCGTTGGTGACAGGGTCACAGATGCATCGACTTACAGAAAAAAACCAAGGCACTCTCTTCTAGATAAAATGCCTTCATTAACTATGGCATGTGAATTCTGTTTGTCCCCTGATGAAGGCCAGCAGGCTGAAACGCGTTGGGGCTTTATGAGGTCCATTTTGACATGCCATAGTTAATAAAGGCATTTTATCTAGAAGAGAGTGATAATTCAATTTCTAATGGTTCAAAGATAAAGTGCAGCTCTCAGCAGCCTCAGACTGTGATTAACCAGAATAAATGATAATGTTTAAAAGTACAAATAGTGACAGTTTGGAGGTGAAGATATGACGTTTGTTGTCAGATTATTTACCGTGGGTTTCAATGTGAGGTTCATGTCATGATCATGGGTGACTTAAAAATAAACACGAATGTTTTTAAGAACTTAACCTGACCTTTCTTGGCGATCATAAAGACTAGAAACATAATTCAAAGCTGTGCAAGTGTGTAAAAGAACAGGTCTCCAGGACAAATCTTCTTTCTGCTGCTCTGTCTGAAAAGAGGAAGGTTTCTGTGACAGAGCTGTGCCGCTGAAGTCTAAAGAAGTCAATACTTGTTTAAACAAGTGTTGAGTATCATTACTAGATTTAGTATCAACATATACATTTTTTTGACAACCCTACAACAGACGCACCCATTCTGTGTGCGTCTGTCAGCTGCAGAAGCAGTACAGAGTCAGAAGAGAAAGAGAGTGTAGCCTGAACCAAACACAGAAGTTAGAGAGGACTGGTTCAGTCAAATGATTAAAGTTATATCACTTAAAAAATAAGAAGTGTTATAGGCATGATGCAATGTAAATCATAAAAAAAACGTCTTAATTTTAGAGTTTGTCTTGTTAAAATTCTGAATTTAAATGTTCAGTGCAAATTATTTCAAAATCTTGTTTTGTTCTCGTCCCATCCCTAAATATTATATTTCTTGCCCAGTCTTTACTTTTTGCACTGATTTTGATTTGTTCCTTTTCTCTGCAGGAGTAAAATGGCTGCAGCAGATACAAATAACGACGCACAAACAGGTGAGACCTACAGACGGGATCTTAAAAAGTCTTGAGTTTGACCTCTCAGCTCTCCCAGGATTATCAAAACCCAGTCTGTATACCTGTTTCTGATCTTTTATATTGTCTGTGTTTCTCAGGTGAAGCCAGGCCGATCAAACCGGAGATTTCGCCGGCGGCTCCGGACTCCTCCTCCTCCAAACGTCCTCCCTCTCCGCCCTTCCCTCGCCCCTCCTCGCCCGTCATCCTGGTCCCGCCGCTCAAAAAACGCAGGAAAAACGTCTCCTTCTCCACCGACGAATTCGACTCGTCTCCCAAACCCCTGCTTCCCTCCGTCCCTCTGTCTCCGTCTACGCCTGAACCTCACCTGCCTTCACCTGTCGCACCTGTCTCCGCCTCGAAACAATCCATCCAGCTGCTTCCCTTCGCCTCCAAACCGGGCTCGGGCACCGCTCTCATCTTACCGCCGACGCACGACTCGGACAACTTCAAAAAAGGTCTCCCTGTTTCTCCACCTCCGACGAAATCTCCCAACAAACGCGGCAAAGACTCTCCGAAATCCCCCATCATTCCGCCGCCTCCCGCTCCGATTATGGTCTGCAGAACTGTCCAAAACTTACCTCTGGACCACGCCTCCATGTGCAAAATGGCGTACGAGGAAGTGCCCGCGCCTCTCCCGCCTAGCAAGCGCGGAAAGGCGGGCAAGCAGCGCGCACAGTCGCACTTATTCAGGGAAGAAGACGAAGACGAAAGCAGGCTAAAAGGCGCGTCCGGTTTGCTTCAACTCGCAGCAACGCCGGCGACAGATTTATCCGTTTTGGCAGACGTGGCTTTGAAAATGGATCCGGACGCGGGAGATTCGGAAGAGACGGAAACATCAGACGAAGCGGAGGAGCATAAACTCGAAGATCCGTACTGTCCCGAAGCTCTGGCGGTGACGATGTCTCCGGAGGGCGTTTTGGTTTTCATCGAGCACAGCTACTGCAAACCTCCGCACACGGCTCCGTCTCTGCGCAGGACGTCCAAGCAGGAGTCGGTGCTGCTTCCGGCGGACTTGAACGCGATTTCCGGGGTGTTGGAAGCGCCGGAGGAGGTGATAGAGGAGGCGGAAAGGGTCGGCATGGATTACGTGGGGCAGATGGACGCGACGGGACACGCGCAGGCCAAAAAGAAAGGAGGGAAGGCTGGGTATGAGAGGGAGAAAGAGAGGAGCAAGAAGAGACGCAGGGACAAGGAGAATGTGGAGCACACGAAGAAACGCAAAGAGCCTCAGAGCAAGAAGCAGCGCAAGAGGAAACTAGAGGTGAGTAAAAACATGAATGTGTTAAATTATTGAAGTGAAAAAGTTGGCGTTACTGAAGTGGTCTTTAAATGTGTCTAACTGCTTCCTCGCACTCTCAAATCCTTCAGCACATGGTTAAAAGCCACACACAGTCATTTTTAGCTGCAATTACAGACGGCAAAGTGAAACTGGAACGGACCATCTAAGCGCAGCCAATCAGAGAGCTGCTTTCAGCTATTTCAGAAATAAATTAATTTCGTTGTTCATTTCAGACTGCACTCACTCCGCGATCTGATTTAGTCACAAAACCATTAGAAATCTCAAGCACTGGAGCTTTCATTTGTCCATCTAATTGAGTTTTACACAATATCAATGTTAGGGCTGCAGTTGGGCGATTATTTCTATCAATTAATTGATTAGTTGTTTAAAAAGTAAGAGTCACTTAAAAACTAAATTGTTGCCAACTCTGAGCTGAGGTGCACTGGAAAAATGTACCATCTTAATAAAATGACAAGTCCTTGTAATTTTAATCTTGTCTTGAGTAGGTTTTGACTGTCTTAAGATATGATTTGCAGATGAAACAAGATAAAACATGTAATTTTACTTAGAAAAAAGAAAGGTTTTGTATGTATTTCTCACTGGAAAACAGACAAAACTTCACTTCAAATTCTAACAGCAAATCTTAGCATGAAAAAATTCTAATTATGCCTAATACAAAATACATTTGACCTATTTCAGACACTTTTGTATATCAGCTTATTTAAGTCTGTATTATTTAAGTCTGTCATTTTAGAACATTCTGAAGCTGTGTTTAAATCACAAAAACAGTTAATAAACATAATTTTCATTTCTCATCATCGTCATCACCAGTTCTGTACAATCTGAGGTTTTCTCTGTACATGGCCCGTTTTGAAAACCTAAATAAAACCAGTTAACGAATATTCAACTACTATTTGAATAATTGAGTAGTTGCGATTTATCGATGAACTTGTTGCAGCCGTACTAGATAGCCTGCTGCTGAAAGCTGTTGGAGAAAAAATGAAAAGGCATTACAGATCTTTGAATCTGATTGATGGAAGCGTCACAAAACGAAGTAGCTGAGGAAATTGTTTTTGGTTAGTCCATTAAATAACTGCCATTTTTCAGGTTCACGTATGCACAAAAGAGCAGAGACAAACAGTAGATCTGGAGCTGTCCTGTATAAAAAGAATTATGAGTAGTTGGGTGTGTTTGAGGAGAAGAGGTGTAGACATGGAAGGAGATCAAAAGGGCCTGGTCCTGCTCCTGAAACTTGGTTCACTACATAAATCCCATTTCTAAATAAAATCACAAAAAGGTTTACACGCTCAACACTGATTGTTTACATGGCTGATCTAAAGAGGTGAAATATATTTAGTCTGAGAGTGTTGTGATTGTCTCGTGTGCGTCAGGAGTCGGACCTGGAGGAGGACGTGGACGTGGAGGAGCTGGAGTCCGGAGAGCTGAGCAGTTCTTCAGACTCAGAGGAGGAGCGAGGCCACAGGAGCAGATCGGGACCAGAGGAAGTGAGAAAGAGCGAGAGACTATTCCTCCAGGACAGCTCCAAACCCAGCTCCGACCTGCCCCCGTCCCCTCCGCCCGCCCTGCCGCCCGTCAAGTACGACAACCGCAGCGAGTTCGAGCAGATGACCATCCTGTACGACATCTGGAACTCGGGTTTGGACGGGGAAGACCTGGGCCTGCTGAGGAAGACCTACGAGAAGCTTCTGCAGGACGACCACGGCTCCGACTGGCTCAACGACACGCACTGGGTCGGACACACAGATATCCTTTACACGCTCACGATTCGCTTCAGAAAAGGCTGAGCTTGACACAGGTTTAATCAGGGCTCCTGCAGGTCCTTAAAAAGTCTCAAAATGTCTTTAATTTCATTCTAGAAGTTGTGCTGGAACCCTGTTAATGTACTAAGGCAAGTGTCCAAATGTCTGCACTATTTCTTACTTATGGTACCACATACAGAGTCACACCATTTTTAGTGGTGTTTGAATGTCCAGCAGGTCAAAAGAGTTTTTTGATGATGCGGCAAAGTGTGGAAAATGAGGACTAAAGATACGTCTTGCTCCTCATTTGGTGAAGTAAATGAGGCGATGTGTTTAGCTGGCTAAAGTCTCAAAAGTACAAAATATCTTTATGATTAGACCAACTCGTACAATTTGCCTTTATTATTTTGCAACTCATTAAGTGCCAAACTGTTGCGGAGTATCTTTCTGGAGGCAACATGCATAAAAGAGTAGTAATCACTTACTACATAGAAAAATCCACGTCCCCGGTCAGTTTGACTGGCAGAAATATTAGACTGATAGTCAACGAAAAATGAGGAATAAAACATAATTTACTGTAGGCTATTTAATTATAATTCCACATTTGTTCGATCTGTGGTCCGTCTGTGCGCTGCTCGGTTTCAAAGCTGCTATCAAGACTGACGCTGATGCACGTGAACCTGGCGCTGTTCGCAAATGATTGACAGCTCCCCAGAGGAGCAAGCGCAAGTGTTGCGATTTGTTTTTTCTTCTCAACTCAAGACAAAATGTTTTACTCGCGTGTGAATACAGTGGCTTAATACACGATATGAAGAGAATTTATACTTGCAATGGAAGAGAGAAAATAGGGAGAGAAACTTGTGGAAGAGCGTGTCTCGCAAAGATAATAGGTCTTTTCCCACCGTAGGGACTTTTTTGAGTTCCTAGTACTTTTTTTTAGCTCCAGTCCCCATTTTTAGCGACGTTCTACAAGAGCAGGAACTATGAACTGGAGCCACACTTTAGGGACTTTCAGCTCCTGCTCTGGGGCAGGTACTTTCCAGTCAGACCAGGAACTTTTTGATGACACAAGCACATTTACAGCTTGGAAGCTTGTTTAATATGTTCTCACATTTAGATAAACTTTCCTTATCCTTAAGAAAAATTATTTAAAAGTAACTCACAAAATATATTTATTTACATTTTAAATAGTAGTCTAACTATTTCTAGGGATTACAGTGAATACAAGTACATTTTTTTGTTGTTCATTTCAGTGATGTTTTTAAGTTTTGTAGATCATAGTTTTATGTGGAATCAAAAAAAAACACCACTTAATGGCTTGTTTAAATGTTCGAGAGTGAACAGATGCTAATGTGAACACAGACATGGGGACAGGGTAGTTTTGGACTGGAGGAATGTTGGGACTAGTTCTTGGTACTTTCATGTACGAAAACACCTAATGTTGATCACCGTGTTTCAGGAGACACGGGTACAACACTTAACACGTGAAGCCAGTCAGTATGCGCCTTTTCTGTCACTAAAACCTCGCGCTGAACTGAGAAATTTCTGGCTTAGAAGTGGGCTGCACAATCCTAAGACGCTCCGGGCTCGTCTTAGACACACTTGGCTTGACTCTGGCTTGACTCGGGTTCAGCGCGTGTGTTGTCCCGGGCTCCTGCCTCAAACACAAAGAGGATCACGCAGGCTTGACTCGGGTTCAGGAAACGCACAGGTGCGAATCAAAGTGCGTCTCATCATTATGATAAGTAATAGTTAAAGACACTTAAATAACTGACCAATTTTATCTTTAAATAGATAGTGTAGGGCAGGTGAAAGCCATAATTCAGGTGCAGTTGTTTGTATAAAGCAATAGTAAGTTCTCCTAATTGACCGGAATTTCCAGACTACTTTGACCGGCATAAAAAAGGTCTAGCGTAAACTCTGGTGTCATGTTTATCTGACTTTTTGAGATTTTGTTGTTGTCATTGCTGTTGCTGTTTTGTCCTTGACCTGTTGTTCACTGACGAACCTCCCGACACCGCGGCGTAAGAAGAAGGCTCCTGACAGTACTCTACGGGAGCATGTGACCGGCTGTGCTCGTAGTGAAGGTTACTACGCCATCAGCCGCACAGAGAAGGACGTGTACTTGGACCTGGATCTGCCCGAGCAGGTCATCAGAGAAGTGGAGAACACGGACACAACGGTAAGACACAGAAAGAGTCTAGTGTTCTTTTGTTTGTTCTTAATGTATCTATGCATTTTCTTCCTCTTCAGGGAACAAACCGCCTGTTGTCGGAGCGGCGGTCGGAACAGCGCCGCCTACTGACCGTGATCGGGACTCCAGCCACGATGGACTCGGACCTGCTCAAACTCAACCAGCTCAAGTTCAGGAAGAAGAAGCTGCGATTCGGCCGCTCCAGGATCCACGAGTGGGGTTTGTTCGCCATGGAGCCCATCGCCGCGGACGAGATGGTCATCGAGTACGTGGGGCAGAACATCAGACAGGTACGAACGAGACCCATCGAGAACAGAACATCAGACAGGTACGAACAAGACCCATCGAGAACACAACATCAGACAGGTACGAGAAGGTCTTATAGAGAACAGAACATCAGACAGGTACGAAAACTGTCATCGAGTAAAGACAGAACATCAGACAGTTACGAACAAGACCCATCGAGAACAGACAAAACATCAGACAGGTACGAAAACTATCATCGAGTAAAGACAGAACATCAGACAGGTACAAGATGGTCGTTGTTTTGTGCAAATCCTCCTTATATCCGCGTAGAAAATGTCCAAAATGTCCAAAGAAGTAAAACGTGAAATAACATTGCAGTGTGTAAATCTTCAGCGTGATGTTTGCAGCTGTGACTTTTGTCTGAATGTGACATGAAACAGAAGTTTACACACTGACCTGACAGCTCTGATCATACAGGATAGTCCTGAGTCTGACTGACGTTCCTAAAGCCCAGTTTTACAGGGGCGGAGCTAAGAGAATCTGGGGCTGGGGCCTCTATGGAGGGAGAGGCTTTTTGATTTACTGACTTATGTCTTTTTAGTTATAGTAGAATTACATCACATAATAAAAACATCATATCTAAAATGCAGGAAAATTACACAGAATTAAAAATATATATATTTTTTCTGATCCCCCTGAATTACATCAAAACAATGTTATATAGAGGGATATTTTGTTTATCAACATTGGAAATAAGTCGAAAAAGCACCAAATGTCAGCTAAAGACAAGAGTTTATCTCTGTGAGAAAACAAAAGTTCTGCTGCTAAATCAAGATTTGTGAATGAAACTCGACCCTACGACCCTTAAAAGTTACATTTAGGTGAAAAACACAGAAAAACACTGTCTCAAGCTTCAGGAGACAGACTTATGTCAGACCGGTTCAGACCTGATCCACACAGCTGCTCTTGTTTCGCTTTGTTGTTTTATTCAAAGAAGTTTCTCTAGCTAAGCAAAAGGAGAGGAGCTCTTTCTGCATAACACATGAGCGTCGTCGACTGAAAATCCCTCTATAGAAACATATTTTTAATGGAGGGTTTACAGTGTCTGCTCTGTAATTCAATAAAAATGTACTCAGCTCAACTCATGGTGTGGCTCTTCAAGGATGACAGCTGACTAATTCATCTCCTGGCCTCTGAACAGTTCACCACTCCTGATACAGAATATATTTGCCTTTAAGTTTTCTGTGTTCTTCTGTCTGTATAGAGATGGTTTCACAGAGTTTGTGTTGTGGTGTTGCAGATGGTGGCTGATAACAGGGAGAAACGTTACGCGCAGCAGGGCATCGGCAGCAGTTATCTGTTCAGAGTCGACCACGACACCATCATCGACGCTACCAAGTGTGGAAACCTGGCCCGCTTCATCAACCACTGCTGCACCGTGAGTTTGATACACTTACACACACAACTTACAACACACACTTATACAAACACACACAACCACTGCTGCACAGTGAGTTTAATACACACTTCTACAAACACACACTTATACAAACACACACTTATACAACACTCCCCACCACTGCTGCACCGTGAGTTTAACACACAAATACACACAACACACACAACGTACAACACACACTTCTACAAACACGCACAACCACTGCTGCACCGTGAGTACAACACACACATACAAACGTACCAGATATACCTCATACCACGTATCAGGTATATCTGTTCAATATTGCCGATGACTGCAAACAATGATTGTAAATTTGACATTCAACCATCGCAATGTTACACTGTTACACATCTGAGTTGCCCTTAAATCCTCTTTGTATTTAGCCTAAACTTCACATGTCATTTCCGGTTCTCCTGCATAAAAGTCAGTCCTTCATTTTTCCCAAGAAAGTTTACGAAAATTACGACTGTAATTACGGTTCTATGAATCCCGGATGACCACCAGAGGCGATGCTTAAAGCATTGGATGATCATCCATGTCAGTAGGGATGAAATTGAACTGACAATAGCCAAACCAGGAAATTGCAGGTGTGACTTTTAGTGAAGGTTATTAATCTGAATTAACATCTGTGTTTGTCTGTCAAGCAATCATGGTCAAAGGAACAAATCCTCTTGAAACAGGGCTCCCACGGTCTTTAAAATGTCTTAAAAATTAAAAATGTGAAATTTAAGGTCTTAAATTGTCTTAAATTTGAAGGAGCTTTTTTAAGATCTTGTATTTCGAGCAGATTCATCAAAGCTAATTGAAGATTGCGCGTGTTTATTTCAGAGAAACTGCATTTGCTGTGATGGTCATTGTGTAAGCGTCAGATGGAGCTGCAGCACAGAACAGAAGTGCACAGAGCGCATGAGCTCATTGTTAGCTTTGAGACTAAAGGCGAGCAGACACTGCGATGTTTTCAGTCATGGATATGCAGCACCTGCTCAGACTGTACAAGTGAATGTCTAGGGTCAAAAGTTACAGCTCATGATTCATGTCCTCACACTACACGACCGGATGGTCTTATGTGATCTGAGTCTCACACTGTACATCGACACACGGCTCGTCAGACTTCTGTATCCAGAAGCACAACATAAAAGGAGGAGGAGAAGAAGAATCTGGAAGTGGAGATGCTTCATGTTTAACAACACACATTGTTTGCGCATTGGCAGTGTGAGAGATCAACCAGGATTTCAAACTAGTTTTCTTGAGCTGGTTGTGAGGTGTTAATTGCTTCTCATTAGCCCATGTACACTACACGGTGCACTACACACGACTGAGCTGAGACTCCATCTCCAAAATTGTCGCACAAATGAAAAATCTTCCCAAAATAGGTAAAAAATCTCAGTGTCTGCCTACCTTTAAACAAGAACTCAAACTGCCCAAAGGAAACACACGTTTCATGTAGTGAGCGAGGGTTAGCGAGCGACAGAACAACAGCGCACTTAAACAGGATTCAAAGCAGCATTTGTCCCTCGCTGCATCCTCATTCTGAGAGAGCGGGACAGCGCGAGTCCAGTCGAGATGCAGCTCTCTAGATCAATAGGTTTTATGTAAAAGCACAAAGCAGCTGCATTTTCAATCCGTCAAAATGAAGGAGGGCTCTGAAAATGTTCCGTCAAAACAAAACACAATCTGTAAATGAGGGAAAGTTGTTTGTTAATGTAAAATAACTGTGATGTGTGTTTGTGCAGCCGAACTGTTACGCCAAAGTCATCACCATCGAGTCTCAGAAGAAGATCGTGATCTACTCCAAACAGCCCATCGCCGTCAACGAGGAAATCACCTACGACTACAAGTTCCCCCTGGAAGAGAACAAGATCCCCTGCCTGTGCGGAACCGAGAACTGCAGAGGAACCTTGAACTGAGGAACTGCAGAGGAACCAAGGAACCGAGAGCTGAGTCTGAGGAACCGAAAACTGAGATGAGACAGTCGCACTGCAAAAAAAAACAACACATTTGAGTTTAAGTAGCTTCAACTCATAATATTCCAGTAGTTTTGACGAGTTTCTTCACTTTCCAGACTCGATTAAACTTTATTAAGATCAAAATTATTCCAGATTATTTCTCACATATTTTAGTTTTAGTGAAATTTGGACTTTTGCACTTGAAACGAGCCTTTGTGGCGACTCGGAGCACTTCAGAATTCGGTCCATGATCTGAACAAACGGCACTAAAATAATAAAATAATCATCTCATTTCATAATAATTAAATGTAGCTTTTCTGGAGGTGGAACAGGACAGTTATTTAAGCTTTAGTTTGGAAGATTTCTTATGGAAATAGATGGATTTTATGCCACAGAATGACAGATGGAAACATGCATTTTCAGGCCAAACTAAAGACAAAGTTTTTATTATATTTTTAGTGCAAATGTTTAGTGACGTTAGAGGAGCTGAGATTTGTTAAGAAAGTCTGTCTGATTGTAATTTAAGCTCAAAAGATTGTCAAAGCCCAACAGATCAGTTTTTTCTGGTTAAACGTGTTAATAAAATACTATTTAATCATTCTAATATTGCAATCAAACATTTTAGATGCAACATAATTTAGGTTTGGCCCTCGGTTCGAGAAAAAATAACATTGATTTTGGCTCGTTGAAGAAAAAAGTTTGGGCACTCCTGGTCTAAGTTACACATTGAGCCTTTAAATATTATTATTGCAATAATAAATTAATGGTTGATTAGTCAATCTATTATTTGAATCGTACAAAGGCTTCAAATCAGAAAATTATTAATTCTTTATTTTAAATATTTTTTATTGTCTTTTAAAAGTATTTCCTGCTTTTCGAGCTTTCACAATCCAGATAAACATGTTTTCTTTGTGAACTGGACCTACAGTTGCCCCGGGCTCACACTGCATCAGTCCAACAACGGTGCAGCCACTGGAGTCTTTACTGAACTTGAAAAGTTCGAGAGTGGCTCACACGGTTACAGTCCAATCCGGCGCTCCGAAAACATTTAGTTTGTTTCAATTTTGGCCGGACGCCGGAGCCTTTTTGATGAAGATGTGAAAACAAGACACAATAAACAGGAAACCAAACGAGCGCTGGTGAAGTGAATCTGGTAGTTTTCAAAATAAAACAGGGCTTAAAGTTCTCAGTCACTGTGACGGATTTCAGTCAATCAAAAAAAATATAGGAACATTTCCGTTACTGATGTTTTCTTAAATGTTTATCTGGCTACGGTATCTAACATGGCCTTCAGGCGTTCTGTTGATTTATTCACATTAAAAAGTGGATTCTTAGTTTGTCCAAATCCGACAAGGTAATAATAGTAACATATCATATACCATGGCCAAGAACTGCACCTGTAAAAAAGCAAAAGAAATTCCTTTAAAATCCACCAAAATGCAGGAAATTACTTCTGTTATCAGCAAAAGTTTCGGGGGGAGGACACCCAGACCCCCCTTTAATGCAAGAGTTTAGCCCTATATACATTTCTCATCTTAGCTCAAAATTTCTCATCACAAGTTTGTCCTCATTACATCGATCTCAAGTCTCAATTATCACAGCTAAGCTGTAATAGTAATATAACTAAGACCAGACCTGTTTCTTTAAAACATAGATGTCACTGTATTATTACAATTAAAATGCAACTAAAATCTTGACTGCAAAAAATTTTCAGTCAGCGTGAACCTCCGTGAACCTCCGTGAGTTCGGGGTCTGGCGAGGTCGGCAGCAGAGCCTGTGGCTGCAGCAGTGAGTCACCCATCGTAGTAAGACCGCTCCGGTTACTGTACTGGAGTTGGACTGGAGGCAGTGTCAGCCCGGGGTTAAAGATGTTGTAGCTGATTTTCACTCTGCAAACACGATTCAGGTTTAAACTTCCTCCTAAATTCTTCTACACATGGTTAATATCAACATGTGTTCATTTTAGTTTATATTATAGCTTACATTGGGAAGCCAGAGCACTAACCACTTGGCTTACACGGTGCACGGTAGCAAAGTGGTTAGTGCTCTGGCTTCCCAATAAGGAGGTCGTGGGTTCGACTCCCGGGTCAGACCATATCAACATCTCACGATCTCTCTGGGTGGAGTTTGCATGTTCTCCCCGTGTCACCGTAGGTTTTCTCCGGTTTCCTCCCACCGCCAAAAACATGCATGTTTAGGTTAATTGGGAGTCACTGTAAATTTCCCCTAGAGAGTGAATGGTTGTCTGTTTAACACTGCGACGAGTTAGCCACTGTCCAGGGTGTTCCCCGCCTAAGGCCCAAAGTCACTGGGATAGGCTCCAGTCACCCGCGACCCCTAACGGGATTAAGCGGTAGAAAATGAATGAATATAGCTTACAAACTTCTTTTTACAAACAACAAAGTGAAACTGAGAGGACCGCCCAAGCTCAGCCAATCAGAGAGCTGCATTCTGCTCCTGGTTAGAACTAAAATACTTCATCAGACAGAACTCAGAGATCTCGTTTTTTCACAAAGTGCTGCATTTATCGTAAACTTTTTAATGGAAAACACTAGTGATGGGAAGATTAGCCGATTTGCACCGATACATCGATGTAAACATGCGCGATGTGAGTGCGTCGGTAGAGAGGAGCTACATCGATGCAGATCGTGTGACAAAAGCAGCCTGCATCGGATTATCAGACTATTTACCGATGAATCTAGATTTTTCACGATTCACTGACGAAAGTGTTTTCCTACACAGACACACACGCACTCACAAGCTGACGCTGACACGGCTGCAAACGCTGTGTGTTTCTGACATTCCTTATAAGGGCTGTTTGTGGTTTATTTTCATCTGAAGATGTGCCAACAACAAATAGCTCAATCCGTTAAGGCTTTTGTCTCTTTCAGTCAAAGCACGCACCTTTCATTCTCAGAAAGCCTGCGTAATAACAACAGTGTCCAGTGTGCCTTACCTGTGTATTGTAGAGAAAAATACGTAGTCCATTGAAACTCGCGTTCAGAAGAAGAAGAAGTAGTTTGATTCGCTCCGCAACACGTAGCTATTATTCCACCGTGAACGTGCAGGAAAGCTGTGCGTCTGTGCCCAGTAAGAGAGCTGTCCTTCCCGTGTTTATGTCCAAATCTAGACGGTCTGCGTCTTCCCAGCGCGCTGGTCAGTCTGTCCGTGTTTGTTTCAGGCGATGTGCGTTTTCCCCGCGCGCTGTTCTCGTCCTCGCCGTTTTATTTCTGTGCACACTGGTTCTGTGTGCACTGGTTCTCCACGCGCTACCGTCCCTCTTTGCCCCTCGTGCGGGTTAGATGCTGCTCCTCTATCGTTGTGAGTTTGGGCCGTAGCTGCGTCCCACGTTCACTCTCCCGGGCCGCACTGACAAACTATACAGGCTTTTTCATAAGCTGTATGGGGCAGTTTGATAGTAGACCGAAATAAAGCACTCCAGAATGGACCCGTTATTTCGCTTTTCCCCACATATTTATCGTAACATGTTGGCCCCGCCTCCACAGCAGATCTGTCCAATGAGAGCGCTGGGTCTCACACATGTAGGCTACATCTGATTACTTATAAAGTCCTATTGCACACAGCACTGTGAAAAACATGATACAATCCGAACCAAAAATAATAATATATTATTATTTATAATTTTAGAAAGTTAATTTAATTTTCAAGTGACTGAAAGATACTTTTACATGGCTTGAATTTATCTGGGGTATTAAGAGGCCCATGAATGATTAAACAGACTAAGTATTTAGTAAGTATTTGAATAAAAAACAATGTTGAGTGAATCGAGATGCATCGTGATCAGGGGGCATATCGAACCGAATCGATCGTTAGCTGTAAGACATGTATCTTAAAAAAATCGTATCGTTGCTAGTGTATCGGGATGCACATCGTATCGGACAAAGATCCAAGATTCCCATCACTAGAAAACACAAACTTCGCTCATTTACAAGTAAAACAGGAAATTAACTTTAACTGTGAGCGGAGCCGACTTTCCACAGAGCCGACCTGTCACTTTGCCCTCCTCATGTCTCCACGGTGATAGACTAGAAGACCTATGTTCCTCCTTCAGAAACGTTACAAAAGCAAAATTAATCTACGTCAAAACTACTCAAACGTCTGGGTTTAAGCATTTTTTTTTAAGTTATTTTTTTTGCAGTGCGTCTGTCGTTCACCAGCTCCAGGAATCACAAACGCACACAAATGCACTTTCACTTCAGCTGTCGCCGTCTTCTACGTTTTATCCACGAAAAACTCACAATCCACAAGGTTAAAACGACTTGAACCTGAAAACTTAACTTGTTTAAGTAACTACAATTCAGCCAAACGCTTAATCATTATTTTTTAGTTTTTCTCACTGCAAAAAAAAAAAAAAACTACAATAACGCTTTTAATTGAATTCATTTAAAGATTATTATATACAGTGTTCCCTCGCTTTTTTTTTAGCAATTTTAATGAATTTATTTTTTTACAGTGTACAGCAAGCATTCCTGGCCTAGGTCTATGTGTGTTAAAACAAAACTGTGCTTTTCTCTCAAACGCACTGGTTTCTCTCATCGCAGCATTCACAGAAAACAGGAAAGAACCTGACCTGACACAGCCTCAGGACCAACCCAGAACTCAACCAGGACTAACCCTGAACTTTTCTGAATCAGGTCTAAAGGCATAGGATATTTCTGTGTTTCACATTCAATGGCTTTTTATATTTATTTAGCAGATTTACTTAAGATATGTCAGCGGTATGAACACCTTAAGGCAGGCTATTGAATTATATTTTACAGCAGGACAGATTTTTCAAAGGACTATGGTCTGTGGGCCGAACAACAAAACTGCCCCAAGAACTTATGTTTAGTAAATTGAATATAAGGAAATTGCTCTGTCATATAACAAGCTTAACTAGCAGAGATAAATCAAAACTAGAACGTGAGCAAATCAGAACAACAGATAAAAGACTAGGCTAAACCTACAGTTAATATTTGTGCTACTTCAAGGGTGAACTTTGAGTGATTTTTAGGTGAAATTTGGAACATGCCTAGAACAATCTGCAAACCTGAACAAAAGTGAACAAAACAAAACAAAAAACAAAAATCAGTGGCATTTTAGATGATTAAGTTGATTTAAAATTGCAGGTTACTGAATACCAGATCTAACCAAGAAATGTGGCCCAGAACATGGCCCACTTTACTCTGATGGGCCAGTCTTTATTGCTCAGCATTATGTTGCTGTATCCACCACTGTTCACTGTAAATCAGATACGGAGTGTTTCCCTGGCTTCTTCACAATGTGGCCCAGTCCATGGCCCATTTTATCATGGTGGGCCACATCATATTGCTTAGTGGGCCACTATTTGAATAGCCTTAAAGCTTTCATAAAAACTAAAGATAAAAACAGCAGCGTATTCAGACTTGTCTGCACAAGAAGCCACTGGCACAGCGGTGAATGAATGAGTGAATGAGTAAGTAAGCTGCAGCTAAACACAAGCACGGCAACTCTTGCCTCGCTGAGAAAAACATCCATGTCAAGCTTTGGCACCTGGCTTCCGTGAAGAAATAAACTCACTAAACAACTCTGTCCATCATCGCGTGTTTAAAGTCTTGGTAGAGCCGTGTCCAGTCACAGCGTCTGATCCAAAAACAGTCCAAGCTTTTGCCCAAAGCGCTCCAGCAAACAGGATCCTCCAGCCGGTAACGTCATACTAGGCTATTGGCTACTGGCTACTGGCTACTGAAATTACTATTAAAAAAACATTTTGTGGGTTTATTTCAGAACGTAACTCCCGCAGCGAGGGAACACTGTAATCTGCCAAATATTTTACAATAATTGTTTTGCGGAAGTTCAAAAATGGCTCATGAGCAAAATCTCTATCAAAACTAGTGTTCAAATTAAGTTATAAATATTAATAACTGAACTTTTTTTTTTTTTTTGCAGCGATTTTCAGTTTTTTTTGGCTCAAATAAAAAAAAAAATTCAAAAAAATCAGATTTATTTTTTGTAAATTTAAAGAGAAAAGACAAGTATATTTTTATAATTTGGCTTCCCCTTCATTTATCTAAAAAAAAAAAACACTTCACATTTCTGTGTTTTTCCGTTTGACTTTTAGCCGTTTTTTTTTTTCCTTTCCGACCCAAATGAGCTGAAATAAATAACAATAACGTGCGTGTGGATTTCCTGTTTCCACGGCAACATTTTAACCTTTTAACTTTACGTTTTCCTCTTTAAAGTATTTCACAAAAACAAGAAAAAATAAATAAAAAGGTTGGACTTGTAAATATTGTAGAAAAGTGTTTGTAAATACGTGTTTTTCCTCCTGTACAGACCTTCCATTCCTTTATTTTCTAATGTTTTTCCCTCATTTGATGTTTATTTTAATATTATTTGCAATATTTCTCTTGTATTAATGCGTTGGACCCTTTATTAATGGTGCATTAAAATATTTTTTAAATAATGAAGTGTTTGTTTCACTTTTATAGCTCAGATGATTTAACCTGGCTCAGTCCAGATGGATCTGTGTTGAACTCTGATGTGAGTTCTTCTACAGTCTCCATCTGAACTTGACTCACTGAAAGCGTTTGAGAAAAGGTGGGGCGTTTAGTGAAATACGTTGAGCTGATTGGGTGTGGGGCCGACCTTATTTATGCTTAGCCAATCACAGCAACAACTCGTAATGGTGTATCCAATGTCTGTGTGGGATAGAACAAGTGTCACACACACTGCTCTTCTTTCACAAAGAAATTACTTCGTATTCTGCTAAACCGCCTCAAAAGCAGCAAAAACACGTACATCCACAGGAACAGCCATCTTTGTTTAGCTTGAATGAGACTCGGCGTTAACAGCCCGCAGGGGCGTAGCACCGAATTCTGGGCCCCAGGTACAAACTTAGTGATGGGGCCCCTAATACATGATCTTGTGTTTTAATTATTTGGTTGTCTCTCGTCATTTTTCTATTCATTTGGGTTTTATTTCTTTCTAGAATATTCATATAATGCCAATTGATTTAATTTCTACAACCCAAACATAAATATAATATAAATTAAATGCTTTTTAATGCTACCTTTCAAGATTTTTATTGCCATAAACACTTAAAAAAAACAAGACATTTATGTATTTTTGTGTCAAAACCATTGAGTTGGAAGCACTGCCTTCACTCAAATGAGACGTGAAAAAAGTGAAATGTGTTTTAATCTTACTCTTTTACATTTTAGCTAACTTGTTTTAAGCTAACTTGTCTAAATGATGCCAAAATCACACTTAGAAAATCCTTGTGACATTTGATGTTTTATATTGTTGAAGTTATGACATTTATTGACATTGTGCCAAACCCTGGCTATTTGTTCACTGAAAACTGCAAACTCTTGCTAATAATATTATATTTGTAGCTACTGTATTAGTTAAAATTTTAGCCAATTAATATTCCTCTTGTTTCAGTCATTTTCTTCAGCCAAAGTCTGTAGCCACGTTTTATAGGAGAGATGGAGCTCTCTGATAACACAAATAATTACATTTAGAGGAACAATGTATCTCACAAACAAAATACTTTTGGGGCCCTTTCCTGTCCTGGGCCCCGGGGAAACTAGCACCATTTACCCCCCCAGTCCGACACCCTGACAGCCCGTGTTAGCTCCGCCCTGCTACAATGTGATTGGCCTCAAACCACGCTGCTGGATTGATTGGGCCGAAACACCGCTGGTTCAGACTCTCAAACCAATCGGGCGCTGCAAGGCCAGATGGTTTCTCTCGAGTTTGTGAATTCACAAATATCCGAGATAAACCATCTGACTGGTCTGTTTAGAGATGATTAAAGTTAATGTAGAAATGTAGACCGATTCTGGAGTCGTGACAGTTTAACTCAAAAGTGCAAGTACAATTTCTGTCTTTTGTCAATTAAACAAATGTAAATAATCTTTATTTGTACAGCACTTTCACAGACAAAGTGCTTCACAGTGAGATGAACCCCTCCCCTCCCCACTCAGTGACAGCAGCAGCCCTGGCGCACCTCATCAGAGGCGATTCACCTAAACACCTGGAGCCTCAACCTCCGACCAACACCAAGTGTTCTTTAACATGCATGTTATTGGTTGGTGGGAGGAAACGACCCAGACACAGGGAGGAACATGCAAACTCCACACAGAAAGGCCCGGGCCGTGTGGGAATCGAACCTGAGACCTTCTTGCTGTGAGGCCAGAGCACTAACCGCTGTGTTGCCACCGTGTGAATGTGAGTCTGTTATTCTTTCCTCTCTCCCCTCTACTTCCTTTCTTGTTTCTCTCCTCCCCCTGCTCCCTCACTCTTTTTTCTTCTCTGTCTCTCTTCTTTCTCCCTCTCTCTCTTTTCTCTTTATCTCGCCCTCCCTCTTTATCTCTTTCTTCTCCTCCTTTTATCTCTTGCTGGCTCTTTATCTCTTATCTCTCTTCTCTCTCCCTCTTCATCTTTCTCTCCTTTTTTATCTCTTTCTCTCGCACTCTCCTCCCTCTCTTCCTCTTTATCTTGCTCTCTTTCTTTATCTCTCTCCCTTCCTATTTCTACTCTTCACACTCTCTTCATCTCTTTTTTCTCGAATTCTCCTCCCCTTTCTTCCTCTTATCTCTCTCCTTCTTTCTACTCTTTTTACCTCTCACTCTATCTCACCTCTCTTCAACTCCCTCTTTCTTTCCCTCTTTCTCTCTCTTCTCCCTCTTCATCTTTCTCTCCTTTTCTTCTTTCGCACTCTCCTCCTCTCTTTTACATTTTGGACAATATTTTAATGATTTTCCAAATAAACACAAAGTCAGGCTTGCTACTGGTGTAAGATCAATATTATTATTAGTTATAAAATCATGATAAAATATTCTAGTCTTAAATTAAAAATGTGTAGTTTTGTGGTTCATTTGACAGTTTATTCTATAACACATAAATACAGTTTTATTCAGTCTTGTTAAGGACAAAAGTGAAGTCACAGTTAAGAGATAAAAGAAAACAGCACATTACTGAAATACTGTCAAAAGTACATTTGAAACCATCTTAGAAACATAAAAAATTCTTCTGTAAAACTATTTCAACAAGTGCATCTCAAAAGATATATTTTTTAATTCAGGAAGTTTGATTTAATAAAGCTGGTTAAGTAATTGTGAATAACAGTTGATGAAGTCCAAACCAAAATATTTAAGTTAATCGTTCAACTTTCGCAACTAATCGATTATTTAAATAATCTTCAACTAATATTAGATCAGATATATGGTATCGAATCGGCGATCCAGGAATTTTGCTGGCGGTATCGACTCAAATATCGTAGCGATATCCGTTGTGCCTTAATGGAGTCAACAGTGACCGCCACTCCGTTCAATCGACCCATGTTAATGCCATAGGGAATCGATAAAAATTATATTAAAGTTGGAACTCCCGAGCTAGCAGTATAGGTGAGGCGGAGATAATACTACATTTTTTTTAAAAACGTTTTTCAGTTTGCTACAAATTATTATGATTTGCCGAATTTTAATTCTAGATGTGCTTTTAGACTGAAACAACCGCGGGACTGAGTAGCACTAGCTGGTTAGCCCGGGTATGTCTAAACTCTTAATATAGAATTTTCGAAAAGCCTATGGCACTATAAAGCAAAACTCTCTGGAACGGCGGGTTCACTGTGCAGCTCCATTGACATAATGAGACTAATTTACTGGTTGGTGTTAAACCAGAACGTCTCATATTATTGGACATTTTATTCAGATTAAGTTGTTAAGTGTGACTTGCACATAATTAACAGTTACATAACACTAAATGACCAAATGTCTCATGTTTTAATAAGAAAGAGAAGCTGTTTCAGTCCTTACACTGGTATCGGTGATATCGGGTATCGGTAGATACTTAAAGCCAAAGTATCGGAATCGGTATCGGAACTGAAAAAGCTGGATCGGTGCATCCTTAAATAGAGTAATCGAATAATCGTTAACTTGTCTTTATAACTGTTCCAAACGTCCCAGGAGCCTCAGATTAAACAGAAATAAGAGTTTCTGATGTAAAAACTTGTTTGTGTGTTATGATACAATATAAAGGAATAAACTAAGACTGCTAATACTGGTGTTACAATAATTAAAAATGCTCTTTTTACATCAGATTTCTACACAATAAAATAAACATTTTCAGCACAAAATACAAATACTTTCTTTATTAAACATTTAGATTTAAGCTAGTTTTGATTAGGCGCAGGATTGTTCTAAAACTCATCAGAAAATGTCACATTTAGTCCTGTTAATGTGATTATTGTTCAGATGAGTCTTTTGATACCAGTTTCAGTGTCGATGAGAATCTGATTTTCGTTACTTTAACAAACCTAAAATCTACATCTCCAGGATGTTCTCAAGCGATATTTCCTCGGCTCAAATTTGACAAAATCTTTTGTTCAGGTCATTTTTGCTTTCCAAACAACTAATCAATTACCAAAATAATTGTTACATAGGTTTGTTTTAACAATAATCGCAACATTAAAATCTAATGTTGTGACAAGTTTGTTTCCAACATTAAGACTTGTTTTTGTATCTTTAGTTCAGCTTGGTTCTTCTTCCTCACACAGGGACTTGGTTCTTGTCTCCTTAGATCCGTTTAGGCTTAGTTCCTTCAGTCGTGTTCACACAGAGCAGGAACTATAGACTGGAGCCACACTTTTTTAGCTCCTGTTTGGGGCAGTTACTTTCAGTAAGACCAGTGTGGTCTGACTGAACCACAAACACATTTACAAAGCTAACACGTCCTTTAAAACAGCTCTGCTTGTGTTTAAGTCTCTCCATGGACTAGCACCAAAGTACATCTCTGACATGTTAGTGCGCTATGAACCATCTCGGACTCTGAGGAGCTCAGGGACCGGCCTCCTGCTGGTGCCAGAGTCAGGACTAAACATGGAAAATCAGCGTTTCAGTTTTATGCAGCTAAGATCTGGAACAGTCTTCCAGATGATGTAAGACAGGCCTCCACTGTGACAGTGTTTAAATCTAGGCTGAAAACATGTCTTTTATCTGTGCATATGACTGAAATACTTTGTCTGCACTCTTTATTTCTTTACTTCTTTTTAAAGTAAATTTTATGCTGATTATTTAATTATTGTAATTTTGATGCATTTTCCTGCCTTGTAAAGCACTTTGAATTGCTTTGTGTATGAATTGTGCTATACAAATAAACTTGCCTTGCCTTGCCTTATCCTTAAGAAAAATGATTTAACAGCAGTAATTTGTAAACAGTAGCTAAACTATTACTATTACAGTGAATACCAGTGTTCCAGTGTTAATTTCAGTCATGTTTTTAAGATCTGTAGATCATAGTTTTATGTGGAATCAAAAAAGACAATGTTTGTTTTCCTAGCACCACTTAGTTACTTATTTAAATCTTTAAAAGGGCACCATGTAAGGAAAAACAAACAAACAAAGTGATTTCCACTTTTGAACACTAGAGGGAGCCTTTCACATGCATTTTGCCTATTAAGCATGATGCCATCTAGCGTCAATAATCCACATTCCGGCCCGTAATAAAACATTTCAAATACATAAAAATGTATCATAATCGATGTGGATTGGTTAACAGTGCTCTCTTAAGTATTCATGTTGTACAGAATATATATGATTTAAATGTTTGTGGACTATAAGTGATAATTAAAATTCCTCTCAATCTTACACAGTGCCCCTTTAAGACAATGCAGATGTTAATGTTAGAGCCACTTTCACAAACACAAACATGATGACAGAGTAGTTCTTCTGACTAAACAGAGACTGAAAGAGTTTTGAGACTAGTTATTGGTACTTTCATGTGGGAAACGCCTTTTGTCTCCTCTTCCTCACACTGGGACTTGGTTCTTGTATCTTTAGCTCACACAGGGACCTGGTTCTTTATCCGTACTTCACACTGGGACTTGGTTCTTGTATCTTTAGTTCACATAGAGACTTGGTTCTTGTATCTTTAGTTCACACTGGGACTTGGTTCTTGTATCTTTAGTTCACATAGAGACTTGGTTCTTGTATCCGTAGCTCACACTGGGACCTGGTTCTTGTATCCGTAGCTCACACAGGGACTTGGTTCTTGTATCCGTAGTTCAGCTCGGCTCCTCCGCTCAGCAGGAGGTCGATTCCGGTGCAAAACGAAGCGTCAGCGGCGAGAAACACGGCGGCCGCTCCACACTCGTCCTCAGAGCCCATTCGACCCAACAACTGCACCACAAACACAACTTTTAATAATAAAACAGGTACTAATGCTGTAGATTACAATTGAAGCTGCCGTCAAAGCAACTCTCATAGTTTAAGTTCATTGTTATAATATTAAGAGAAAAATACCTTTGATATATTTAAAATAGTTACAATAAGTTATTCATTCATTTTCTACCGCTTAATCCCTTTAGGGGTCGCGGGTGACTGGAGCCTATCCCAGTGACTTTGGGCCTTAGGCGGGGAACACCCTGGACAGTGGCCAACTCATCGCAGGGTTAGACAGACAATCATTCTCTCTCTCATTCACTCACAGGGAAATTGACAGTGATGCCCAATTAACCTAAACATACATGTTTTTAGAGGTGGGAGGAAACCGGAGAAAACCCACGGTGACACAGGGAGAACATGCAAACTCCACCCAGAGAGATCGTGAGATGTTGATATGGTCCGACCCGGGAGTCGAACCCACGACCTCCTTATTGGGAAGCCAGAGCTCTAACCACTCTGCTACCGTGCACCCCACACTAAGTTATATTTTCTGTAATTCATATTTGTTCACTTAAGACTAGTAGCTAGGAACTAACCCAAAAAGGGGGGAACCTTTCTTTTTGTTCCGCTTGGAATTCTTGTTGCTAAGGGGAATTTAATTTACCGGTGCACACCTCACTACGAGGCACTGGCCCTGTCCCAATACTCACACTACACACTTCACTGAAGTGTGCATTTTCTGAAAGTGCGCCAAGTGTGCACTTGTACAAGTGTGCAGGACAGGTAAATGTAAGAAATGGGACAGTCCACACTTGACTTGATGTGATCAAGTCAAACAGCTGTGTTATTAAACTACTGCCTCAGCTCACTGCAGTTTGGATCATTTGCTAATTTTGCCTAAAACAAATAAGAGCAGTGCTGTAGATGTCTGTGGATTTATGCTTATGTTTCTATAAAAGTGTTGTTATTTTGTTAATATTATATTTTTGTTTTACATATATTACATTCATACAAACATATTTTGACTTGTATTGATAAGCAAAATTCATTTGATTGTATTTACTTTGATTTCTGGATATTATTTAATGTTTGTTATATTTTTACGTTACTGTCACTTTAAGAGAGAGAGAGCTTGCGCTCTGGTGGTCAATCGAACTTTTTTATTTTATTCTATTTTTTTCATTAATAATAAATCGTACTATGTTCAATTTGATAGTTACTAAACAAAATTACAACTGTACAATTATTACACAACCGAAATAAAATCAAAGTAACTGACACCGTCATTTTTGTACACGCAGCAAAGAACTCTGGGTAATACACTTCAGCCAAGTCCGCTTCCATGTGGGCTTCACAGAAGTGCAGATAAAGGGCGTGAAGTGGGCGGGGCTAAAGGCCGTTTGTGACAATGGGCTGTGTGCACGGAATTTCAGTTGGCTTGCGATTGTTCAAAAATGCTAACTTCTGTACATACAACCATTTCCTGTTAGCGTTAGCATTTAGATACAATTATGTCTCTTTTTAAACACAGAAGTGTTCTCTGGTGAAACATTCCTCTAATATGTAAAGTCTTTAACATGTTTTCTGTAACATTCACCACAACTGTCTGATCTAAAGAGGATTTATTAGTTTTAAACTGATGTAGTGAAAACCTCATTGAAGAGAATTGAACAGGAAGTCGTTGTATGTACCATAGACATTAAATTAGTAGACGCGCAATCAGCGTCTCTGCTCTGTTGCTACAACACGGACAGCGCGACGCCATATTCCTCCGGTAGAGGTGACGACGCAAATCAATTGAAGTCAATGGCAGGAGCTGCACTTTTATGGATAAAATGAGCTGAAACAAGCGATTTCCGCAAAACCACGAGCAAAACGGACTGATTTGTGTCTTATGAAGTTTCTTTAAACAACTTTGGAGATGTGAAATTATATTTCTCAAACTACTATATTCTTAGACTGGAAATGCTCCATCACCGATGCGACAGACGCACCTCCTCAGAGAAGTGAAGCTATAACTTTGTTTGGTGTTATTTATGTAATTTGTCTGCTTTTCTCACTAGTAATATGTAAAAGCGAACGTTTGGTGGTCACTGGAGTCTCAAAAGATGCATAACTTCGTTAGCTGTTAGCAGTTTTATACACACATTTTACCTACAACATAAAAACTAAACGGTTTGTAAACTCAACAATATCTTGTAAAAAGGCTCTGACCTTTGCTAAATGTGGTCTGTAGGTTTGTACCAGCTGACATGCTCTGGATCTTTCATAACTTGCGTTTTTTGCGGGCTAATGCTAACGGCTATAGGAAAATAAACAGTAGAACGCTCCGGACTAGCTTAAATCTTACCGGACTAGCTCAGATGCTAAGTGTTCGATAGCATCAGAGTCGGACTGGCGCGTCTACTAATTATATGTCTATGGTATGTACAGGATGTAGTATTTTAAACCAAAACAAGACAACTGCACTCAGCCAATTGGGACGCACTACCACCCCACAACGGGAACGCGCTTCTGAGGGCCACAAGGGTGGAAGGGTGGATATTGGGACAGGGCCTCGGATGAGAGTACGAGATGCTTCGTCTGCAAATGGTGACAAGGCGACAAAAATGCTAAGTTTCCTGAAGAAAAGCTGTGAAAAGTGGTCTTTATTCCCTTTTGAGTCTGAAGGCGGCCAATGAGGTATATTTACGTTGATATTTTGTTAATTATTGTAATGTTTCATGAGCACGTGAAAGCTGTGTGACTGCGTGAATGTCTAATTAAGTAACCTGGTGCATGTGTTGAACGTGTGCCTTATTTATTTGTTTTGTATGTATATTTTTTGTTATGCTATTCTTTAAGTAAGACTTTTTTAAGAGGGTTAAGTTTATTTTTTGTGTCTTTAGTTCTGACGGCATGTATCGGCATGTTATGGAGAATGTAAAGACCCGTTGAAGACTCCTCCTGTCGAATAAATGTCTGTGAAAACCTAAGAACGATTTGAGCCTTGATTAAACTCTGAGGGAGTAACAATAATGGAAGTACAAAAGAACCAGTGGCTTTCAATTGTTTTACTTTATCACTTTGAGACTGGGCAGTGTTTTGTGTTTGGCGATTTGAAGATTTTTATTTTGGAGATTTTGTTTGTTTTTCTCACTGGAAAAGTTTGAGAATCACTGATCTGTACGACAGAAAAACCAAACTCTCAGTCCCAATTGTTAGACGTAGTTTAAAACCCTCTAAAAGACAGAAAATAGGTTCATTTAACAACCTTCTACTTGTCAAAAACATTTAATATTTTTAAAGCTAAATTGAATCTTGTTAAAAAGCAGTTTTTTAACAGAGAAAGTGACTGGGTCTAGTCCAGGCAACTCCAACCTGTAGTTCAGGACTGCTCAAACTGTATTTATAACGTGCCCATTTCTACTGTAAATGTATCTTTAGATGCCTAATGGTACGTTTACACCGGACAGCGTCTTGGCGTATTTGCGTCCATTTTCGATGTTAAGTCAGTGTAAACCCACGCCTTTAGCGTTCAAGCGAATTTGCCGCGCGTATTGGCGTCTGGGACGTCAGTTGACCCACGTTTAGGCGTCTAGCGGATTGGAAGCTCAAAGCTGCGGCCGCCGCAGGAGTTGGGAAAATCCATCTTCAGACGCGTTGGAAGTCGTCGTCAGCCAATCAGAGACTCCACTCCCGTACACGTGACATGTTTCCCTCTCACATCAAGAGGAAAGAAGGACTGTTTACTGAAGTCTTTTAATCACTTTTTTTACGAAAGGTCTCTTGTTTGGGTATTTTTTCAAAGGCTTTTCAGTTCGTTGCTTTGAAAATTTGGAGACACAAAACAACATAGACCTGATCTGGACTGACAAAGCCTCACATGGATCTATTAAAAATGCTCGTTGTAGTGTTTAAACCTGCTGTAGGACGGGAGGAGACGAGAGATGAGGACAGGGACAGCAAAAGAACTGTCTGGAGGAGGAGAAAGTGGTGTGATCGGGTAAGCTCCGTTTTATAAATGCAACAAGCTGCTATCTCTCTCTCTCTCTCTCTCTCTCTCTCTCTCAGTGATCTGTCTACGAGCAAAACAAAGCCTGTAAACAAGCGGGAGCTCGAAGCGCTTTGGGGCGTTAAAAGTGTCTTTTTGTCTACCAAAGCCTTGATGTGCGTTAGAGCATTTTGGAAGCTTATCGAGACGTCAACAGCATAAATAACGGACACAATTTTACGTGCGTTTAGGCGAATTTTGACGCAAATAAGCTGTCCGGTGTGAACGCAGCAAAAGTGTCTACTTCTGAATAGATATTGGCTCAGTTTTCATACAAGCCTCTTAACTATGCCACAGTTAACTTCAACTTTTGGTCATCGCTAAAAGTAGCAGCTCGCCGGCGGTTTTCTTTTGCAAAAGTAACTCTCCTGGTGAAAAAGGTTGGAGACTCCTGATGTAGTGACACCATCACTGTGGACGTTTCACTCACCTGACAGTTTTCACCGTCTCGAATGGCGGCTGCAGCGTCTGGAGTGTGTGAGGCCAGCTCCTCCCACAGCGGCGTCAGCACGTTTCCAGGAGACAGGCTTCGACAAACAAACAAACAAACAAACAAATAAACATCAGTCAAAAAAACACCTCACAAACTACAAAAGCACTACAACATTTCTCATAATCAGTCTGACTTTGAACTTCACTGCTAGTGCAGAGCTCCAGACTAATGCCAGGTTCACACACACCTGCTCCGAGGTCCATCAAACACTAAGCATCAGTTACACTTTTTAAGTCTCACACTAGAGGCGGACACTGAGAATTAGCCTCGACTAAAATGTTGTAGTGTGTGACATGAGCTCATGAAACATACTTGTCCCTATCAAATAAACCTTAATAAATAAATGAATAAAAAAATCATTTTAGAAAAAGCAGGCCCCTCCTCACTCAGTGACCACAGCAGAAGTGATTCGCCTAAACACCTGGCACCTCAACCTCCGACTATCACAAAGTGTTCCCAAAATCTGCATGTTCTTGGTTGGTGGGGAAACTAGAGAGGAACATGAAAACTCCACACAGAGAGGCCTGGGCCGTGTGGGAGTCGAACCCACGACCTTCTCGCTGTGAGGCCAGAGCTTTACTCACTCTGCCATTGTGCCTCACATGTAAAAACTAAACTAAACTCAGAGGTAAAATTAGGTTCTGCAGAGATGGTGTTGAGAGTGAAGGTGGTGCTGGGGTGAAGGAGGGCTGCAGCTCTGTGGAGCCAAAGAAATCCAGCCTGAACTGTTTGTAAACAAAACAACTGAAGCTGCAGCTTTAAAGTGCATATGAGAGGTTTCTTCACATTTCCAATTTTAATTTAGTTCAGTAGAATAACACAAGTTGTAAATATAAATGACAGTTTCCATGAAACAATAACAAGTTTGTTAAGAAAGTTTGAGAATATGTTAAAAAGAACAGGAAGTAGAGTTAGGGTGACCACCTGTCCCGCTTTTGGTTGTACCATCCCGCTTTTTAGGCTTGTGTCCCGCGTCCCGCAGATCACGGCCGTGTCCCGCTTTTTCATTGGTGATCGAACATACCAAATATAGCACTTATAGCGCCGTGTTTAAACAAGAGTTCAGGCATCTGTCTGATCTCTGTTCGTGCGCGTCCGTGTGATAAGCAGCACCGCACGTCAATCAACAGTCTGCGCGCCGCTGTTCCCGCCCACCATTTGAGAGGAAAACTCAACTTCAGTCATAGCGGCGACAGCGAAGGAGAAAGGCAAATGCGTGTGAGGAGACGAAACAGTCACCAGCGAGGCAAAGAAAAGGAGAGTTGCAGCAGGTACAAATACTGAAACACTCATGAGTCTGAACAGTGAAGGAGACGCTGAAAGAGAGCGCAGAGCTGTGCAGTTTGTCCATCAACCACAGAGGGAAACAAGACTAAACAACAGGCCACACGAGAAGCTCATCAAAAATAGGCTCAACAGCAAGAAACTTCTTAATCAATGCAAACAATCCGGCCAATCTTAAACCAAAAAACCACTACCTGTTCTAAGTAGCCTAATATATTTCAACAAATACGACTATTATCTATGTAGGCTAATAATTTATTACACTGCAAAAAAGGAAAATGTAACTTAGATAAAAGGACTTAAATTAAGCATATTTATCTTAAAATACAAAATTTAAGATGTTTTCACCAAGTCTTAGATTTTTTGACTTTTTTTTCTAATATTCTATTCTCCTATTCTATTCCTTATCTAGATAAAAAACTTTTTAAGCAAATTTGTATCTGTTTAAGTCATAATTGCTTGAATCAAGAAAAGAATTGCTTAAAAATTCTGTCAAGAGAACTTAGTCAAATGTTCTTACTGCACTGGCAGATTATTTAACTTGAAATAAAACATTTTACCTCAAAATAAGAAAACATTTCTTATTTTTTGAATAGCCTTTTTTGGAGTGCAGAAAATTTGTTATACAGTTTAAAATATCCTATATGCATCTGTATATTATCTGTTTAGTTCAAAACAGGCTTAGTATAAAAATTATATTATTTGTCGAGTCCGTCCCACCATGTCCCACCAAATCCCCAAACCTGTCCCACTTTTTGGAGTTTTTGAGGTGGTCACCCTAAGTAGAGTTCTAAAATGATGACATGTCATTATAAACCCATCTTAACGACTCTTTAAACACACATTTAACTAAAAGAGTGTGTTGTTGTGTATTTTTATGTCTCAAAAGGTGAAAACCTGTGACATGAGAAAAGTTTTAGCCACATTTATGACATGATCGCCAAGCAAGTCCCCTGTGTGATGTCATCGTCTATGAACAGGAAGTACATCTGTAATCCTAAAAAATGGCTGAACTGGGATAAACCTTGCAACATGTTTAGTGAAATCTTAAATAAATTAATCTTAACTTTGTTTTAGTGAAATGAGTAGTTCAACCTGATTCTCACCAGTTCACTCTGACTCTGTGGCGGCTCTCGTCCACGGCCATGGCTTTGGTCATGGAGATGATCGCCCCCTGGTGGTGGGACAAACACATTATAACTGTAAACCTTTGTAAACAGACATGTGACTCTTGAGCGCACCTTAGTGGCCACGTACGGCACCGCGTCCTTCTGTCCGATCGACCCCACCAGACTGGACACGTTGATGATGTTCCCCTGACGCAGACGCAGGTGCGGCAGAGCGAGCTGAGCACAAACACAAGCGTGACAGACACGAGCAGCTCAAAGCAGGCTCAAACGTTAGCTGTGTGCTTTTACTTTGGAGGTGAGGAAGTAGCTGATGAGGTTCAGGTTGAGCAGATCTCTGAACTCCTGAGCGCTGGTGTCGTCGGTGGCTTTGTGAGGAGGATCTACGGCACAAACAACACTTTATCACATCAGTACAAATATAAAACAATGTCATACAAACAGAGGCGCTGCAAAGTCTCTGAAACACGTTTGGAGGAAAGTTTAGTCACTTTGATCTAATGCTGCATTCACACTGTGTCAGAAAATGTCTCTATGTACAAATTCTGCAACAAAATATGTATGAAGCTGACGCCTTGATGCACCTCTTTGCAGATCGAACAATTGTTAAAAATAAATCTCTTATAAACTCTGTGCCTGGTCATTCCTCTGTGTTGCTCTGGGCTGTGTTCAGTCTCTCTGTCAGACCAGGTTGAGGCGGTGTCTTTGGTGTATTTAGTAAAAGTAGCTCTAACTTCTCCTCTTCCTGACGCTGTCCTGTTTAAGCCTGTCTCTGTCCTCCTCCAGTGTCATGAGGTTTAAACACCACACAGAGGATTTTTAACAGATCCATGTGAGCTCTGCCCCAGTCCAGACCATATCTCATATTGTTTGTTTTGCCCTAAAGCAGGGGTCTGCAAAAAGCCACATTTACAAAATTCCAACAAAATCAAAGTCGAAAAGAGCCACAACTGTAGTCCAAAAGTAATCTCGAAACAAAACAAAAAACAAAACATATAGACAGTTAAGTGAAATAACACAATGTTTTACAACATTAAATATAGTGTGACTGCACAAAATAGATTTTTATGGCAAGACTAATCAATCTGTTTCACTTAGCACTTAAATGCAGTGTTGAGAAAAAGGGGAACTCCAGAAACACCACAAAACAACTGCTACTTTAAAGAAACACCTACTGTAAATAGAATAGCAAAGGAAGTCCTTAAACCTTTTATGTTCCTCTTTCTCAATCCAGTCTCTGACCTAAAGTCTGCTCCTCCCTGATGTGAGACATGTCACTTCGGCACAGGAGAGTAGAAGAACCTGAGTGCACAACTTCAGATTCAGGAGCGGAAATGCAGAGAACGCAAATTTAAGCTACTTGTCGCACAAAACACACAGCGCTAAACGCATATTTCCTCAAGACACAGGTTTACATTGACTTAAAATGTAAACGTGACGCCTCGAAGCCTAGAATACTGTGTGCGTTCAAAAGAGGAATGATTCCTCTGTCACATGACACTCACACACTTCTTCTGTGTCACTGTGCTGTGTAAAAACTGATCCTGAACTGGGTCCTTTCATTGTGGACAACCTAACAGACTGCCTCCAATCCAGATCCACTCACTGAGACCGGAGCCTGCGTTGGTACTGACTCTGCCGACATCGCGACACCACGAGTCCAGAAGAGGTTCAGCTCACTCAGTTCACTTGATCACTGACATGTATGAAATACCGATAAACAAGACTTGTGTGGACTTTTTCATGTCAGTTTCTTTTCTGTTTGATTTTTCTCGACTCAATGAATAAGCGTCGGGGAAATTATTTACATTTATGTCTTAAATAGTTATGTATGTCTAGCATTTTTTTGTGTTTGTTTTAGTAGTTGTTGTATAAAAATGATTTTATTTTGAAAAACACCAGATGCACTTCACTAGCGCTCACTTGGTTACCTGTTTGTTGTTGCTTACAATGAAAAAGATCCGAACGACCGGAGCACATCTGCACAGTGGGGTAAGACTCACAGTCTGTACAATATTCATTCTGTCTAATCAGCATCTGTTAGATTGTGGGAGGGATTATTTTTTCTATTTAACTTTTCTTTTTCCAGGTAGGTCGATTGAGAACAAATCCTCATTTACGACAGCAACCTGCTCACTAACATTTACACCAGGGCTGTACTCGATGTATCGACACAAGGATATATCATATATATATATGATATATATATGAACCTGGTCTGCAGCTTTAAGGCTGGAATTATTGAGCTGAACAATGACTTCTTTGTAGGACACTTGTATCTAACATAAAGAGCAGTTTGAAAATATAATTCCTCTGCATTTTGTTTTTCTACATAATCAACAGAAACAGTTATACTCAAAAACATTTTTTTACAGCTAAGACACAATACTTAGTTTCGTTTTTAGTGTTTTCTACATTGTGGATAGAAAATAAATATCAATGTACTGTATTTTTTTCTGCATTATTAATACTAATATGTATCGGGATCGTATCGAAGGCTATTGGCAATACCCAGCCCTAATTTATACACAGAGGTCAACAAGAGAAGAGACACAAGGCTCTATTGTGTTTATAGAAAAAGGTTTTCTATATTTGAGATCAGCTCAGGAAAAATGAGAGCAAAAACAAGTTTTTTAATTCAGCTGTACTTCTTCTGCTTTAGAGTTTTTTGTCCCAGTGAAATATTTGCACTTTTATTTTCTTGTGTTTAGTTGTAACTCACGCCAGCCTGCGTTGTTGACCAGACAGTCGATGTGTTCAAATCTCTCCAGAGTGAAAGAGACGAGCCTCTGCAACACAAACAGAGACTTAAGACTGAAAACAGACTCAGAGCAGCAGAGACAAAGGTCGACTCAGCTGTGAACAAGTCTAAAGCTGGCCACACACTACACGACTTTCCAGTTGTGACTAATTAGAATGTGAGTCTTGCCCACACACTACAAGACTGGACTGAGAGTGATTCTAGAACGTTTGAGCCCACACACTACACGACTGAAACCACACACTACACGACTGAGACCACACACTACACAACTGAGCCCACACACTACACAACTGAGACCACACACTACACAACTGAGACCACACACTACACGACTGAGACCACACACTACACAACTGAGACCACACACTACACGACTGAGACCACACATTACACGACTGAGACCACACACTACACGACTGAGACCACACACTACATGACTGAGCCCACACACTACACGACTGTAACTGGCAACTGAAAACAGGATTACTCCATCAGCAGAACAATAATGCACAAAACAACAATGCATCACAGTTTATAAAAGAGTTTAGTGCTTCAATTTATTTTTTATTAGATTTTTAATAAACTTTAAAAAAAAAATGTTTGGTGTTTGATTAATAATTTCTACAACAAGATAGAAATAAAAAAAAGTTTAGTTTTAGCGTAATTATTATTTATTTATTTTTGCCATAAGCAGACACTTTTCATTGGTTAAACAGGTCATGTGACCCTACACGTCCTGATGGGATGCTGAAATAACATTAACACCGGCACAAGCAGCACTAGTTAGCTAGCTCTCTTAAAATGACACTAGAAATGGCGAAGGAGGTGACGAAGTTGGACATTTTTCCTCTTTGGATTTTACGTGGATGCGTTACTTTTATGAGATTTTATCAGAAGAAAACTTGTGTTGTTTGGAGTGAGGAGGACGTCAGCAGCGCCTCGTGGAGAGAGGAGGGAGAGGAGGAGAGGAGGTGAGTGCGCTGATACATGTGTCTATGGTGCGCTGTTGTTGTTATGGTCATCAGAGGTGTAAGTGTGTGTGCATTTTAAACACTGTCCATTTGATATGTAGGGAGAATTTCACTCTGTGCCTCGCCGTTACCGCTGTTTTTTTTTTTGCGAGTGTTTCTTCAGAAAAGACGTAAACAGAAAGTTTAACCTCACACGCTTTTTTCATTAGCGCTGGGCTCCGTGTTTGCCCAGAGGAGTGTCAGAAACAGCGAACAGCACCAGAGCAAGACAAAAATCGGGCTTATATAATTCCAACATGTTTAAAAACCTGCGACTGCAGTCTAGTCTAGTCTAGACCTGACACAAACTACATGATTGGAACGCCAGTCCAGTCGCAGACATTCACACACTACACGAGTGACACAACTGTGACTTGCTTCAACTAATCTCGACTAGGCCTGACTAAAGCTGCCCACACACTACACAACTGTTTGCTCATTTTCCCATGTTAATTTCAGTCGCACTCAGTCACGCCTAGTCGAGAGTAGTTGAAGCTAGTTGCAGTTGTGTCACTCATGTAGTGTGTGAGTGTCTGGGACTCAACTCGCGTTCGAATAGTGTAGTTTGTGGCAGGTCTAGACTAGACTAGACTCCAGTCGCAGGTTTTTAAACATGTTGGAATTATCTGGGCAAACACGGAGCCCTGCGCTAATGAAAACAGCAGAGGAGGCACTGGAAACAACGTGTGAGGTTAAACTTTCTGTTTACGTCTTTTCTTAAGGAACAAGCACAAAAACAGCGGTAACAGCGAGGCACAAAGTGAAAGCTCCCTGCGTGTCAACTGGACCGTGTTTAAAATACACACACACTTACACCTCTGATGACCACAACAACAGCAGCGCACCATAGACACATGTATCAGCGCACTCACCTCCTCTCTCTCTCCCTCCTCTCTCCACGAGGCGCTGCGGACGTCCTCATCACTCCAAACACAAGTTTTCTTCTGATAAAATCTCATAAAAGTAACGCATCCACGTAAAATCCAAAGGGGAAAAATATCCAACTTCGTCACCTCCTTCGCCATTTCTAGTGTCATTTTAAGAGAGCTAGCTAACTAGCGTGTTTGTACAGGTGTTATGGTTAATTCGGCATCCCATCAGGACGTGGAGGGTCACATGACCTGTTTAACCAATGAAAAGTGTTTGCTTATGGCAAAAATAAATAAATAAATAATAATTACGCTAAAACAAAACTTTTTTTCCTGTCTTGTTGTAGAAATTATTAATCAAAGACCAAAAGAAAAAAAAATAAATAAATAAAATAAATTGAAGCGGGAGTCACGTGGGACAGCCGAGAGGAATGGCCGCACATTAGACGGGCTCCCGAAACCCATTTCTAATTGCATTACTTTTTGGACATACACTTCGAAGAAAGTCTAGATTTTTTTGTTTATTGCTGAAAGACAGGCTGTATCTGCGGTGTAAGCGTTGCTGAAGATGTCGGGGACCGGCAAAGTAAACTTTTTCAAAGGAGCTACGACCACGAGGCTAACATCCAAGAAGCTAACAGGGGCACCGTCATCTCGCCCACTTGAGGTTGACGAAGCTAATGCTAACACTGCGGGAACAGATGCGGCAGATGGCGGGGCTCTCTCGCATGATGAAAACGAAAAGTCTGAAAGTGCTAGCCTGTTTGATGAGATGAGGAAAATGAGTGCCACTTTGCTGAGTGTCGCAACTGATGTGGCTACCATTAAGGAAATAACCAAGGAACTTAAAGATTCACTGGAGACGGTACAAACGCGAGTGGGGGAAGCAGAACGCCGCATTTCGGACCTGGAGGATGACAACGAGCTTGCTAAGACCAAGGTGGACACAGTTGAAAAGAAAGTGGAGCATCTCTGGTCACGAGTGGAGGATCTGGAAAACCGAAGTAGGAGAAATAATGTGAGAATTGTTGGTCTCAAGGAAGGATTGGAGGAGCCAGGGAAAATGTCCCAATATGTGGAGAAGATTTTGACGGGCGCACTAGGGCTCACTGGCGGTGAATTTGAGATCGAACGTGCTCATCGAGCCCCGGTGCCTATCCCAGATCCTACCAAACAGCCGAGAGCAGTACTTGTGCGTTTTCTACGCTCTTCTGCGAGAGAACACGTGTTGCGGATTGCCAGAGTGAAGAGAGGATTCGACTGGGAGGGCAGAAGGATCTCAATCTTTGAGGATGTCACAAAAGAACTGGCGGAAAAGAGAAAAGCTTTCGGCCCGGTCAAGAAGCGTCTCCGGGAGCTACAAGTGAAGTACAGGATGGTCTACCCAGCCGCGCTAGTTTTTACATGGAATGGCCAGAAGAAAACTTTCACTGACGAAGAAAAAGCGGAGAGTTTTTTGCAACGGTCAACCTAAAGACGGAAGGAAAGAAGTGTATGTATAAGACCGTACATTTACTGTAATGGGTAAAGGGGGCTTTTGCATAGGAGGAGTCGGTCACTGGAGCTAGTCTCACGGACCTAGTAAATTAGGGAGAACTAAGGCAGAGTTCAAGTTAAGTTAGTTCGAATGGGGAGGAGGGAGGGAAGGGGAGAAGCGGGGTTGAGTCGGGGAAAGTGTTCATTTTGTTCTTTTTTTGTTTACTCAGACAGCAGCTATGTATCCTTTATTGTAAGTTATAGTACATTTATTTTTACACTACCTGTGGACCTATATTTGAGCATTAAGCAAATGTTATTTCTTTTTATTGGATATAATGGCTGGGTATATTAAAATAACATCATGGAACATAAAGGGGTGTGGAGACCCAATCAAGAGGAAAAAGGTACTGTCCTATTTAAAAACAAAAATACAGATGTAGCTTTTATTCAGGAATCTCATTTAGCAGGAGACGAAGAGGCACAGAAATTTAAAAGAGATTGGGTGGGTACAGTATTACATAGCTCATATTCAAGCAAACGGAATGGGGTCATGATTCTTATAAATAAGAACATAAGTTTTGTGTTATTAAACAAGTATAATGATAAGGAGGGGCGAGTCCTCTGTGTTGAAGCCCTTATAAATGGTGTTAGAACTGTACTATGTAATATTTATGCCCCCAACAAAGAGGATCCAGATTTTTTTCATTCAATTAACAATGTATTAGGGAACAGGGAGGGACAAATTGTTTTAGCAGGAGATTTTAACCAAGTGATGGATGGAATAATTGACAAAAGTAAGCCAAGTGGTAGGTCTTCACCCAGTGACAGGGAGGCAATACACATGCTAGCAGAGGACATTGGTTTAGTGGATATTTGGAGATTAGTTCACCCTAGTGAGAGGGAATATACTTTTTTTTCCAATTGTCATAAGACATATTCGAGGATAGATTTCTTTTTGGTATCCAAAACTTTAGTAGACTCTACAGTGGGGTGTGAAATTGGCGCAATAGTGATTAGTGATCATGCCACAGTGGAGTGGCATGTCAATTTGAATACAGACAAATTAAAGAGAGGTCGTTGGAGATTCAACTCCATGTTACTGCAGGATGAGACATTTAGTGAGCAGATAACAAAAGATCTGAAAATGTTTTTGACATTAATATGGGCTCTACAGATAAAGTTGCCACAGTATGGGAAGCATCCAAAGCATATTTAAGGGGTAAGATAATTGCACATGCATCAAAAATTAAAAAAGAAAATAAGGCCAAAGAAAGTAGGTTGGAAAAAGAAATACTTACACAAGAGAAGGACTTGGCAAAAAATTTTACAAATAATAATTATCAAATTATTTGTAAACTGAAATATCAACTACACGATATTTATAACAAAAAGGCTGAGTATGCGCTATTCCGACTCAGAACAAAATTTTATGAGGGAGGAGAAAAAAGTGGGAGATTACTGGCAAGGCAACTAAAACAACAAGATAGTTTAACAAATATATCAATGATAAAGAACGGTGCCCAGGTGATAACCTCATCAAAGGAAATAAATAATGTTTTTAAATCATTTTACCAGGATCTGTATACATCTTCTGGCTTTGTTAATGAGGGTTGTATTGACGAGTTCTTTTCAGATCTGCAAATACCAACACTTACTAGTGATCAAAGAAATAAATTAGATGCACCTATTACAGAAGGAGAGATAAAACTGCAATCCTGTCAATGAAAAGTGGGAAGTCGCCTGGCTTGGACGGCTTCCCAATTGAGTACTATAAAAAGTATAATGATATTTAAGTCCAATTTTGCTTAAAGTGTATTTGGAAGCATATGACTTGGGGACCTTACCAAATTCATTTAATGAGGCTCTAATATCTTTAATCCCTAAAAAGGACCGAGACATTACAGATCCTGCAAATTACCGGCCTGTTAGTCTTTTGGGGGTAGACTGCAAAATTTTGACAAAAATATTGGCCTTGCGTCTAGAAAAAATATTGCCCTCAATCATTGATGGAGATCAGGTTGGCTTTATTAAAAACAGATGCTCTGGAGACAATATGAGGAGACTTGTGCATATTATGCATCAAAGTAGAGCTAGTTTGGATCCGGTTGCGGCCTTCTCCCTGGATGCGGAGAAGGCCTTTGACCGTGTGGAATGGGGTTTTCTAATGATGGTCCTCGAAAGATTGGCTTTGGGCCAGGATTTTGTCACTGGGTGAAGACTGTGTATTCCAATCCCAAGGCTGCAGTCTTAACAAATGGGTTAGTCTCAGATCTTTTTCCTCTTTCTAGGGGGATGAGACAGGGTTGTAGTTATCGCCATTGCTTTTCACAATATTTTTAGAGCCTCTTGCATTAAAAATAAGGGCAGATTCCAGAATTAAGGGGTAAATGCAGGCGGTTGTGAACACAAGTTGTTCCTCTACGCAGATGACATTTTAGCAGTGTTAACTGATCCAATGCAGTCTCTGCCCGTATTACTTGATTGCGTGGACACTTACTCTAACATGTCAGGATATAAAATAAACTGGAGTAAGTCAGAGGGTATGCCGTTGTCTGCATCATGCTTTTCCAGCCACGTCACAGCTTTCAACTTTAAATGGTTACCCAATGGCATGAAATATCTTGGGATATTTTTAAATCCAAACTTAGAGGAAATTATGCATTCAAATATGGACCCACTCCTCTTGAAAATAAAAACTAATTTAGAAAAATGGGGGAAATTGAAACTCACATTATGGGGGAAAATTAATGTCATAAAAATGTTAGTGGCTCCGCAGTTCAATTATGTTTCCATGATGTTGCCAGTGAAAATACCAACTAATGTATATGTTCAGTTTGAAAAAATGGTCAAAGATTTTTTATGGGACAAAAAGAGACCAAGGATCAATATAAAAAAGATGCATGCACCAAGTAAAATGGGAGGGATGTCTCTTCCTAATGTAAAGCTTTATAACCTGGCATTTGAAATGTCAAGACTGGTCAAGCATTGGACAAAAACAGACTCGGAACTAAGCTGGATTAAAATTGAGCAAGAATTAGTGGATCCTTTTACACCTTTGGACTTTCTATCACAAGGAAAAAAACTCACATGATTTGGACTTACTTGACAACCCAGTACTCACTTACTCAAGATATGTTTGGAATGAGGTGCATAAATGGTGTGGGGTTTCATGTATGAAACAGCCTTATGCTTCTTTGTGGCATAACTCAGCAATACGAATTGGGAAAAAAACAATTTATTGGAAAGAATGGAATGAGAAAGGAATTCATAAAATTAATGATCTATATGAGGATGGTGTGATAGTGCCTTTTGAAAGAATCATCCAAAAATACGCACTGGGAAGAAGAGGAAACCACTGGAAATATTTGCAACTAAGAGACTGCTTAATCAAAGATATTTTAATCATAGCGCAAACCCAGTGGTCAAATATTGTGAATTATCTGGAGGGGCACATAGAGCATCTTTATTTTATAAATTGTTTAATGATTTGAAACTAAATATCTGTGACAACTTACGAACAATTTGGCAAAAGGATTTGGGTTGTGATATTGATAAGAATTTATGGGACAGAATACTATCACATTCCAGTAAAGGTATAAGGGAGGCTAGAGGGAAATTTACCCAGTACAAACTTATTCATAGATGGTATCTTACTCCATCCAAACTCAAAAGAATGGGGGTCATAGGAGATGACAAATGCTGGAAATGTAAGACTGATACTGGAACATTTATGCATGCCATGTGGGAATGTAGAAAAGTGTATCCATTTGGGAGAAGGTATTGGAATGTGTAGGAAGGTGGATTAATATGGACATACCGAGGTCACCTAGATTATGTTACTGGGAGATCAGTCAGTAATGCCTGGTTTATCAAAAGGTAAATATATTGTGTTGAAAGTAGGGGTAATAACAGCAGCACGTGTGATTCTTAGTGTGTGGAAAAATCCTTCTTCCCCAGATTATAAAAAATGGATGGAAAATTTACTTAAAATAGTTCATATGAGAAACTTTTAGCCAGGTTAAATAATGCACAGGATAACTTTGTAGAATCTTGGGGACTTATTTTGACTAACTATTGATTGAGTGGTGTGTCTCTTGTTTCACATGTGTCATTTGTGGGGGGAAGAGAGGTACACAAAGCTGATGCATCAATAATTTATGAGTATTCATATTTTTTTATATTAATTATTTATATATTTTTTTATTATTATTGATGTGTTATTTTATTTGAAGGTGCATCGTGTGGCTTTTTGGCCAGAAAAAAACTTGAGTAAAGGCATGTTTTTTTTGTTTTTTTTTTATACATGTCTTAGGGACATTAAAAAATAATAGGAGGAAACCTTTTTTATTTTTTTTCATAATATAGCATGAACATATTAATTTAAAAATGAATGATCTTTACCCACCATCTGTACTGAATGGTGTGGTTGACTTTTGCCTCAGGGAGGTTGCACGGTGAACCTTTAATTAGTTTTTTTTTTTTTTTTTTTGTGTGTGTATACTGCACATTTTTGGGTCACATACGGTCTACAGGTGGTACTCAATTTTAATCTTTGGGTGTTGCCAAATGTAGGTACTACTGCTGTCTGCTGTTAAGTTGTTAAGTTGTAAAATGTTACAAAAGAAAATAAAAACTTGAATTACAAAAAAAATAAAATAAATTGAAGCACTAAACTCAACTCTTTTATAAACTGTGTTGCATTGTTGTTTGTGCATTATTAATTGTTCTGCTGATGGAGTAATCCTGTTTTCAGTTGCCAGTCTCAGTTGTGTAGTTTGTGTAGTGTGTGGGCTCAAACGTTCTAGAATCACTCTCAGTCCAGTCTTGTAGTGTGTGGGCAAAACTCGCATTCTAATTAGTCACAACTGTAAAGTTGTGTATGTGTGGCCAGCTTAATGAGACTGAAAATAACATGAGAAAATGAGCAAACAGTCGTGTAGTGTGTGGCCAGCTTAAAACATGCATCTCAGTTCAAACAAGTCTCGTTCATGTTTACCTGGATGTCTCCTCTTTGTTCATGCGCAGCTCAGGAACTTACAACATCCTGGTCCTTTGAGTTTAGCTCCGTCTCCAGAGCCTCACCTGCCTCACCTGTGACACAAACATGACCCCTGAGTGACCTCGCGTGACCCTGACCTCACAGAAGAAAAAAGAACACTCACTTCCTCTGGCGCAGAAAACCACTTTGGCTCCGTTCTCAACTAAAAACACAAAACCAACAGGATTTATTTTACTGAACTTAACTTAAAGCAGCAGTGTGGAACTTTTCAGAGGTGGGAGGTCTACAGCATCTTCTGAAAATACTCCAGTGAGGTGCTTAATGCCAAGGAAACCAGCTGCTCCAGGCCAAGTACGAGTCGAGTTTGTGAGATGCAGCTCTGTTTGTTATCATATTGTGGAAAACTGGAGCTAAAACAGCAGCTTTTCAATGGAAACACACAAGAGGAACTTTCTCCAGGACAAATAAATCACAACATGAGCAGAACTAAGTGCCAAAACTCAGGGCGTTCACATGGAGGCCAGGAAAACCAGATAACTAGCCTAGTCCGATTTAAACCGGTTTTCCAAAGCGCATGTAAACTAGAGCAGACCTATTGAGAAGCTGGAAGGTGCACGTGGTCCCCGACCAATTGTAATCTGATTTCAGACTCATGTAAACAGACAATCACTGCTGTTACATGATCAGGGAAATCAGACTAGGCTAGAAAACCGGACTCTACTTGGTTTTCCCTTCAAACCGGTTGGACCAGTTTTGCTCCTGTTTAGATGTGAGAAAGTAAACCGATTACCCTGGAGAGACTGGTCCTGCTGTGTCAGATTCACTACTGCATGATTGAGGCTGTAATTTGTTGAACTACTTTAACATTGTTAATGTTTATTTTTATTAACTGTTTGTAATACTTTTGTAAAATGAACACAGTTTTTCTGGAACATGTAGGGTTGTTTTAAACATTTAGAACAGTGTTAACATGGAGTTAAATGTGAGATTGTGTGTACTACTTGTGCAAGGCACTTTATAGTTCTAAAATTCTTAATTTATTGTTGGAATGTGGAGTGGACAAGGCTTGTGAGCTGCTCAGTTGCATTTGTCCAGCTGCAGACCGACTGTCTGTTTACATGAGTCTGAAATCAGATTACAATTGGTCGGGACCACGTGCGCCTTACAGCTTCTCAATAGGTCTGCCTGGGTTTACATGAGCTTTGCAAAACTGGTTTAAATTGGACTAGGCTAGTTATCCGGTTTTCCTGGCCTCCATGTGAACGCCCTGAATCGGTCTGCAGCTGGACAAATGCAACTGAGCAGCTCACAAACCCTGTCCACAGCACATTCCAACAATAAAGTTACATTTTTACAACAAAATAGCTCCTGCACAAGGTGGAACATATTGACCTACATGCTTAACTCAGTTCTACATGTTTAACACTGATCTATGTTTAAAACAGTCCCACATGTCCCAGAAAGATCAGTGTGTAACTTTACTGACAATATTACAAACGCTTATTAATAATAAACAATAAATAATAGGTAAATCAACATAATGCAGTCTGAATCATAGAGCAGTGAATCTGACACAGCAGGACATGTCTTTCCAGGGTAATCGGTTTACTCTCTCACATGTAAACTGGAGCAAACTGGTCTAACTGGTTTGAGGGAAAACCAAGTAGAGTCCGGTTTTCTAGCCTAGTCTGATTTCCCTGATCATGTAAACGCACTGACTTTACTGATTGATTGGTTCTCTTCTCTTGAATCATGGTTCATTTCCTAATTTTCCATCTGTTTGGTGTAAAATGAAGAAGTAGATAGTTTTAGTGATAAAATGACACAATTACCATAAAATAATATATATTTTTTATTCAATATTGGTGTGACAATGGCACAACTGAACCCAGCTCTTTGGCACAAATCACCCCAAACCCACCATTTTGTTAAAATGCATCATCTGTCAGATTTGAGCGAACATCTTATAGAATATGGGTGTTTATTTGATTTCGGGCACTTTTGGATATTTTTTTTCCTGGAAAAAAAATTGCACAGAACCTCAATATACCTATCTTTCCTTAATTGTCAACTTCATGTGAGACACAATATAAACATGGCCACACAGATTACTTTACCGTTTTTTAATTATTGTTGTTGTTTTTTGCGTAACACCAGAAAAATGTCATTACCGTCACACTCACAAATATGATTAAAAAACAATTAATACATATGATTTTTTATTTTTAATTAGCCTATCCAGATGTCCACATCCTAGAGTTGGTTCACTGTGGGTGCAATTGAATTTTCATGTTTTAATAATTTAAATTTTGGATCTTTAATGTGAAAATTTCAACAACAATTGACAATTCACTTTAGAAAATACAGTATTTGGATGTGTAATTGGCAGCCATTCAGCTTTTAAAAACCTGATATCAAAGAACAGACAAAGTATAAGTCTGATACATGTAAAAGGTCAGTAAATTTTTAATATATTTTTTTTAAATTATCAAATAATTGGTTGCGTGATGGTAATGACAAAGTGTGATGGTAATGACCGTCCGTGATGGTAATGACATAATCAATACAAATCAAATGGCAGAAATAGTGCATCATGCAATTAATATTCTTACATTCTTAAAAGGTTAGTTAAATGTTAAATGAACAATATATAGAATAGCAAATTAATTTAAACAAAAAAGAAAATTGCAATAAAAGGCATTTTGATTAAAATGCTGGTTAACTCATGATCCAGCTTACAGTCATTGGAGCAGCACCATTTGAAACAGTTCCAGTCCCCTTTTGGAGAGAACTTGTGATTAGCAAAGAACTGAATATTTTTCACATGGAAAGTAGAAGAGAAGAATGGAAGAAATCAGAATAGTGCTCAGCAGTATAATTGCTCATAGGACTGGTGAGCGCTCATAGGTCAGCTTATAGGTCTGGTTTAGTTCCTGTAGTTTTTCTATTCCTAACTGGCATGGTCATAAGATATTTCAAAACAAATAATCACAAAAATGTAAAGCATAATTGAAATAAAGATTATTCAAACAATTGGCCTTTTTGAGAAAAGGCAGAGTAATACAGTTTAAATGCATAGAATGAATAGATAAAATTAAATACTTTACATACAGTCAAAGAAAAAGGTGGTTGTAATTAAATGTTCTCTACATAGATCTGTGTGCACACTTATGAGCTTAAGTTAATAGACTACACATTTTATGTAATTGATTCGAAAAATAATAATATGAATATGAAATTCCATTGATTTCCTTATCACTGCTTTTTGTTGGTTGTGCCTTAAGCTTGTAAATACGGCTTGGTGATAAGCATGTCCTTAAATTTAATTAGCAGATAAAAGTAAAACATTTCTTAAATGACTCACAAATGTGTGTCACCCTTATTTGACCATTTAGAATATCATTTTTTTTATTATTTTTATGTAAATAATCTTGTTTAGTGGCATTATTTAGTATAAACAATGCACTCTATATTAAACATTTTCACATCTTCAAAACAACGATTCACGATATATTGTGTAATAATATTATTAGCTTTAATTGTAGTTTGGGAGCCATTTGGGAACAGATACACTAAAAACACAAAGATTATTACCAACAATTTGTTTAAATGGAAGTTTTCATATAAAAAACTTGTAAAAAGTCATTACCATCACAGTCTGTCATTACCATCACACTCCATTATGTGATGGTAATGACACGTGATGGTAATGACATTTTACAATTTTTTGCAAATTATGCTAAATTGGGTAAAACTATCTAACACAATTTTTCTGCTAGCTAGACCTGTACTCAAGATTTATATGAATAAGAAAAAAAATCCTCTTAAATATGAATATATGTATAATTTAAAAGCTGGTTGGTAATGACGCTTTAAAAAAACACTCTTAGACTTACAGGTAAAAATGAAGAAAAAATATACTCTTACAGTTATCAAAATGTAATCTTTTTCACTGTCCTGGCATGTGCTGGAGTGGCAGCACAAAATGTCAGCAAGGTGAATGTTACAAATTTTAAATAAGCTTTATTATACAGTAAAATGTTCAACGTGGTGGTAATGACAGTCATACCAAGGGACAACCCTAATTTGTTTAAAATAATATAATTAATGTAAACTTGGTTTAAAATTAAGATATGGGTTTGAAAGTTCAATGTTTTTACAACAGGACACCCTACAAACATGTCATTTTTAAATACTTTTATGTAGAAATATTCAATGCCAAAAATCCAAAAGTGGGGTTGGGGACATGATGAAAATACCAAAATTCACCACAAAAACATCCACAAAATGCCCAAAACCTTAGTTAGGAAGTTGAAAATTTAGACAGAGATAGAATTTTATACAAAGTAAGTAAGGAAAGTGAAAAGAAAATGCTTTTTAAAATTTATCTTAAAAAATCATACTAAGGACATAAAGTGCCCGAAATCAAATAAAACACCCATATATAATATGATATGTTGCTTCAGTATCAGTATGAAGTTTACAAAACACTCAAAGGTTTTATATATTTACTAACCTGCCTAACTGTTCAAACAGTCAAAAAAACTCATCAGAGAAATGTTACTTTGAAGGGCAATGTTACTTAAAAAGCCCTTATTTCTCATGCAGAATGAGTGAGTGGAAGTTTTCAATAATGTATAGTCACATGATGATACATTTATTTTATGGTTCTTTGGAAAACTGCTATGTGGCACAACGTTACATAATGAGCCTTTAAACTTGAGTTTGGGTAATACCGCTACAAATTAAATCCATCATTCAAAATTATTTGTAACTTTAAATAAAGTTTACCAAAAGCTTTGACGATCCCACGGCCGATGCCTTTGGATCCTCCGGTCACAATCACAACTTTACCCTCGTATCGAGCCATGAACACGGCCCGGAGAGGAGTCACACACGCGGACCCGGAGAGGAGTCACACACGGCCCGGAGAGGAGTCACACACACGGCCCGGAGAGGAGTCACACACACGGCCCGGAGAGGAGTCACACACACGGCCCGGAGAGGAGTCACACACACGGCCTGGAGAGGAGTCACACACACGGCCCGGAGAGGAGTCACACACGGCCCGGAGAGGAGTCACACACGACCCGGAGAGGAGTCACACACACGGCCCGGAGAGGAGTCACACACACGGCCCGGAGAGGAGTCACACACACGGCCCGGAGAGGAGTCACACACACGGCCCGGAGAGGAGTCACACACGGCCCGGAGAGGAGTCACACACACGGCCCGGAGAGGAGTCACACACACGGCCCGGAGAGGAGTCACACACACGGCCCGGAGAGGAGTCACACACACGGCCCGGAGAGGAGCACCGAGCTGAGGCTGTGGGACCGAGGCACGCCGCTGACTCAGGCCGGGGCAGGTGCACGGAGAGGCGGTTGTACAGACCGAGACACGCCGCTGTCACAGGCCGGGGCAGGTGCACGGAGAGGCGGCTGTGACACTCGGGACGGCTCGCTGTTGTAAAACTCTGCAGCTGGTGTTTGTTTGAATCAAAGTCTATGCAGCGTTTGGTGTCCAAAGGTTTACGAGACGATCCACATGAGGTTCACGTGACGGAAATCAAAGTTTTGCAGAAACTATCGCAGAAGTGAAAGTAAACAATACGATTTAAAGGCGCACTACAGATAAAGATGGACCGTACGTGTTGCCAGAAGGGAAATGTTAAAATATCGTACCAGAGCCTTAAAATGATCGTATTTTGCAAAAATAATTAAAAATATTGTGCACAATTAAAATGTTTTCTATTTTGGGTAATTTGTATGAGAAAAAGATCTCTAGACAAGTTTTTTTGGAGTCATGGCACACCACCTGTTAAAACATGGGCAAATCAAGCCATTTTGGAATACTAAATTATTTAATTTTTGTAAAAACTGTCCGTGAGACTTTATTTTTCTGGTAGAGTTGTTGCTTTCTGTATTGCTGTGCCTTAGAAGGTTCCATTGTAATCTATCTGAACAGAAAAAACGCCAAGTTGTGTCAGGTCAGATCTATGGAGAGGCAAGCTTGCTCACAACAAAATTGCATTTTCCCTCAAATATAAATAAAATAACCTATGAACAAATACACAAGTTTGTTTAATATCTATCTTGGAACATTCTATGCATTATAAATAGATCCTTACATGGAACATCTTTAAATTAGTTTCTAAATTTGCAACAGATGATTGGTTTTGCTGTAAAAAAGTTGTTCCAAAACTGTGGTAATTAAAACTAATTAGGCTTAATTTGTAGATTAAATGTTTCAAGGCACACTAGTGTTCTTTTTCCTTTTCACACCTTAAACTTCTAATCAATTTGATTTAAACGAATATCAATTCACTTTTGCATGTTATCGGTTGTTGGTGGGAAACCGGAGTGGCTGGAGGAAACTCACCCAGACACGGGTAGGAACATGCAAACTCCACACAGAACGGCCCAGCATCATTAAAACCTCAGACTGAAAAGCAATGATGATAAGCACCAACCACTGTGTTATATTTTTTGATTTGTAATGTGAACACTAGTTTGTCTGTAAATCTACAGGACACAGCCGAGCGTTTGGAGGCCGTCTCCACTTAATCTGGATTACAATAAAAGTGAACAGAGTGCTGCTACAGTCGCCCAAACTACAAAGAAGAGACAACGACAGCATCAACATTTGTCCAGGCTTCTTTGCGCCAATAAAGAAAAACATTGGACAGGGGCGGTCCGTCATTAGGGCGATAGGTGCGACGCACCGCTAACAAAAAGAGAAAAAAATGAGCGAGATGTGTAGTTAAAGTTGATCAAAACCGATTAAAACCTGAATAAAATGCCCTTAAACATCCTTGTCCAATCAGAGGAGCTTATTTTCGTCTGCTGGTGCATAGTCCCGCCTCTTTTGGTGCGATCTCAGCCTGACTTCAAATTGCACCCGCCGCTTCCATAGAATCTAATGTAAGAGCGCTTTTTTCAGCCTCATAATGCAAACTAATGGGACTCGCGGGTGCTTGCACCAACGCTGCGCCGTCACGCAGACGTACATGACGACGCAAAGCACGTTCACCTGTCAATCAAACACAGTCAAGTCAGCGCGGCTAGAGATCCAACTCAGAATATTCGACACCAAAACAAGTCGTTTATAATAGCTACGACCCCCGAGACCAAATTTAAGCATCAGACATGTTACAACAAAAGGTGGGAGAATGTATAATTGTGTATTTTTGCCAAGTTTGATTCAGAGTTGTGTATATTCTGAACTTGCAACACGGTGGCGCAGCGGTTAGCACTCTGGCCTCATAGCAAGAAGGTCCCGGGTTCGACTCCTGGGCTGCCCGGGCCTTTCTATGTGGAGTTTGCATGTTCTACCCGTGTCTGCGTAGGTTTCCTCCGGGTTTTCCGGTTTCTTCCTACAACAAAAAACACTCCACTGACCCTTCCCCCAGGGCTCCCTTGCAAAAGAGATTCTGAATCTCAGTGAGACTTCCCTGGTTAAATAAAGGTCAATTCAATTAAATTAAATTGTTTTCAATCATGCCACCCATGTCCATGTTAGGGTTAGGGTTAGGATGGCTCTCAGGCTGGTTATACTGGCCTAATTATTAACAGATAGATTCGTTTTTTTTATTATTATGAAGCCTGCTTATGCTTTTTACTGATTGATTTTATAGTTTTATTGACATAAGTTGGCCACATCCATTTGATTTCACGTGAATGCCATCTAGTGGTGAAAAATGTTATATTGATTGATTAGACAATATAATTGTGGGCATAGGCTTTGATAACTGGCAATGTATTGACCATAGCACCCCCAAAGAAATTAGTCAGGAGCCGGCAGTGACATTGGAATAACTCAAAGGCTTAATATTGACTCAAATACAACAAAAGCTTGTTCAACGACCAAAATAAAAGTGAAATAATGACTAAAATGCACTTAAAACACAGGATTACATTGGATAACCAACCTCTTGCATCACAGAGTACAGTGGCCCCTCGTTTATGGCGGGGGTTAGGTTCCAAAAATAACCCACGAAGTAGTGATCTTCTTTTTGTTTACCAAAAATTTCAGAATTTCAGTTGATAACCTGCCAGGTTCTGATGTTTAGTGTCTTTTGTACAGGTAATAATGCGCTGAACACCGCCAGATACAACAGCGTGAGTCGTTTATGTGGCGTTTAAAGAGAGACGGTGCAGTGCGCGTTCCCCTGCTCTGCTTTTGACACGTTGCCCGTCCCGCTGCGCTCCACAGCCGACCACAGAGCCACGGATCACACGGACTCCAGAACCGACACAAAACACATCCGGACTCTAGTGAAGTCACAACACGCTCCTCAAACACATCTCTGAACTACACAAATGACGTTCCAGCGTGAACAAACTTATCATGGTAACTACGAGCTCAAAGAGTCAAATCCTCACCTGGAGAAACGTCCGAGCGTCAGGTCAGCTTCCCCTGCATGATCCAAACTGTCTAAAGTTTTATAAAAGAGCTTTTGTGCTGTTGTCTGTGAATGCTGCGATGTGATATGATCTCTAAACAGTGTGTTTGAGAGAAAAGCATCTTACAAGCATGTCTATAGGACCAAGCACTGTTAAAAAAAAAAAAAAAAAAGGCAAAATTGCACTAAAAACAATCCGCGAAGCCGCGAAAAGTGAACCGTGATAGAGTGAGGGAACACTGTATTTGCAAAAGGAAAAAGGAAGTTCCAACACACGAAGAAGAAACGTGAGCGGACAATGACAGCAGTGACTGGATGCCAGGTATGTAGAATAAACAGCAACAGAGACAATTTTGTGTAATTATAAGTAAGTATGTAAGTAATCTTTATTTGCATAGCGCATTTCACAGACACAGAGTCACAAAGCGCTTCACAGTGAGATGAACCCCTCCCCTCCCAACTCAGTGACAGTAAACTGCCCTGGGGCAACTCAGCAGAGGCGATTCACCAAACACCTGGCGCCTCAACCTCCGACTATTACCAAGTGTTCCCTCACATGCATGTTATCAGTTGGTGGGGAAACCGGAGTGCCCAAAGGAAACAACACGGTGGCGCAGCGGTTAGCGCTTTGGCCTCATAGCAAGAAGGTCCTGGGTTCGACTCCTGGCCGCCCGGGGCCTTTCTATGTGGAGTTTGCATGTTCTCCCCGTGTCTGCGTAGGTTTCCTCCTACAACTAAAAACATGTCCATTAATGCCTCCCCTGACCCTTCCCCAGGGCTCCCCTGCAAAAGAGATTCTGAATCTCAGTGGACTTCCCTGGTTAAATAAAGGTCAATTCAATTAAATTAAACCACCCAGACATGGGGAGGAACATGCAAACTCCACACAGAAAGGTCCGGGCCTGAGCGGGAATTGAACCCGCGACCTTCTTGCTGTGAGGCCAGAGCGCTGACCGCTCTGCCACCGTGCCTAACACTATAGTGGCGATTTGTCCAACTCAAAATACAACTTTAATTTACTTAACTTATCAAAAGACCACTGGGGCAATACCAGGAAGGTTGGACGCAGCATACAAAAAAGAATCCAAAAACCAAAATGCATCTGAGGGTGATTTATTTACTTCAACATGGCAAGCTTACAACAACAGCCTCTCCAAGCAATACTTAACTAAAAGAAACTAAGCTAAACAATGAATAAACAAACACAAAATAAGGACGATAAACAAAAGAGTCGACCAGTATTTGTATTAGTCGATAAATTTCTTTATTTTGATTGCAAGGATTTACACTGAACTTCTTAAATTAGAACAAGTGAATCTGAACCTGAAAGAAGCCGTGTACAACCGATTAAAAAAAGACTTTGACTGATTTAAAATAAGATTGCCAATAGAACAAGCATAAATGATCTTGTTTTTACTCAAAATATGAAATGTACACAGCAAATTCAGCATAGCCAAATCAACTCTCCGAGATTTATTTTTAACACTTTTTCAGTGTCTATATGAGTCCAGTCTGAAAAGTGTTAAAGTTACCCTTTTTGTGGGGTTACTTAACTCTGAAAAAGGTGCTAGCATTTACTTTTTAAATTTTAACTTTTAAGGGTGTAATTTTAACTATTATAAAGGGTTAAGTTAAAAAACCAACAACTACTCATAGGAGTCATTTTTTAGAGTTACATCCCAACTATTATAAAGGGTTATTTTAAAAAACTACAAACACCAAAACACCTATGCATAAGTCAGAGTTTAGCCGCTTTGCTCACATTAGCGCTAGCCGTTTTACCAAACATTTGCAGTAGTAGTGCTAACAAGAGATTCTGAAGTATTTTTTGAATCACGTGTGTTAATATTAACTAATGATCCACTGCGGTAACTTGAGCTAGTCAGGTACTTAATTTCCTAAGGGAAATAAGCCTAATAAATGTAGCTAACGATTGTAAAACATCAGCAGAGGGGAGCCATTCTCTAGTGTTTTGTTGTATATGTCTCACAAAAACTAACTGATAGGTAGTCTTCAAAAACGGAGGGCCAAAAACCGCTTCCACATACTCGGAGTCCAGACCCCATGCAGTCACCAACAGATCCACGTTCAGGTGTGCTGTGCTCTCTCTTTAAAGAGGAGTGGCAACTGCAATAACCCTTTCAGTGTCATCAGATCGCCCAAGTCAAGGGTTAGACTTTTCAGGGTTATATTTGCATAAAACAACTCATTCAGAGTTATATGAGAAAAATCCTTCTTGACTCTTAATTTTAACCCCTATTGACCCTATTTGTCCCGCCCACTTGGCTTGGAATTGCACTTCCTGTTTAGCTCTGTTAAGGTAGCTAAGGTGTTTGTTTGTCTGTCTTGTGGGGTAATTTTAATTAAATATAATGACAGTTAAAATAAACCCATCGACTGAAATCTACAGGCTAAATGCAGCTAAACAGGAAGTGCATGTCCTAGAAAAGTAGGCGGGACAAAATAGGGTCAATACTAAATAACATCTGGGAGTGAAACAAAAAAGAAGATAACTCTCCAGGGGTAAAATCAACTCTACACTTGCTGAAAAAGGCTCAACCCCCAAATTTTAACACTTTCAATTTGCTGTGTACACATACTAACTTGAAATCTACAAAAATGTGTCTGGACTTGGAATAAGAACTAATTTTACGTGTTCTATTGACAAATCTTCAATAGAACAATTTCAACCCCTTTTCTTTAACTTGTGAATGGGTTGAACCATAAAAGTAGTGATGCAACTGAAGATTTTGGGACCAAATCATTGGATTTTCTGCATTCTTTACATAAACACACGGTCAGATTTATTTCTGTATAAATGTTAGTCTTTTTGAGCACAGTTTAGGTCAAATACAGAGTCAGATCAAAACATATTTTTTATCTTCAGAGCTTTGGCCACACCCCTTTTAGTCGATTAATCGGTCGATGGGACAAGATTTTAGTCAACCAAGAATTTCTTTGGTCGACTCCAGCTCTAGAAATAAAAAACTACTTTGTTCTAAAGCAAAGATGCAGAAAACGCCTCCTCAGCTCAAACTCAGATGTACATTTATGGGTGTCTGTGTGCAGTAAATGAGGAGTAATTACAGAACATGTGCCACAAAAGCTTTATTTATTTTCTGAACAAATGCACCAGGAGAGAATCCTCACAGATCCACAGTGAAGACCATAGCCTGTATATATTTAAGTATATACAGTCTATGGTGAAGGCGCTGATGGACAGGCCGTACCCTCTTGTTCAATCGCTTCTCTTTTTGTCAGACAGGAGCGTTTCTTTGCCTGCTTTACATGTTTCAGCTACTTCCTGTGGCCTTCCTCAGAAGCGTCACTGGTTTGTATGAAACGTGTAAAGCAGGTGAAGAAACGCTCCTGTCTGACAAAAAGAAACCTAAACACGTCAACAAGGTCAAACATCCCAGTCTTAACTCGACTTATGTTTGAGATTGAGGATGTGTCTGAGAGGGAATCAAGTCTAACCCAGGACTGGATCAGATCTCAAACTGGATTTCATTTGTTCTGAACAACAAATTACATCCAGTCGTCAGTAAAAAGGTCTAAATGCAGAAGACAAATTTCTCTACGGGGACAATAAAGTATAACTTACCTTACCTTACCTAAATTACGGCAAATCCAGGTCCAATTGTCTCTGCAGCCTCACTGTTGTCCATGCTCCACCTCAGATTAAACTGGATTTAATTTGTTCTGAACAACAAATTGTATCCAGTCGCCAGTGAAAGGTCTAAATTACAGCTGATCCAGGTCTGAAAGGACTAGCCGTGGTCTAAACCCATCTTTAAGAAGAGCGTTGGGACTTCTATGCTCCTCCTCAGGTGATGAATCAGTGACTTCCTGATGGTTTGGTCTACTGGGTTAAGAGACAGTCGCTTCTATGCTCCTCCTCAGGTGATGAATCAGTGACGTCCTGATGGTTTGGTCTCCAGGGTTAAGAGACAGTCGCTTCTATGCTCCTCCTCAGGTGATGAATCAGTGACGTCCTGATGGTTTGGTCTACTGGGTTAAGAGACAGTCGCTTCTATGCTCCTCCTCAGGTGATGAATCAGTGACGTCCTGATGGTTTGGTCTCCAGGGTTAAGAGACAGTCGCTCCAGCTCCTCTAGATTCTCAAACTGCAAACACACGTCTTTGGTCTCATGACGGTTTGCATCTGCTCCTCTGTGACGTTCTGGCCTGTTATTATTGGCAATGTGCTTATCACAGTCACAGCTTTCATGTTCTCCACGTTTGTTGTCTTCTCTTGCTTTGCAGAGAAGAGAACAAAGGTCTAAATTACGGCTAATCCAGGTCTGATTGGACTAGCCGTGACGTGAATCCATGTTTACGAGGAGCTTTGGGCTGCACTCGTCCCTGCAGCCTCGCTGTTGTCTATGCTCCTCCTCAGATGGTTGTATCTTTTCCTCAGGTGATGACTCAGCGACTTCCTGATGGTTAGGTCTCTCGGGTTCAGAGACAGTCGCTCCAGCTCCTCTAGATTTTCAAACTGCAAAACCACGTCTTCGGTCGCGTCCCTCATGACGGTTCGCATCTGCTCCTCGGTGACATTCTCGCCTGTTATTATTGGCAATGTGCTTATCACTGTCACAGTTTTCATGTTCTCCGTGTTTGCTCTCTTCTCTTGCTTCGCAGAGTCACGTTTTGGGAATAAGATCGAACTTTTCATCCAAAAAACTTTGTATAACCTCTCCACCTCTACCTCAATTATCATCTGCTTCTGTCTTTTCCCTTCCTGCTCCTCTTGTCTTTCTGCTTCTTCTGGTTTTTTCTCTTCTCCTGCTCTTGTCCATTCTCTTCCTGTTCCTCTTGCCTTTCCTCTACCTCCTCTTGTCTTTCTTCTTCCTCCTGCTCTTGTGTTTTCTCTTCTTCCTGCACCTCTTGTCTTTCCTCTTCCTGTTCTACTTGTCTTTCCTCTTCCTCCTGCTCTTGTCCATTCTCTTCTTCGTCACAAACTTCCTGCTCCTCGGACCTCTCCACTCCGCTTTTCGCCTCCTCTTTCTTCTCTAGTGTCCACTTATTGATCATCTGTACGAACGTGGACCATACAGACGATCTGTCCTCATTCTCAGTTGTGACCTCTGTTGTTCTACTATCCACAGAAGGTTCAGGCTTTTCCTCTGACGACTGATCACTTGTCGAACTCTTCTCCTCTTCCTCTGCAGTCCTTGCAAACTCTCTACTTCTTCAGCCTTCTGCTCCTCTTCATTCGTCTCTTTCTTCTCTTCACCTGGAATCTCATCTTCAACAAACTTTTCTTCCGTCTCCACCTCCGAGCTCTCGATCTCGTCGGACACTTCGCACAAGCTCTCAACGAAATGCGTCTGCTTAATCCTACATCTCTTGTCCGTCGCCACAGGGGAGTCGGAGTCATCTTCGGACACAAACCCAGCAGATGTTTTCTCCTCTAGTCCTGCAGCTTGCTTCCTCTTCCTCGCCTTCTTGTGAAAATGTTTGGAAGTTCCAGGCAAACTCTCCTTTTCTTCCAGAACGGGAGAATCTGAAGATGTATCAGTGGATACCAACCTAATGCGAGTTGCATCCAAATGGTATGGATCTTGCGTCGACAGAAATACGTCTTTCAATGAACTCACAAATGCTACTTCCTCAACAAACTTTTCAAACATCGTTTTGTTCACCTCAGTCTCCTCGTCTGTCTCTTCCTCTAAGCTGTGCAAGAGTACGGACGGTTCTGAGGAATCGTTGGTCTCACTGGACTCGATCACGGTGCCTGAGGATGTACTGCCAGAGGAAAATGTTACTTGACGGCTCCGTCCTGTCTCTTCATTTGTAAAGTCACTGCTTAGATCTGCTTTGACGATCTTCTGCTCCTCGAAGACGTCACTTTCTCCCTCTTGGGCTTCTCTCTCATCTGAGTTCTCACCCTCCGAGAGCGTTTTCAAACCAGACGACACTGTTCGAGTTGTAGGTGTGAGCTCTTTTTCCGAATCTGTATAAAATGAACAAGCTCCGTCTGACCCGGTTGCATACTCCAAATCTTCTTCTTTTGCACATCTTGCAAGTTATCTGTCTCCACAATATTTAGCTCCTCTATTTGCCCCAAGTTCTCAATCTCCTCTTCTTGATACCTTGTCCAATCATCAAACTCTTGCATCAGCTCCTGAAAAGTGTCCCTAAAAGCATCATAGCCTGTGTCTAAAGGCCTCTGTGCTTCTTTCTCCTCCTCTTCCTCCTCGAACAGTATCTGTTCCTCAATCTTTGCAGAGGCTTTTGATTCCTTCTCTTCGGATTCGAACACGGCAGAAGGTCCAGGACAACTCTCATCCTCAATGGACACAGCTAAACTTTGTTCTTGTGTCTCCTCTTCTGTTCTTACTCTCCTCCTCTGTAATTCTTTTCCTCTTTTGTCTCTACGACCCTTGGCTCATGTCTCTCCTTCTTTTCCTCGCTCTCACAAACTGCCTGCTCTTTAGACAACCAAAAACGTAAGACGCTGCTAAAGCCAAAAGATACTTCCTCTACAGTCTCCCCATCGGAGTCATTTAAGCTTTGTTTTTCTGGCAGCATCTCTTCTGTTTTTACGCTATTGTCTTCTTCAATCTCCTCTGCCTCTGTGACGCTTTGCTCATCTCTTTGTCCTGTCTCACTCACGTTCTCCACCTCGTCGGACAGATTTAAGATTTTTTCCTCTGGCTGCATCTCCTCTGTTTTTGTTTCTTCCTCTTCACTTTCCAACATGCTTTTGTCTTCTGCAATCTCCTCTTCTCTCTCTGCAGTCTCACCCACTTTCTGCTCCTTAGAAAACCAGTTAAAGAGGGTATTTCTAAAACCTATCATCACAGAGTTTTCCTCCTCTGACTCTGCAGAAGGTCCAGAAACACTCTTCTCCTCATCGGACACATCTAAGGTTTGTTCCTCTGGCAGCGTCTCTTCTGTTTTCACTCCTCCGTCCTCATTTAATCCACTTGTCTCCTCACTTTCTAACAGGCTTTTGTCTTCTGCAATCTCCTCTGCCTCTGTGACACTCGTCTCATCTTTCTCCTTTGTCTCACTGACGGTTCTAACTTCATTGTCTGTTTCCTCTTCTGCTCTTCAGCCCTTGGTTCATCTCTCTCTTTTCCTCTTTCTCACACACTCCCTGCTCTTTGGACCACCAGAAACGCAAGACGGTGTTAAAACCTCTCCCCCAGACTCTTTCTCTTCAGTCTGTAAAGCCGAAGGTTCAGGAACACTCTTCTCCTTGTGCATGAGCGCCTGCAAAGAGTTCCTAAAGCATCATAGCCTGTGTCTAAAGGCCTTTGTGCTTCTTTCTCCTCCTCTTCCTCCTCACACGGTGTCTGCTCCTCAATCTTTGCAGAGGTTTTGATTCCTTCTTTTCGGATTTGAACACGGCAGAAGGTCCAGGACACTCTCTCCTCAAGGGACAGAGCTAAACTCTGCTCGTGTCTCTCCTCTTCTACAATCTCTGTTTCCTCCTTTGTCTCTACAACCCTTGGTTCATCTCTCTCCTTTTCCTCTTTCTACACACTCCCTGCTCCTTGGACAACCAGAAACGCAAGGCACTGCTAAAACCTCTCACCCCAGACTCTTTCTCTTCAGTCTCTGAAGCAGACGGTCCAGGAACACTCTTCTTCTCCTCATTGGACACGTTTAAGCTTTGTTCCTCTGGTTGCATCCTTCTGTTTTTGTTCTTCCTCCTCATTTAATCCAGTTTCTAACACGCTGTTGTTTCTACAATCTCTCTGCCTCTGTGACGCTCTGTTCGTCTCTCTCTTCGGTCTCACTCACTTTATGCTCCTCAGAAAACAAGTTAAAGAAGACATTTACAAAACTACTCCACACAGATTCTTCCTCCTCTGACTCTACTGCATCATATCCTGTATCTAAAGGCCTCTGTGTCTCTTTTTCCTCTCTTCCTTACTTAGTGTCTGCTCCTCAGTCTTTGCAGAGGTGTTAGATTCCTCCTCTTCGGATTTGAAACACGGCAGAAGGTCCAGGAGACCTCTCCTCCTCAAGGGACACAGCTAAACTCTGCTCTTGTCTCTCCTCTTTACAATCTTTGTTTCCTCCTTTGTCGCTACGACCCTTGGTTCATCTCTCTCCTTTTCAACTTTCTTACACACTCCCTGCTCCTTGGACAACCAGAAACGTAAGGCACTGCTAAAACCTCTCCCCCCAGACTCTTTCTCTTCAGCCTCTGAAGCAGAAGGTTCAGGAACACTCTTCTCCTCCTGATCGGGCATGTTAAAGTTGTGTTCCTCTGGCAGCATCTCTTCTGATTTTACTTCTGCCTCTTCGTTTAATCCACTTTCCAACAGGCTCTTGTCTTCTTCAACCTCCTTTGCCTCTGCGACGCTCTGCTCATCTCTCTCTTCTGTCTGCTCCTCAGATAACCAGCTAAGGATGATATTTTCAAAACGACTCCACGAAAACTCTTCCCCCTCTGGCTCTACGGCAGCAGAAGGTCCAGGAACCGTCTCCTCCTCATCGGACACATCTAATGTTTGCTCTTGTCCTTCTGTTCTTACGTCTTGCTCTTTCTCCTCCTCTCTACTCCCTGTTTCGTTTTCTACCTCCCTCCCTTCATCTGTCTCCTCCAGTTCCTGCCTGGTCTGTTGTTGGAGCCTCTCCAGGGCCAGATTCATGGCTTTCACTGTTGCTTCCTCCCTGGTGGATGCGTGTGCGACCACCTCTTCCTCTCCGATGTTTAGCCACACAATCCACATCGACACAGACGCAGCTATCACCTGCTGGTCGTCTCGCTCCGCCTGCCCAAAAGAGCCTGGCTCAGGGCGGCGTCCTGTGACCATCTCGTCAGGCCCTCTTCAGTGCTGACGATCCGGTCACTTCTCCCCTTCTTTTTAATCTCTTTTTCCATCGTATCTTCTCCTATACAAAAACACAGCTGATCCTGACGCCGTCTCTCTGAAACTGACTCACAGACTGACCGACTTTGAGCAGACAAAGCTTTGTGACATCACATAGAACTGACAACCTCGCATTCTAACCAAACGGAATGGACAGGTCGCTGTGGCAACGAGAAACAGAATCAGGTTTTCAAAGTTCTAAGACGTCGCCATTCCAGATGAGGGCGGAGCTTCAGAAACGGATGAATCTGATTGGCTGGACACATGAGAAGCTTTGTGATTGGCCGTTTCTCTCACAAACGAGGAAGTGTCAGTCTGAAAACGGATTTGATTTAACAAGTTATATCTAGTATTAGTTAGTTTTATTGAAAGGGACAGAACATTAAACATTGTTGCGCTGTTAAGTGCAACCGATGCCACCTTTATTTGCCATAGAGCTCAGAGGTAATTTATCGCCAAGAACAAAAATATACAATAGAGGGATTTTTTGTTTATCAACACCCCTTATGCAGAAAGAACCACCGCTCATAGAAACAAACAGTGGAAACAAGTCCAAAAAGCTCTGTTGTTACCTAACTACAAGAGTTTATCTATGAGAAAACAAAAGTTCTGCTGCTAAATCAACATTTGTGAATGAAATTCGACCCTACGACCCTTAAAAGTGACATTCACGCGACACGGTGGTGCAGCGGTTAGCGCTCTAGCCTCATAGCAAGAAGGTCCTGGGTTCGACTCCCGGGCCGCCCGGGGCCTTTCTATGTGGAGTTTGCATGTTCTTCCCGTGTCTGCGTAGGTTTCCTCCGGGTACTCCGGTTTCCTCCACAACTAAAAACATGTCCATTAATGCCTCCCCTGACCCTTCCCCCAGGGCTCCCCTGCAAAAGAGATTCTTAATCTCAGGGGGACTTCCCTGGTTAAATAAAGGTCAATTAAATTAAATTCAGGTGAAAAAACAGCGAGAAAAACACTGTCTGAAGCTTCAGGAGACAGACGTCTGTCAGACCGGTTCAGACCTGATTCAAATAGCTGCTCTCATCCTGTTTTGTTGTTTTATTCAAAGAAGTTTCCCCATGTAAACAGAAAAAGGGCAGGTCTTTCTGCAGTAGGGTGGAAAGGGACGTAGACCGAAAATCCCACTATACAATACAATACATAAAAAAATAAATGACACAAAATATTTACAGTAAACAAACAAGATTCTAATGTTCACATCTTTGATTAACTGTAAGCCATTGTTTGATCTTACTAGAACAATTAAACATAAAAACTAAATATATAATTTTGTTGGTTTATTTTGAAAAGGGACATGAACAAATATTATTGACAAACTGTGTCACAAGAGTCAAATGAACACATTAGACGAAGCTAATTAGCCTCACTAATGTAAATCTACACTGCTTGATTCTAAGATTTTAATTCAATACATTGCTTCTTATTTTAAAAGGACTGTACCTGATTTTTGCATCCTAAAAATGTAAACAAACAGAAATAATTAATTTTAACCTTTTTCCTTCAGTCTACATGATTTCCTCACGTAGCTAATGCATTCTGAGCTTCAGAATTGTTCATCATGATGAGTTTTAATGTTTTTTCACAGCTTTTAACAGCGAGGTGAGTCACTATGCTAACAACAGTTAGCCACAATGCTAAAAACAAAAACAGAAAAAGCTGCACACAAACGGGATTTTATTAGACATAGACAGGACTTTGGGGACTAATTTCCACCTGATTAGATACATTAACAAGGCATCAGTGCTAGGGGGAAATGCTTTTAAGTTAGTTTGTTGCAAAAAATCGTATAGTCCCTTTAAGCAAAATGTTTTGTCAGTGGATAAAGAAAATGGTTCTTACCACATTGGCATGTTTCAGTTCTTATTTTAAGACAGTGAAATATTCTACATAACATAAGCAATCAAATCTTGTCCAGTTAAAACAGCTCAAATCTGGATTAAAATGATGATTCCAAGTAATTTTAAGCATGTCCAGATATAAAGCAGACTCTAAGAACTTTTCACATGCAAAAGAAATAAATAGGAAAGAAGATATCAATGTTTGTTAGAGCCATCATTTAATCTAGTGAACAATATTTTATTTACAATCATTTCATTATTTATACTTAAATGTATTCTATAATTATCATTATGAATTTAAGTTTCCTAATTACCTAAATCTAAGCTTATTTACTTATTTATTATATATGAGGTACTGACTAGACAAGCAGAAGGGGTTGGTTTAAAATGTAGCTTAATTAAAGATACAGGTGTGTGGGGAGGTCCTAATGTTCCCTGTTGAACGGTGACCAATACGGTAGTGATGGGTCGATGACGCTTTAACGTGACTGTGTAACCCATTTACCAAACTGGGTCGCATTCTAGCACCAACAAGTGGTTTGATAAATGCACTGCAGTCAGGGTAAAACATTTGGCACAATCAGTGACGTGCTGTTAAAGGAGACCTATTGTGTGTGGGTTTTTTTTTTATATATTTAGTAAGAAACTAGAACACATACACATCAGTAATTTACCTTTTGTTCATTGTAAAACACAACGTTGATCTAAAACGGCTTAAAAATAGAAACAGCTCGACTGACTTCCTGTTCAAAACTGCAGATCTGATAAGCCGCGCCTCTTCATTTTAAAATGTAACTGTAAAAAGCAACAGATTTTAAATAACAAATTATTATTGTTGGAAAGTGGCAATGGGACAGTTTTGAATCATATACAAGTCACTTTCAGCCCGATTTTGCCCTTTGTCTTAGCCGGTCTTAGCGGATGGTCTTAATATTTCCTCTGTTGGCCACTAGTGGCTCTCTCCAAGCTCTATACACTGTCAGTGTAGAAGGTGTGGCTTCAGCCAAATGTGGGGGTACAGTTTCCTTCAGTGAACCAGACACATGCTCACGCCTGTGACAAGTGATCAGTGATCACAGGCAAATGTTACTGTAGCAGCAGCTTCAGTTTGGAAAAAAAAGTGTAATTATAGAAAACTATTTGGTGAAAAAACTATAATAATAGAACTCTATTTGGTGAAAGTCTATTTACTTGACAGACTTTAACAACTTTGTCTAAAAATGTGTCTTTTCTTTTACATAAAGCCTGTTGACTTCTTGCCTGGCATCCATTCTAATCTCCTAGTATTTATTTATCAATACTGTCGATTAGTCTGGAAGTGCCGCCAGGTGATTTCATTTCAAAAAGGCGGGACTAGCAAACGCCGAGTTAACCAATCAGAAGAATAGCGGACGTGACGACAGCATCGCGTAAAGGAGCGAAACATGAACGAAAACAGCCGAGAATGGAGTTACGCACGGTAATTTTAACGATATATCCAAGTCTTTTAAAGCCGAGGAGAGTGCAGCATGAAATAGTTTGTCTGATGCGGACGCCATATTGCTTGTTATGACCTGCCTCGGGCGGCGCACGGGATGTGACGTTTTCCCCAGAACGGCTCTGATTGGACCGTTTGCCTCAAAATCGTGGAACGAGGTGGCTATCAGGATTTGCCCATACCCACTTTCTTTCAAAATCGAAAGAAGTGCGGGAATGGCTGGCCAGGCAAGTTGACTTCTATTATTATAGTTTTTTTCCAAACTAAAGCTGGTGCTACACAGCTGATCACTTGTCACAGGCGTGAGCATGTGTCTGGTTCAATGAACAAAACTGCATCCTCACATCTGGCTGGAGCCACACCTTCTATACTGACAGTGTATAGAGCTTGTAGAGAGCCACTAGTGGCCAACAGAGGAATAATTAAGACCATCCGCTAAGACCGGCTAGGACAAAGGGCAAAATCGGGCTGAATGAGTTTTAATCTTTTAAAATATCTGGTAAAGACAGACAAGTGGGAGGGCTAGGTGGTAGGTGAAGAAGAAGAACAATACAAGATTACTCAAACATGCATGAATTAATTCAAATATAACTTTGAGTAAACTAATGATGAAGAGAGGCCATTACAACAAAGCTAAAAACCTACACAGTAAAAATTAAATGACACATTTCTGACACATCTGTGGGTGAATTGAAGGACCACACATTTTGTGTTAAATTTAACACAAACATGTGTCAACATGTGTCAGACCCTTTTTACACATTTAATGTGTCAAGCCATACAACACAAACATGTGTTATTTCAACACAAAGATGTGTCATTTCAACACAAACATGTGTCAAGTCTGAACCATATTTTACACATTTGTGTGTTATTATTACACATTTGTGTGTTATTATTACACATTTGTGTGTAATTTATACACATGTTGTGCTACCAAAAACAAGCTAAAATAAAGGATCATGAGACAGCAGTTTTCACACTTTTACATTTAATTTAGTTTTAAAATGACAAAGAAACAGTGAATGAGCTGAATCTGATAAACATCCTACTGTTATTAGTCCTTAAACAGCTGCAGCTCAGTCTCATGTCCTCTCTGTCAAACTCCAAGTAAATGAGCTGCATGTCCTGGACCTGAACAGGAGAGAAAACAACATTTTATTAGTAAATCTGTAAACACTGAACTTTAATAATAATACAAAAAGAATGAAGCTGTACCTCATGTGCTGTGGTCAGTTGTAACAGAGTCTGAGCTCAGTAAAAGTCCTTCTACAACTGTTTGGAAAGAAACACACAAATATTACTTAAAATCAGTAACAAAGCATCAGTAAATATTATTATCATGGAAATCTGAATGTGAGAGATTTAAAACTCTGTACCTGATTTTGAGAGACTTGATGAGTTTTCTCTTTTCACAGCAAACCTGCAATTTTGATCAAACCACAAACTTCAGAACAATCATATGACAGAACAAGAGCTAAAAACAGACACAAAGAGCTACTTACATTTTTTAAATGCATCTTTAAATATTCTTTGGAATGTCTGTTTTCCTGTGAAAGATATAAAAACAGAGTCATTTACATGAAGAGCTCATCACCAGAACACAATCAGAGTTATAACATTACAAACAGTCACTTTAGGTTCACATAGATGTAGGCTAGTTAGCCTAGGTTAGCATGAAGGTAAGCACAAGGTTAGCACTCACAAAACTACAGTTTCTTTCCAAAATCAATCATAAACATGTATAATTTACACTTATAAAACATAATACACTAGTTTCTAGTAGTAAAGAAGAGTATTTAAATCAAACTGACCGTGTTGACAGAGAGCTCTGAATCCTGCTGCTTCTTCAGTCTCACAGAGGTTTAACACAAACATGTGTCACTGACAGTTATTCTGTTCAAACTGACAAAAGCTGCTCTCTGATTGGTCAGAAATATTACACATTTTCTGTGTAAAACAAAGTCATAGAAAGTAACACATGTTTTGTGCTGTTTTGTCATTTCAGGCACAATCTTGTGTTAAAATGGGTTTGACACATAAAATGTGTAGTTTTTTAACACATCTATTTTTGCAGTGTAGAAAAGTGAATTTGACATAATAGGTCCCTTTAAGTTACAGCTGGTGAGACGCCTTACTAACAGAAGACACCTTTTTATTTACTTTGCCTACACATATGAAACGTTTTCTTTACAGTAGTACATAAACTTGTGATTTTTTTTTACCTCTACACACACAAATAAAATTCATAGTTCACTATTACGAGAGTCGATCCAGCGACCTTTTGCACAGAGCTACACCTGATCTCCCAGTTAAACTACACATAAGACGACATAATCCAGGTGCGAATGAAATAATAATTCCTCAATTTGTGAGCAAACTTATGACGACTTTCAGCTTGCTGCTTGTAACGACCGGCTCGTAAGAAAAGGTGCTGGACGCGGCTTCAAAAGTTTAAGCTCAAAAGCGGAGCGTTTATTTTGAAGGGGACCTATTCTGTCAAATTCACTTTTCTAAGTTTTTAACCTTGTTATGATGGTCTTCTTTCATCATTAGTTTACTCAAAGTTATATTTGAATTGATTCAAGCATGTTTGAGTAATCTTGTTTTGTTCTTTAGCTGCAGCTCAAGTGCTCAGAAATCCCCGTTCTCACCTACCACCTATCCCCTCCCACTTGTCTGTATTTACTTGGTATATTTCAAAAGATTAATCCTCAAAGTGAAGCTCATATGGTTCAAAACTGTCCCATATCCACTTTCCAACAATAAAAAAAATGTTTAAAAATCTGTTGCTTTTTACAGTTACATTTTAAATAAAGAGGCGGGGCTTATCAGATCTGCAGTTTTGAACAGGAAGTCAGTAGAGCTGTTCCTATTTTTAAGTTGTTTTAGATCAACTTTGTGTTTTACAATGAACAAAAGGTAAATTACAGATCTGCAGCTGTTCTACACTCTAAGAAATAAAACAGTGAGGTTGTTCAAATTAGATTACACTTTTACATTGTATTTATGAAGAATTGTTATTTCTCATATTTAGGTAAGAATGTTTAGTTTTATATAAGTAAAAGTATAAAGTTTTAAAACAGATAACACTATAAAGGGTCTTTCACACCAGGCCGAGGGTCGCCCGTCTGAACCAGATTGGCAACTTTTGCCGACAGGCGGCTCACGTGTGTTTGGTGTAAATGGGGTTGTCTGGGGTCAGAGGAGCGCGGAGCAGGTCGTGGAGGTGGGTCTTTGAAGACTTGCAAGTAAAGTCGGTGTCGCCAGTTGCCGCAAATGCAGCTGTTTGATTGGCCCGTGGTCACAGGAGAACCAGTGAATCAGTGAGCAGGAATATAGTGCGGAAAACCGAAAAGAACGCCTACGGAAAAACAGTATTTAGCCGAGCATGGTTTGTTGTTATTTACACAGGGTCACACGGGACGTAACTACGAAGGAGAATGGCTACTATTTGGATGGAGGAAAACACGGGGGAGTTACGGGGACCGCAGTACGAAGGCTGGACTGTGGAGGGAAATACGAGTTGAGCTTAATCCGTGAGGTAAGACTAGAAACATCTGTTTGCCGTCAAAGTTTGACAACTACTACTCGCGTGCAACTTATGTTTCGTCATTTTCGTCAAGCGTTACATCACGCGCATGCTCACTCTGTATTTGTTTGGCGACTGTTGGCTGTTTGGATCGTGTTTGTCTGAATGTTCTTTCACATCGGTGCGCCCCACAGAGACGTGAACAGACCCTGCATTGCTCCTCCCTATCGACAGCGACTGGGGGTTGTGTTGGTGTGAAATACCCTTAATGTGCATGCAATTGACAGTTTTGGTTTAAAGTGAATGTCTGTAAGTTTTGAAAATCGGGAGGGAGAGAGAAAGTTTCTGCTCTGGGCCCCGCCCCGCTCTCTCCCCCCTCCCTCCTGTGAAACTTGTGCACGCGCAGAGGCCCCGGAGCAAGCAGGAGGAAGACGCGTACAATCCACAATTAGCGACAACAATGGATATTTCAGAGGTAATTCACTGTAACGTGTACATACAGTGCTTATTGTATGAATTAGAAACATATATTCAATGTAAGACACCAGCAAGCAATAAAATTACGGCTAAAGTCTTAGCAAAGTAGCATCATAACTTTGCATCCTTGGCAAACAAAACATGGTTTTGACTAACGGTGTAGCATAATAAATTATACAGACAGGAGCTGTCTAAACATATTTCATTTGATTTCAGTAACAATGTGTAGGTTAGTATTCGTTTGCTCCTGCTGTTGTCTGTATTGTGATCAGTATTAGTGCTTGCTAGTAGGCCTAGTGAATTATATTTCATGTATCGTACCATAAAAGCCTTGCCTGCTGTGAGACTGTGCTTATGTATACAGTAATGTACATTTCTAATCTTATTGTATCATAAAGACTTGTGGGATACTTGTCAGAGGAGTTCTATCTAACAAACATACTGTATATATATAGAGTAGAATTTGTAAAAATGTTTTATGATACAGTATAACTGTAGTAATTGTTTTTTTTTTCACTGTTACAGAAACACATACAGAAAATGGATCCAAGACAGGCTCCTAAGTGCTGACCCAGGTGCTGGACAGACACTACTCTGCCCCACCTGAACTGACATCACCAGCTGAAAACCCAAATGATGCATCTGCTGCAGGGAAATGCCTACAGACACCGAAAAAAGTGATGCAATTAGAGAAAACTACTATTCTATCACAACACACGTAGAAGTCTCATTATTGGTGCAGGAGTACTCCGCTGGACCAGTCTTCGATGATCCGGACCTGGACTGGACCGTATGTTGCACAGAAACATCAGGTGGTAATACTTAGCTGTGTGGTATGAAATATAGAGACACTTTTCCAGACTATATTAGAACATATACTGGATTCATCTTAAATAGACTAGACACCCACAGTAGCTAAAATGTTGACATTTTTGGTTTAAATTTCATTTCAATAATTTGTGTTTTCTTATTTGTTTGTAATAAAAAGTGGTAACAAAGTTTGCATTTGGTTATTGGTTATTTTAGTACAGAAACACAACTATGCATGACTGTAAAATAAGATTACATGTAAATAAAAAACAACAGTACCATATTTCATAATAAATCTTTATTTACAATCAGTGAGGAAGTAGATTCAGGTCCTACGTGTGTACGTCTGGGACAAACAGCGACCTATAAAAATAAAACATGTTTCCAAATGTTTACTTGTAATGACAAAATGACTACTGGAAGAGTTACTTTCAGAGAGAACAAGATTATGCTGTCATACCTTCTCTGGTGTGTTGATGCAGGAGTAACTCTTGAACTGATGGTGCAGGGACGTCTGCCAGTAGACCAAGCCGTTTTGGATCTGAAAGCCTTGAATCGACACCACGAGAAAGCCCTTTTTCTGCTCAAATGTTCAACAATAAATGCTCTGGAGGTCAGGAATGTAGGAGTGATTTCTTATTGAAGACTTTCCTGTAACTGACAAAAACAAACATTTATGAAAACATAATCTGTAAAATTACGAAAAATATACTGAAATGGCACTCGCTGAATATTTCCTCCTGCAGTCCTTTTTACTGGTCTGTGTACATGGTGGTTTTAGTCCAGAGCAGCTGGTGCATTCTTGCTTCATAAACTGGTTGAACATAACTGAATCTTTTGCTTCCTTACATGAGCAGTTATAGAATCCTTCTGTTAGAACAGATTAGACAGAAAAAGTTACAAACCAGTTATTTCATATAATTCAATTCAATATACATGTTTTTTAAATATGTAATTTACAGTATTTCATTTGTTATCAACAGTGTTGGGTGTAACTTAGTTACTGTAACTTAGTTACTCTAATTAGATTACATTTTTGAGTAACTAGTAGTGTAACTTAGTTACTGTGAAAATACTTGTAATTTAATTACAGTTACTAACAAAATACTCTTTGTTACTTTTAAGTAAGAAAAAACCCCAAAGTGACTTGTTTTGTGCGATCAAACGGCCTAGAGACACAGATCTCCAGCTGGAACAGGGCCCAGAATAATATTTAATACTGATTTGACTAAATTGAGCCTATTTAAGCAACTCGTTTGTTGTTTGCCCATGATTAAATGCCAATAATAAAATTCTAAATCCCATTTTTGATCGATGTTTGCAATAATATACGCAAAGTAATCCTAAAGTAAAATAAGTAAGTTACTTTCTTCGGGCAGTAACTAAGTAGTGTAACTAATTACATTTTTAAAAAGTAATAAGTAATGAGTAACTAATTACTTTTTCAATACTTTTTCCCCAATACTGGTTATCAAGGCCCTGATTGATCTCTATATCACAGTTCAAACATCTCTGTGACCCTTTGTGCTTGTGGTTATACTGCCAGTGTTTGGAAGGCATGTGCATTAGAGAAGATAGTTTAGCTTTTTAGTTCAATGCAAATGTAGGTCAGAGATGTTTCTACGTCATCACATCACATTACTATATCTAAAGCAGGTAAATTCTCTTACCTCTCAGACAGGTCTCCATGAATACTGGACAATGCTGGCATGGTCATTGCATCAGGAAATAGAGGTAGAACCTTCAGATGGAGACTGATAACTGAAAACATATAAACATACATTTAGATTCAAACCTTTCTAAACTTCAAATGGGTCACAATAAATGTAAAACAACACCGAGCTGCAGCATTCTCGGGGTCGGACTAGCGTGTTTTTTGTTGTGGCAACGCCAAATGAAGGGGAAAACAACAACGTAAAGTAGCTTACTCACCAATGCACCGTGGTTGTTTACAGTTTCCAAATTTTAGTATTTGAGCATCTAACTCCGCTCGTGGCAAGCATTCCTATGCACAACTAGTTGATGTTTTTCCCTTCGCGTCGTCGGCCATCAAACAAAACGTCATGTCATCAGTCCGACCTCGAGAATGCAGCTAATAGAGCTAATCTTATGATCTAACTACGTTATATATGTGACCAAAACAGTACCGTGTAATAGCAGCATGTAGCTTTACGTGAAACTGAACGGTGGCATGTGTTGTCGATGTGTTTTTACGAACCCAAAACGTATTGTTTGCTCCCAATTCACGTCTTTTGTGAGCTAATGGGCTAATGCTAACGGGGCTAATGCTAACGGAAAACACCGGAGGAGCTCTGTTACTGGGGTCCACTTACTCTCACGTGTATTATTGACAGTATTTCTCACTAAGCACAGTACATATATAATGTGTTACCTTTCCAAAGGGAATTTTGCCATCTCTTCATTACTTTTCAATCCTTTCAGATCACAAAGTTGTCTTCATTGGTGAAAGTGATTCTCAATGTACACAGGGAACTCCTCTAAAATGTTTTTTTGCAAGCCTGGTAGATCCAAAGTGTCCAAATTTCCTCAGAGCAGAAGCAGGCATGCAAGAAATTGGTATCTTTGGTTCACAACACTGCGGCTGCTTTGCTGTGTGTTTCTCGTGTGTGCTCCTCGCGCTGCTGTTTTGAGTCTGTCCTTCTCTTCCGCTGCGCGTACATGTTTGGAGGAGGACGTGGATTGGTTTTACTGTTCGCCCCCGAGTTCTGTGAAAGGCTCTCGTAGGAGCAAGAGGGGCTTTATGAAATATATTTTTATCACAGATTACTTACTTTGCATTACAGAACAAGGTTATGCTGTTAAAAATAGTAATTCTTTAAAAAATGTAATTCATTTAAAGTTACAGACATTCACTTTAATCCAAAGAAGAAATCTGACGCACGGCACGTACAGTCTTTGCGCATGCGCATCTCCGTACGTCAACGTCACGTGCGACGTCTCATCCGTTTGAATTCTGCCTGGTCGTCTCCGGATAATTCTGGTCTAATCTACACAAATATTGGTAAGTATGCGGTTCAATTACTAAAGTTCTAACGTAGAAAGGCTGTTTTTGTGATATTTATATGACCTGGACATATTTAGCACCGCGGGACCGCGCTTCAGCCGTGTGTTGGTTCGGCTTTTTTTTATCACGTTATCCCAGGCCTGCGGTGGTCACGAGGACGGTTCTCACTTAAATGCAGAAAGTGTGTAATCATCCCATATACGTAGATTATTCAGCAGGCGTGTGTGCTTTACTTTTTTTTTTTTTTTGCAATATTTTATTTTTGCTTTTTCAATTATAAACAAAAATAAAAACACAATCCCTTTCCCACCCCAACCCCAAAAAGGATGCTTTGTTAAAAATTAAAGTAAAATAATAATGATAAATACATTAAGTAAAATAAATAAAATATCCAAGCAGATACTCAAAGGTCAATAGAGGTTACATTCACATAATCCAAGTACGGCTGCCATATTTTGACAAAGGTATGGTAACCTTTTCTCAGGCTGTAAGTTATTTTTTCCAGAGGCACACAACTGTTCATTTCTGAATACCATCTAGCCAAAGGCAGGGGAGAATCAGATTTCCATGTGACAGCTATACATTTTCTTGCCACTGCCAATGATATTTTCAAGAATTTAATTTGATATTTAGTCGATGTTGTATCAAGTTTGGTGAAATCGCCAATCAAGCAAAATTGAGGATCAACAGGTAATGATATTTTTGTAATTTGTGATACAGCGTCACAAAAGTCAAACCAGAAATCTCTAACCTTGATACATGTCCATGTACAGTGCATAAATGTCCCCACATCGGAACCACAGCGAAAACATAAATCTGAAAAATCTGGTTTGGTCCTGCAAATTTTTTCTGGGGTAAGATATAATTGATGGAGGAAATTATATTGTATAAGTCTATATCTAGCATTGATAGTGGCTGATAGGCTGTCTTGACACAGATCTGACCAAAGAGCATCATCGATTGTAGAATTTAGATCTGATTCCCACCTTTTCTTAGATCGATACAAATCCGGTTTGGGACATCCATTTATCAACAGTGTATACACCTTAGAAATAAACTTATATGGCCCACCATAGTGCAACAATTTTTCCAACTCTGTCAATTTAGTCATGACCAAGTCAGCACCCAAAGTACTGGAAAGAAATGATCGCAGTTGAAGGTAACAAAAGAATGTCTTGTTGGATAAGGTGTATTTTTCTTTTAGTCTTTCAAAAGTATCATCGATCCGTTTTCAAAACAGTCCTCCAGCTTGTGGATTCCATTCGTATGCCATGATTCAAGAATCTTGTTGCCAACAGTCAAAGGAATAAGTTTGTTTTGTTTAGCGGCGATTTAGGAGACAGGTTAACCTTTTGGCCAGCACATTTCTGAATATCATACCAAAGTTTACTAAGATGTAGAAGAATAGGGTTGTCTGTCATTTTGGACAACACTTTTGGGTTATATTTATAGATAAATTCACAAAAGGCATTGTCTTTTAGAGAATTAAATACAATATGTACCCAGGATGGAACTGCATCACCCTCAAACATAGACAAAATAAATCTCATTTGAGCTGCAAATAATACTTTTAAAGTTTGGTAACTGTAACCCTCCTGACTTGTAATCCATGTAATATCTCTAAAGACCTTCTGGCCACCTTACCGTTCCAATGAATTGTCTTATAGTTTTATCAAGTGTCTTGAAGAAACTTTGTGGAAGAGATATGGGAAGGGATTGAAAAAGGTATTGCAATCTTGGCAGGATGTTCATTTAATGCAATTAATCCTCCCAATCAAAGTGATGGGTAAATCAACCCATTTAAGAAGATCTTCCTCTATATTCTTCATTAATGGAATGTAATTTAATTGATACAGATTTTTAGATTATCATCTAGATTGATACCAGATATTTTATGCTGTTGAGCCATTTAAATGAGGTTCCTTGACATTGAGAAAAGTTAATTTTGTTAATGGAGTATTTCACTTTTATCGTAGTTTATTTTGTATCCTGAGACAGAGCCATATCTATTCAATACATTTTGTAGCTGAATAAGGGATTGCTGAGGTCTGAAACATATATGATTACATCATCAGCAAACAAATTGATTTTATGCGTTGTATCTCCAACCACAAAGCCTTTAATGTCTGGGTCTTGTCGAATTACTTCTGCCAGCGGTTCGATGGCCAGTACAAAAAGAGCCGGAGACAAAGGACAGCCTTGCCGGCTTGATCTACCGAGAGGGAAGGGAGCAGAAATCAGTCCATTAGTAGTGATCCTAGCCTTAGGTTTATAGTAAAGAGTCCTTACCCAATCAATAAATTTTGTCCAAATCCAAATTTTGTTAAGACCTTAAATAGAAACGGCCATTCTAGCCTGTCAAAGGCCTTTTCAGCATCTAACGCCACCGCGACAGTAGGGTCAGATCTGGTTTTGGCCAATGAATAATACTGAGAAATCGACTTATATTATTCGCAGCTATTACGTTTCTGTATGAAACCACATTGGTCTGGATTAATTATTTTAGGAAGTATTTGACTAAGTCTGTTAGCTAACAATTTAGAATCAATTTATAGTCTGTATTTAGTAATGAAATAGGTCTGTAAGAGGCACATTTTAACGGATCTTTATTTTTTTTGTGTATTACAGTAATTATAGCTGTAGTGAATGATTCTGGAAGTGTATGTGTTTTCTGGGCTAAATTTGTTACGTCAAGAATTAACGGTATAAGCAAGTCCTTAAATTCTTTATAAAATTCAGGAGGGAAGCCATCCTCTCCTGGCGTTTTGTTAGACTGAAGTGAATTTAAGGCTTTGGTCATTTCCGCTTGAGTAAATGGGAGATCAAGAGTTTGCCTATCCTCTTCATCAACTTGGACTAATTCATTGTAGACAGGAACTTGTCAATTTGTGACAGATCCTCGGAAAGTTCTGTTTCATATAAATTTGAGTAAAAACTTTCAAACGTTTCATTTATCTCGGTTGGATTATACGTAATTGATTGGTTTGCATTTTTGATTGCATTGATAGCTCTACTGCTGTCTTCTGCCTTTAGTTGCCATGATAGCATTTTTGTGCTTTCTCCCCTAATTCATAATATTTCTGTTTAGTTCTTAAAATATTCTTTCAATCTTGTATGTATGTAAAGTATTATATTGAATCTTTTTCTGAACCAAAGATTGATAAATATCATTAGAGCCAGTTTCTTGAAAGTCTTTTTCTAAGTTTGTGATTTCTTTTTCTAGTTTCTCAATTTCTGCATTATATTTCTTTTTTAGGCCTGAAGTGAACGAGATAATTTGTCCCCTAAGATAAGCTTTAGAGTGTCCCAGAAAATGAAACAATTGGGAGAGGAAGCACTATTTGTTTCACAAAACAACTTAATTTGATCCCTTATAAAAGAGCAAAAATCAACTCTTTTAAGAAGAGTGGGTTCAGACGCCATCTGTAGGACTTTCTGGGTATATCAGAAATAAAATAGATAGTGTCAATGGTGAATGATCAGACAACATCCTGGGCAAATATTTTGTATCCAACACTCTATAAAATAGATGGGAGGATAACAGAAACAAATCAATTCTAGTGTGGGAGTTATGAGGACTAGAGTAAAATGAATAATCTCGAGTTTGGGGTACATCTGTCGCCAAACATCCAAGAGATTCAGGTCTTTCATAAATGTATGAGTAACTTTAGCAGCTTTTGATTTGGTGATAACTTGAGAGGATTTGTCTAGCACAGGATCTAAGCAAAAATTAAAGTCACCCCGATTAATAAGTTATACTGTCCCCCAGAAATTCTTAGAAGCAAATCCTGCATAAACACCTTGTCATCATAATTAGGCGCATATAAATTTAAAAGTGACCATTGTTCTGAAAATATTCTACAATTAGCTAAAACATAACGGCCCACAGGATCAATGGTAACATCCATTACTTCTAAGCATTGGCGTAACTTTACGTAGGACCGGTGTGGACATGTCCACACCAATTCTGAGCCAACAGGGACAGTCCCCACCAACTTTTCATAAAATCTCCGAGTGTCTTCCTACTGGTTCATGCATTTACCGTCAGCTGGGGGGTCTATAAACTCTTTCTGTCTTTCCACGCTCCTAATGCGCTCTTTGTGTGCGTTTCCTTCGAGCCTACCTGGCTTTCTCTCTCGCTCGCTCTCTTTCTCTCTCTCTCTCTCTCTCTCACGCTCGCTCGCTCGCTCTCTCTCCTCCGACGGGTCACACATATCAGCTGTGCCCACGGCTTGGAGCGCATGAATTATCTACTCGAAGCGAGCTGTGCCCCCTTTGTAGCGTGTACGGTCAGACCGTTATGCTGTGCCTGCGTCTGTATAGTGCTGACTGCCCGTTCTGGAGAACGCCAGTGCGTTCGCCTCCAAGTGCGCAGTTCTGCATTCTCCAAGCGCAGACTGGAGCGGACTTTCTGGACAAAGACTCCGCCCATCGCACACTGGCAAATAGGCTTTGACTTATTTTTAATTATAAAGAATTGGCTGATAGTTATGTTTTAGTCTACGAGTAAAATAAATAAATAACACTTGTTGTCTGTAGTTGTTCTCTAGTGTGAACTGTTCGTTCGCATGACAGGAGGCATTTCCAAGGGTTTCACTATACAGGGGCGGACTGGCCATAGGTGCATTCTGGAAATTTTGCACAGAACGGCCGCTCGCTCCATGGGCCGGTGGCCTCTGGTACTTTTTTTTTTTTTTTTTTTAACGCAGCCTGATCAGGAGCAGCGGCCACATCCCACAGCTGCGCAGCGCTGCAGCCTGGGAGAAGACGGACGCACGTGAAACGAGAGGGAAAGCAGGACAGACAGTCAGGGAGCACTAACCCGGCCTACAACAGCGGTTGTAGACTGTGAAGAGCGCACGGCTATGAGAGGAGTGCACCCCAGCCGCTGAGTGACAGACGTCTGCACATTAGTCTGATCATTAACAGACATAGCGGGAAATCAAACCCCTGGGTACTTTTGGTAACCATAAAAGATGTTCTGCATCTCATAAGCAGTTGGCCAGTCTTTATTTCACGTCAATAGGACATATATTCACAAAGTTACGAGCATAAACAGCAGATGAACTCATACGTCTCTTAATCACGTAATTTACCGCGACGTATTTACCGCGGCGAAATACGGCGCATTTCTCTAGACTTTGAAGTTGGATTGTGCCTTTTTAAAACAACAAAGCATGAGGTTTTCTGTTCTGACTAAAGTTTCAGACTTTAGTATTTCTGTCACAGTCTACAAGTGTCAGGATGCAGCTCATCAGGCGTCTGTGTTTCCTGAGCACTGGAAGGAGAGAGAGAGAGAGCAGGGCCGGAACACAGAAGGAAGAGCAGGGGACACAGAAGGCTGGGGCCCACTGAGAAATACACCAATAGAAAATAAAAATGCACAAAAACCCAATTTGAATCTTGCTGAGGAATGTAAACATTATGGGACAAAATAAACACATAAAATAACTTTGTAAAATATCACATTGTTGGTCTAAAATTTCCCCCAGGTTAAAGCAAATGATGTCTAGTTTTCAGATTTTCAGACCCACCTGCCATCAGAGCTACTATTTAGTCTATTTAAATATTTTGAATTCTACAAAGGGACTCTTTATTTAGTCTACAAAAACAACCCATGGGGCACCAAAATGCAATCTTGCTGACCTGCTGACAGTC
>CM076396.1:15198805-15270169 GCA_038363315.1 Mugilogobius chulae | reverse complement strand
CTGTAACGTTTAAAAGCTCAGTGGTTTATTGTTACAGATAAATGCTGATGTGATTGTTTTGGTTCTCACCGGAGCGGAATAGCCCAGTGCTTCTCAAGACACGGTTTACGACGTTCGCTCATGGACGTCTGGAGTCTCGGATACTTAGCTGGTTAGAACTCAAATCTATTTTACACATTTTTACGTTTGTTATTTGATCAGAAGTAAAACTATACCTCTCTATTTTCTTGTCTTTAATTTTTCTTTTATCCCTCTCTCCCACCCACTTCATTCACTCTCTCCCCCTCACTCCTGCTTCTCTCCTGACCTTGTTCTCCGTCCTCTCTCACTTTCTCCCCTTCATTGTCTCCTCCTTTGATCTCTTATCGTGCACTCTCCATCTCTCCTCCTCTCGTCCTTCTGCTGTCTTTTCTCATTCTCTTTCTCCCTTTTATCTCTCTTTCTCTCGTCCCTCTCCTTTCCCTCTTTTTCCCTTCCTCTCTCCCCCCTCTCTCTTTCTCTCCCCCTCTTTCATTGCGCTCTTTCTCCGTTTCCTCTCAACTTTTTCTCTCTACCTCTTCTCTCTCCTCCTTCTCTCTTTCTCTCTCTCCCTCCCTCCATCTCATTCTCTCTTCCCTCTTTCTGCTTCGCTCTCCTCTCTCTATCCCTCTCCCCTCCTCTCCTCCCTCACTCACTCTTTCTTTTCTCTCCTTTCTCCCTCTCCCTCCTCTCTCCCCTCCTCTTTCTCTTCTTCTCTCTCCCCCTTTCTCTGTCTCTCTCTCTCCCTCCCTCCCTCTCCTTTCTCTCTCTCCCTCTGCCTCTTTCTCCCTCTTCTCTCCTCTCTCTCCTCTCTCTCTCCTCTCTCGCCTCTATTTACCTCTCTCTCCTTCGCTCCTCCCCTTCTCTCTCTCCTCTCCTCCCCCCTACCTCCCTCCCTCTCTCTCTCCTCTACCTCTCTCTCCCTCTCCCTACCTCTCTTTCCTCTTCTCCCCCTCTCTCTCTCTCGTCCTTCTCTTCTCTCACCTCTCCCTCTGTCTCCCTTCTCTTCCTCTCTCCTCCTTCTCCCCTCTCTCTTTCTCTCTCTCTCTCTTCCTTCTCTCTCTCACCTCTCCCTCTGTCTCTCTATCTCTCTCTTCCTCTCTGTCTCGTCTCTCCTCTTTCTCGCCTCGTCTCTCTCTCTCCTCTCTCCTCAGTACGAGTTGGCTCACAGTCGTTTTCCGTATCCCAAATGGAACAGTGTGTTTGATCAGCTGACTCAGGTCGTTCGAGGAGATCCTCCACAGCTCAGTAACTCAGACGAGCGCCGCTTCTCCCCAAAGTTCATCTCCTTCGTCAACGTGTGGTAAGAAAAACAAACTTTAGACACAAACATACTCTGTGGACTTAATGCCTCGTTCAGACCGGACAGTCAGAAATCATGTATATGCTGAGGCCTTGACTTGACTTGATTTGAAGCTTGAACTGGCATCAGAAATAATTATCTTTTTGAAGGTTGTGTCTTGGCTTTGTGTGTTTTGTTTTCAATGTCAGACCAGGTTGAGGCTTTGGGACCCACCCTGCACGAACGAACTTGGCCCAAAAAAATGTGCTACCCAACCCAAACCCGAACCTGCACACATTAAGACTACATAGTTTTGCAAGCCGCTGCAGCTGCAGGGTGCAATGCGTATGTCTGCGGAGGCGTGCAGTCCTAGTCTAGGCGTACCATGTGCTTAAATGACGTGCTTTGCTCTCAAATGCCTGCTTGGGCATTGTGTCAAATCACCAACATTCACAGGCAACAACACAAAGCTCTTAGAAAACGTAGGCAGCTTGGATGCTTTGAACGTTTCCCCAGGTCAGGATATGACTCTCCGCTCATAGTTTACGATGATGATTCTGTTCACACTGGAGCATAATTTTTGTAGTTAAGATGTGTTTATGACTGTGATGATAACATGGCTGCTCCGTGCCACAGGAGGCCACAGTTTTCTGCTTGTCTCTCACCTTTTTTTTCTTTTCTTTTTTAGTTTGTTAAACAGAGCTACAGAACATGTTTTACATGAGGCTTATTGGACTCACGTTCACCTCAATTGAAGCTAAAGCACAAGAGCGTTAGAACATGGGTTTAGACCTGACCTATCCAAACCGGCCCAAACCCGTGGGTTAACCTACTCATCACTAGTATTTAGTAAACGTAGCTATAACTTAACCGATAGCACAACGTCCTCACTTCTCCTTCTCCAGGCAGTGTGCTTTTTAAGCCTGAGGATATATGGATATATGGGAGCTCTACATAAATCCATATCATACCACATATTGTTTGTTTTGTCCTAAAGTCTTCTCCTTCTCCTGATGTGAGGATGTCATGATGTCACAGGAGAGTAGGTCCCTGGTTGGTGGATGCATGTGAACAGGCGTTTGGATTTCCCAACTGTTACATGAAATGCCTCTTTGGGCAGAAATACGTTGGACAACTTCCTCACTACAAAGCGCCTTGACGTATAAATTCTGTCCTGTCTGAATGTACATATTTTCAATCTGGTGATTCTATTAGTCACTAGACCCATTCACATTCTGGTATTTTAACTTTCAAACATCTGTAAGAAATAATTATTGTCCAAAACATGCGATTTCAATGTCTGTACTGCATCTTTCTGACATTTCTATGTTTTTGTTTTCCCAAAGCCTTACGAAGGACGAGTCCAGAGGCCAAAGTACAAGGAGCTCCTGGTGAGTTTTAGCACACTTAAAAATAAAAACTGACTAAGCAGGATTCAGTTTAATAATACTGTCTTCTCTGTGTTGTGCGTCTGCAGCGGGACCCGTTCATTCAGATGTACGAGGAGGAAGTGTTGACGTGGCCGGATACTTCTGCAGGATCCTGGACCAGATGCCCTCCTCCCCCAGCTCCCCCGTTTACATGGACTGAACCCAGTCTGCAGGTCTCCACATGTAACCCTGTGTAACATAGTCCGACTCCCGCACCAAGAACAAAGAACAAACGCAGGTTTCAAAAGGACCTGGGCGCAGAATATACGTCCCATTGAGCAGTTCTGATGAAGGGTTTGGTTTGTGAGAGTTTGTGTCACACTCACTGGGACGGGTTTGCTTTGAGTCAGAGAGATTCAAACTGTTTTAGAAGATGAAAAGTTCAAGTTATGACAAGCCGTGAGACATTTTTTCTTGCTTAAAACATCATAGTGCCAGTGTTGAGGTAACGTGTTAGTTGGTAATCCGTTAGGTACTCCAATTACCTTTTTGCTGCTTTCCCAGCGCCTCAGAGACCTGCTTTGTTAAATTAAACACAATCAACTTTTTGTCACTGTCAAACTGTATATGGGGTCAAAATTGAATTAACTACAGTTACTGGGCTTTTTTGGACATTTTGTGGTTTTGCAGTTATGTGTGCAAAAACCGCAACTGTGCAGCAACGATGCTCAAACGCAGTCATTGCATTTTCTGTTCATGCTGCTAAATCAACATTTGTGAATGAATTGACCTACGACCTTAAAGTTAATTCAGGTGAAAAAATGGCAAGAAAAACACTGTCACAAGCTTCTGGAGACAGACGTCTGTCAGACCGGTTCAGACCTGATCCAAACAGCTGCTCTCGTATTGTTTCGTTGTTTTAATCAAAGAAGTTCCCCAGCTAAGCGGACAGAGAGCAGCTCTTTCTGCATGGAGCATGTGCAGTAGGGCGGAGCGACGTCGACCGAAAATCCCTCTATACTCACATGAGCTGATGTGCTACTGTAAAGCAAAGGTTTCATAGATACAGTATGTGTTCAAAGTGAATAAAAAGGCATTTTAAAGTACAAGTAGACCTGCGCTGCACAGCCTCAGCAGTTGTAAACCTCACCGCTCGTCACTGATGTCATCCACCTCGGAGACGCTCCGACACAAAACTCACATGACTCACCTAACTACGATCACTGTCCATATTTTGTGCTGTCAATGAATGTCTGCTCACGCCCACTGTGCGTCCCTTAAAAGGCCTCTGGGCATCTCTCACTTTTGCGAGCGACTGTGGGTGGAGTAAGTCTCCGACCGCATGTTTAGTTTCTTTAGGTCTATTGTCCGGTTAGGGAAATTTATCTACATTCAATTCCTCAGCAGCGCTTGGAGACCCAGCTAGGCTTTTATGACTGAGGAAACTGCCCACACAAGAAGGAACATGCAAACACCAACAACATGCAGTTAGAGAGCTTGGTGTGGTTGGAGGTTGAGGTGCCAGGTGTTTAGGCGAATCGCTCTGCTGAGCTGTCCCAGGGCTGCTGCTGTCACTGAGTGAGGAGGGGGGGGGTTCATCTGTGAAGCACTACACGTCCTCCATCCGTCACACTTCCTCTTCACAACACATCGACAATCCAAATGAATCCACAGCCAACTTAATAGTGAGGTCCAAAAGCAAATGTTTGATGGTGATAAACATTCTGGAAAGCTTTAGGTGCTAATGTGTGGCTCCCAAAGACTCAAAATGTTCCCAACAGATGCACAGCAGGAACAAGCAACCTCCGTTAATTAGACATTACGTGTCATAGCAGAGCGAGAGTTAACGATATTGACATTCTCCCCAGTATTTTATCATTAACAAAGACTTTAACTTAAGAAATGTGCCAGAAACCAATTTTTCTGTCGTTAGTGGGTATATTTTTGTGAATCAAACCTGGAAAACAGTCAAAAATCATCTTGTTTATGACGAGTTATGAGAACTGTATAATTGTCAATGAATATCTAACTGTAAGAAAGCACCAACATGATAACTTAACGAGTTCTTTTAAATAATGATATCCAACACTTGACTTTGACTTTGAAGAGCTGGATTTTTAAAACTGTGTTGCAGTAGTGGACAAAGTTTCAACAATGGAACTGTTTCGACTTGAATGAAACGAACGAAAACCAGCTTCAGAACTGCTCAAGCTATATTCTGACTTCACATCGTGCAGATTTTTTTTAGATTTGCAACACGAGTTTTCGCGACTCAGACGGTCAAAACGAGCGGAGTCAAAAGCCTCCGAGTCAGATTACAGTTTCAGGTGGAAGAATTTGAGGACTACTTTCTCCTCTTTCCGCTTCGGCAACGCAAATGTGAGAGACAGTCGTAAAAAAGCCGCGGTTACAAACAAACAAAAAACCTCCACATTTGAGTCTTGAGGAGTGAATGAATCATGCATGAAATCACCTTTGTGAATCGGCTCCTTTTGATCGTCTCGCACATCACTGAACAGCTCCCGACCACGCTCCACCGCCCGCCCAGGTGACTATTATTATTATAAGAAAAAGTGTATTTATTGAACCAAAATCCTGATGAATATTTGATCTTGAGGTTTTAAAAATGCTGATGCTCGTATATGTGAATGAAATGTTACTCTCTGTTAAATGTGAGCTGTCTGTATCTCGGCTCAATAAAGAGGGACACAAAACAACGCCGTCTGTCTCCTGCTTTTGTCGGGATTTAAGTATTATCACATTATTATTTTGGCAATTACTGTTAATTATGGTGTCAGACATGTTTAGTTTTTGGATGTTTTAGTCATATTATTCCTTTTATGGTTACCCTACATTTCTTTGGATTCGGTGAGTGACTTTATGAGCCCATAAACTTTATTTTTTTCCTTTTAATATCAGTGCAGACCTGCTGCTGCTGGAACTTTAATATTTCTAGATGTCCACATGATAAAAGTCAGATAATATAAATATATTACTGTAAAGCCCATCTCACTCCACAACATCACAATCCAACTTTGCACTGCAGAAATGTATATCTACATTGGTTAAAATGTCTTAAAACCTGAATTTTAATCTTTATATTTGCTATTTTTTCTGGTTAAGATGGTTTTATTTGATGTACTTAGATTATGACTGGTTTCAATGTGTTTTTTGCCTTGTTTCAATCAATTTGTTCAAGCCAAAGTATTTGCTAATAAAGTAAGAGGTTTTCTCACCTCATTGGCAACTTTGATTCAAGCTCAAATGTCTGGAAAAAAGAGTCAGAAAAACCTTGAAACAAGTAAAATAAGATGCCAAATTTCTAGTTTTAACCCGAGACCAGATTATAACACTTGGCAGTGTGATTGTACATTTTACTTTTTTACTTAAATTTTCACATGTTTACTTTATACTTTTGCTCAAGAAGTGGATGTTTTGTTAACAATTCCTTCGATTGATCACAACTAGTTAATTTTTTTTAATAATCTTCAACCAATTAGTAATTGAAGAATCGTTCATTAACTCCAAAGGCTTTTTTGAGCTGACAGAAGAAGTTTAATTCCTCAGATACGGAACTATTTTACTCTAATGACACTAGAAATTAGTGAAAGATAAGATAATTTAATAAATAAGACAGGTTTGTTGGAAAGTATTTACCATTATTAATATGTGCTAAATGTGTTTGTGTGTGTAGCCTGTCAGGTTTGTATGGTTGAGTGGCCACACGAAAGGTGCCTTTTGGTAAATTCCAGACAGGCTGCCATGTTCCATTTATTTAAGAGTGACTTTTGGACTGGCCACTTTACCACACAGGCCTGTTTGGTGGATTGCTGCAGATATGGTTGTCCTTCTGGAAGACTCTCCACAGAGGAACACTGGAGCTTTATCAGAGTGACCATCTTGGTCACCTCCCTGACTCAGGCCCTTAGTCAGGGAGGCCGTCTCCCGATCGCTCAGTTTAGGCGGACGACCAGCTCTAGGAAGAGTCCTGGGGGAAACGTTCTAAACGTCTTCATAAACGAAGGCCAACACTGTGCTCATTGGGACCTTCAAAGCAGCAGAATCTTTTCTGTATCTTCCCCAGATTTGTGGCTGAAGACAATCATGTCTCTCGGTCTACAGGACAGGTCCTTTGACCTCCTGTTTGGTGTTTGTGCTCTACCTGCAGCTCAACTGTGGGACCTTTTAGACAGATGTGTGTCTTTCCAAATCATGTCAAATAAACTGTATTTATCATAGGTGGAATCCATTAGAAAACATCTGAAGTATGTCATCAGTGGAAAAAGGATGCTCCTGAGCTAAAGGCTGTGAATACTTTTGTAAATGTGATTTCTTAGTTTTCTATTTTTAATAAATTCAAAAAAATGTCCCAATTTTTTTTTCACATTGTCATAATGGGGTCTTGTGTGAAGAAATTTTGAGGCAAATAGATTAATTAATACAATTTGGAATGGGCTGAACATGACAGTGAAGCGCTGTGAATACTCATGTGATACACTGTATATGGCCTAAATAAATGAGCAAGAGAGCAAGTTTAAAAAATGAGAACAATGCAATTAATAAAAACACATTTGTCTTTTACCTTAGATCAAGTTCTTGCTCCAGAAATTATAATTAATATCAGCAATTAAATAGAACAGAAGATGTAGTAATCAACAGAAAAACTATTGTAACAATATACTAAAAACGTAAGTTTAATGCATTTTCAACTTTTAATTAGGATGGAATTTATTAATGTATAATGTTATGGCATAAAATATATATTAATCATTATTATTTAGTTTATTTTACATTTAACGAAATATTGCACCAAAATGACAGCTGAAGTCCCTTGTCGGCTCTGATTGGACGTTGAGTCTAGGCTAAGCCAATCAGCGCTGAGAACTCTGAACGTCATCATTTAATGCCGGAAGTGCGCCCCATGTGACAAAACAACCTCGAAAATCGCTTCGCAGGCACAAACTCCGCTGTAATGTTGCTTTTTCTCTCCGAAATGAGTTAAGTTGCAGTTTAACGTGAAGTTAACGTACACCGGGGCTCGTTTTTAGTATGAACGCGGCTTATAAAACGTTAACGTCCGTTTGTTTGCCGTTAGTCAGAGATAGAACGCGTTTTGCAGCCGCTTCACGTCAGATTTGTCCTTTTCCTCGCGCCGCTTTCCAGCTTATCCGCGCAATGGCGACAAACCAAGGCACTAACATGAACAATAACAACAACAGCACGCAGAGGAAAGTGAAGCATAAAGAGCCTCTACGCAGGACCAAGGCGAAGGAGCAGCGTCAGAAGCGCGGTGACGTCCACGGTCCGTCCACTGTGCACGTGCAGGTGGTGGGCGCGGGCAGCAGAGACAACGCAGCGTCAATTTACGTCTTCTCAGAGTTCAACAGGTACGTGCACTCTTGTCCTTCAGGGGTTTCAAAGTGACAAGTCAAAGAGAGAGTCCAAGTCAAAGAGAGACAAGTCCCGAGTCAAAGAAAGACAAGTCCAAGTCAAAGAGAGACAAGTCCAAGTCAAAGAGAGACCAGTCCAAGTCAAACTCAAGTCAAAGAGAGACAAGTCCAGGTTAAGTCCCAAGTGAAAGAGAGACGAGTCCAAGTCAAGTCCCAAGTCAAAGAGAGACAAGTCCAAGTCAAGTCCCAAGTCAAAGAGAGACAAGTCCAAGTTAAGTCCCAAGTCAAAGAGAGGCGAGTCTAAGTCAAAGAGAGACAAGTCCAGTTAAGTCCCAAGTCAAAGAGAGACAAGTCCAGGTTAAGTCCCAAGTCAAAGAGAGACAAGTCCAGGTTAAGTCCCAATCAAAGAGAGACGAGTCCAGGTCAGGTCCCAAGTCAGAGAGAGACAAGTCCTAGTAAAGTCCCGAGTCAAAGAGAGACAAGTCCAAGTCAAGTCCCAAGTCAAAGAGAGACAAGTCAAAGTCGAGTCCAAGTCCTCTGCTTTTAGTAATTTCAAGTGTTTTTAAGTCTGTAAATCAAGCTATCAAATATATATAGTATTTTTTGATCCCATTTAAAACTAATTTCTGGTCACAAAAAACAAAGAGGAGGGACCTGTTTCGGTTTGTAAATGTAAAATTATTTTAAAACGTATTATTTTAAGAGAAGCATTAAGTAATCTCAAGTCCAAGTCATGACTTGCAAGCCCACACCTGTGCAAAGAGCAGTTTGGTCCAACAGACGACTCGTTCCTCGAGATAAGTGGACTGGAAATTAAACGGAAGGGGACCAAAAGAATTAGGTTTTGTTGTGAGAGGATGTGAAGGAGAAGGTCAGAACAGAGAGACAGTAAGACAAGCGAAGACACAGAGAGAAGATAAGGAGAGAATGACCCATTGGTGCGGCGGATGATGACATCAAGGGAAAAGTCAAGGAGAGAGAGGCAGTCAAGACATTGATAATATTGTGACATAGAGTTGGGACACTTTAGTTAGTGAGGGAAAGACAAGGAAGAGAATTCAGAGAGAACAAAGTAAGAGGATGACACACAAGAAAGACAGACTATGAGACGACAGAGAAGAGATACAGAGTTTAAGTGGACCATTAGTAGCAATGAGAGACACAGAAACAAGTCTGCATTGGGCTCATATTGACGGTCAGACGATCGTGCAAAGTAAAGAGAACAAGGATACAAAGACAGTTGAGTATCGGTGAGCCATAGATAACACCCAGCAGATAACCATGAGCCCAGACCACAGAGTAATCTCGAAGTTCAAAAGAAGAAGGATTGAGACACATTCAAAGACGAGGAAAGGAAACTGTTTCTAACAGTAACTCGCATAGAGAGGAGATCCAGATTAACACGATACCGAAATAAAAGTGTGATGGAGAGATATGACTTCGATATGGATTAGCGATGGAGGAGACACATAAAAGTGAGAGGAGTACGAAGTAGGCACAGTCTGATTTGGAAGAAGAGTCAAACAAAAGAGGGGGAAGAGACACATAAAACAAAGAGAAAAAGAGAGAAGAGGAGCCAAAAGTGTAGCATAAATGTAAGAAAAGAAGCTTGCTCATACTCGTACATTTTAAATGACGAAGATGACAAACTAGAGAGAAGATAAAACAAGAAAGGATATAGATCAAGAGAAAAGAAGAAAGATAAGATTAAGACATCAACAAAAAGAATCGAAGAGCAGAATAGAACAACGAAAATACATAAGACACAGGATTAAGGGTCAAGAGAGATGAATTGATGGAGGAGAAACGTGGGAGTGTAAACGGTATGTGTTATTGACTGGAGGGGTTGAGACACCACAGGAGAGAAGGAGACGGAGAGACAAAGATAGATCACAATGGGGAGAACACATTCTCGAGCTTTTCGGAACGGTTATTATTATTAATGTGATCTAGATTGAAAAGCCACCAGAAAGAACTGAACAGAATACAAAAGATGGAAAGGAAGATATAATGATGAGAACCGAGGGCCTAAGAAATTTTTAACTATTACCCACTTACACTATGCCTTTACCTTTAAAAATAATTTTGTCAGATATTTTGTTCACATCGTAGCGGAGAGGACTTCATGCGGCTGAATGACCAGGAACACAAGTGAAAAAGTCTTTCTGAATGGAGTTTTATGACGTTCATTTACTAAACATCTAGTATAATTAAACGAAAGTCACAAGCGTAATTTTGAATGAAATCAGATTTGTGATTTTTGTCAAGATTAAAAGCTGCTCTTTTGTTATTTTCTTGTTGAAATCTATTCGCACTCAGCTCAGTTTCTGGAGAGCTTGGGATGATTTTGTATTAACTGATTTTGGATTTTTTGTTTATGGAACCTTTGTCATTGTGTCATGCCACAGAGACTAGATTAAACTTTTTTTGGAGCGTGTTTTGTTTTGTTATTTTGCCACAAGGTTCTGAGGGTTTGTATGTTTTTTGTGTTGACAGGTTGAATCATCTTGTACGCTGGTAAGGACTACTTATTGGGATTCTTCTGTAGGGTTTGTTGTTATGTTCCGGGAGCACTCCACTAATTCTTGTCATGATAAATAGATGTTATCAATTAAAGAATTTTATTGTTCATTGTTATATATAGTTATTCTAATATTAATTGCAACATGTGCCCAATGTGAAATGCTAATGGTTTAACTCCATTTGGACGCCCTTAAATATCAATTGGCGAGGTTTTTTAGTACACCACCAATAGAGAGGGATTACTTCTTTATTTTAAAACAACCAGTGCATGCTTGTTTGGGCAGGTCTGAACGTTGTCTTGAGTCGCGTGTCGACGAAGCTGCGTGAGTGACTGTAGATTCTGTTGTTGGTGATTACAATTTGATATTTATTAGATGTTATAATGATCTTGTGTTATGTCGTGAAATGTTGTATTTTGCAAGTTGATCACACTATGAAATGTGATTGTAATGAATCCTTTCGTAATTATACTGTTTTCAATGGCTTGCACAATTTCAGATTATCGAAGTTATGGGTTAGAGATAATAAATCATTCCGTGTGAAATTGACTAGTGCGCCATGATTGTGTGGTGAGATTCATATAAATATAGATTTGTGTATTCTGTTTATATGTGGCGAAAATTAGTATAAGAAGGCCTGACTTTTCATTTGGTATGAATTATAAACAGGAGGAGACTTCTCTGACCAAATTAATAAGGTTAATTAGTGACATGCAATCATGGCTCATTGTTAAAATTACAAATTTATGGTGTTATTAGTCTATCCCAAAGCATTCTTCCTCTCTAATGAACTTAGTTTGAATAAACAGGATGTTATCTAAGATTCTGTGATGTCTGATGGGTTGACCTTTGCCATTTCTTTTGCAGTTGAGTTGTTGATCATTTAAACATAAATATTTCCTTTGTTCTAGGCACTCTTTCGGGTTATGCATAACTTTCTTGGTAGCTTGGGATTCTGGCCAACACACCTCTTGCTTTATCTGTTTTGGCTGATGATTGCTGTAGATCAGGTTTTTTGAATTTTTTTGGGTGAGGAATTACTCAAATTGGCATGTTCTGAGGGCCTAGGTAAATCCAGCCGTTTAAGAATCTTAAAATTGTGAGAGCGTACAGCCCTAGTGGGGCTGGTTTCGGGATTTTGCTCAATGAGTCTTTTGTTGATGGTCATATGCACCTGGTGATGTTTTATCTGTGGATACCAGTTTGGTCCGAGATCCTTCGCTCTTCAGGTTGTATTGTGAAATCGCAGTTTTCTAGCTTATTTTCCGCAGTGCTTCGCTTTTGCGTTTTTTATCTGGATTGAAAGTGTTCACGACTTTATCTCTTCCAAAACTCAAACTGTTAAATGGAACCCCGAAATATATATATCCACATCGCAAGCAACCATAATACAACAGCCAACCCAGCACAGACTCTTTTATAAAACTTTAGACAGTTTGGATCATGCAGAGGAAGCTGAACCTATGATGCATAACGGAAGTTAATTCTTCCAGGTAGAGGATATTGACTCTTGAGCTCGTAGTTAACGATGAATAAGTTGTTCACATCATAAAAAAATAATGGAACGTCAAATTTAGATGATATAGTTCAGAATGTGTATTATGAGGTAACACCTAGTTGTTGTGAAAATCATTCTACTTAGAACTGGATGTGTTATTCGTAGGAACTTCTGAGATATGCACTGTGTGAGACCGATGGACATCTGTAGAGAGGTCCGGCTAAGATGGAGAGCACCAAGCGTGAGAACGAAATGCAACGTGCCAAAAAGCAGAGAGCAGAATTATAATAACAACGCAAACCACAGCAACATTCACACATCATTTTATAAACAGTCACTATAAACAGACTCGCGCTGTTATAGAATCTCTACAATTTTGACCAACTTGTAACTCTTAATTCCGAGATTATTGCCGAAAGGATAACAAAAGAAATGCAAAAATAAAAAAAAAATGAATTGTTAACTATTTCATAACAGGCAATTAACTTTATAGATTAGAAATACAAGTGTAAACACTAACAAAGAAAAAAGATTAATATTGTTTCCAACTCTATATTTATGCGTGGTTCAGTCCTGGCCACATTAACTGTGCTCATTGGCTACCATTCTCATGGCTTTTTCTTCCTTTTTCTTCTATGTATTGCGTAACAAAATTTTCAATGGTGCTGACGTCACAACTTTTCTGGCGAGCGCTATTATCCCGAACCTGCCCCAAACCGGAAAAATAGAAGAACCCACAAAAAAAGAGCAAATTCTTTTATGAAATAACACAAGTTTAGAGGAAGGACAAAAAACGAAAGCTGACGCTCAAGAGGAATGCACAAGAGTCTCAGATAATTGCAATCGTGCTTTTTCTGCTCACGCGAGCTTATTTTCTTTCTTCTTTGTAAAAGCACCATTTACTTCTTTAAAACTGACAATTCTTTCTTTAATAAAGTAACACAAGCACGACTTTAGCACGACTAAAAAGTCTTTTTGAGTCATTGAGACCCATCAGTGAGCTCTAAAATGTAACTCACCCTTAAATGAAGGATCTGAGTAAGAAAAAAAACTCTGTGATTCTGCACTTACCTGAATAGCACTATAACCAGAGAGAAAAGTCTCTCGTCTCCTGTTGCTTTTGCTGAGTGAGTCATGTGATTTTTAATCCAAAGTCTGACGAAGGAGCACATCACGGGCAGAACGGGTCTGCCTCATTATAACTGCCTGCAGGACTTATTGTCTCACTAGGTGGCACCAGCCTGGCTATAACAGATGTCTGTAGCAGGAGTTTTTTTTTAACCATCAGTCCCAGACTAGAGCAGCACAAATGTTGACAGTATTTGTAGTTGTGCGTTTCAAGTAGCTGCGTAGGGCAATAGAAAGCTGTCATGAAAACTTTCTGATTTGAATGCAGACCGTACCCTTTTCCTCTCACACGCATCTAGCATAAACTGAGCCTGGAAAAGTTTGTCATAATGATGAGTTCTTGTGTGTTTTACAGGAGAACTATCTGAGTGCCATAAAGTCTTTCTCTGGACCTCTGGAGGACATCCGGCTCTGTGAGTTCTACTGTTCTACTGTTTATTTGTTTATCCCGGCATCTTTCTCAAATCCAAACCCTTGTGTTGTTTTTGCAGCGGTGCGTCCGTACACAGAGGAAACTCACACAGACGAGACCATGACCGTCACACAGGTGCCTATATTCTGTAAGTGACTCAGTTTAGGTCTGAATCTTTGTTATTTTTGTACAAACATTTACATTTTTGTCTTTTTGAGGACAAATATTTGATCAGCTCAAAGTAAGGCTACATTTTTGATCGACTAACTGGACTTCAGCTTTAGATAGGACATGATAAATGCTGATTTTCTACCTTTACGTTCATAGATTGTCTTAATGAATTCGTTTTTGATCTTTGTATTTCTCACAGCTCGACCAAAGAGTCCCAAAAACGCCTCACAAAACTCCAGCAGCGTCAGACCAGGTGCAGACACGAATAGAATCTTCAACTTTAGATCAATCTTTCATTTAAATGCTGTAAATACTGTACATGTTGTGTTACTGCAGACGGAGAGAAACACACACGAGATCCTTCACTGGTCGTTGCATTTATCTGCAAAGTGAGTAAAATGTTTGATTCGTCATAATTACACAGAATTACATTTGTACAGTTACACCATTAAACACGTTCTCTTTCTGTTTTTTCAGCTTCATCCAAAAAAGGGGAACTTCCTGGTGTCTGAGGCCAAAGAGCTGGGTTTGCCCGTGTAAGTCCCACTGTCAAAACAAATTACATAATTTAATCGCAATTAAATCAAAGTGAAATATTATTATATTATATTAATAATGAACGCAATTATGTCGAATAGGCAAAATCAGAATTGGTGTTTTTCCCCAAATCATGCAGCCCTATTTCAGTTTAAATATTTGTATGAATGGATTACAGTCACTTTAATAATAATTGTTTATCTACATTACCAAACATAAAATCTGTTTCAGAACTCAAATTACTTTCTGCAATTTTCAACTTTTATTTGTCAATTTCTCCATAACCTGCAACTTAACTGCTGTAAAACTATAGTACATTTTGACCTATCACACCAAACTATTGCTGCGATCAGAGCAGACAGCGTTAAAGCGTCCAATGTGTCCAGTTTACATGTTGAGGCGTCCAGCGCGGTGGAAGTTGCTTGTTCAGGCATCTGCTGAGGCTGCGTCTTGCAAAGTAGATGTTCCAACCTGCGTTCATCAGAACTTTCAAGCATTGAACGCCGGCGTCCTCCAATCAGACACTGCTCTGCTGTTAGGGTTAAGGTATACTTTATTGTCCCTGTAGGGAAATTTGTCCTCTGCATTTTGACCAATCCTTCCTTTGCAATTGCTCCAGTTTCTCTTTGGCTTCGCGGATGCTTTTGTCGACCTGCTCTCTCTGCTGCTTCTCCATCTCCTCCAGAGCTCTCCACCGCGACGCATACTCAAACTCAAACGTTCCCGGCTGGGCGAAGTGCGGCTGCTGCTCCCTCTCTTTATAGTATTTTGGAGTTTTGGGCAGGATCTTTTCAGACAGTCCATCTTCTTCATCAAACTGCTCTGTCGGCTCTACAATGACTGGACAAGGTGTGTTTGTCAGAAGCAGAGCTCCTTCTCTCCAAAGCTTTACGAGCAGCGACTCGGAGGAGATGCAACAAAGGAAGGATTGGTCAAAATGCAGAGGAGAGATGCCTTTGGTGCATCTCCTCAGGAGCAGTGATCACCAGTTGTTGTTGCCAGGCTTGGTCAGGACTACCATAGCTGTAGGATATTACCCTAACATGCATGTTATTGGTTGGTGGAAGAACACAGGTTTCCTCCGTGTTCTGCATGGAGGAAACCTGTGTTCTTCAAACCTGCGACCTACTTGCTGTGAGGCCAGAGCGCTATCCGCTCTGCCACCGTGCTGGTGACGTACTGACTCTGCTCTCACATTCACATTCAGACTTGAAACACTGTCCGGTCTGAACGCAGCATGAGTCCAAATTTTAAAAATGTGATAATCTGTCACTTGGATTTTAAACATTTAAAATAAAAAAATTATATATATAAGCATTACATGACATTTTTAGCCTACCGTAGTACATCCACTTCTGTTTTCAGCATCATCCATGTTATTGCACCGTTTAAATATAATGAAAAGCTGTTTAATTTCACCAAACTGACTGTAATGTTTGTGTTCCAGAGGCACAGCAGCGATCGGGCCGCTGATCAAAGCTCTGAAGTCGGGTCAGACTGTGGAGTTCGAGGGGAGAGAGGTAAATAAAACACACATGTCTCTGTGCCGAGGTTTAATGTGAACAGATACTTTGATTTTGTCTCTGTGTTTCTCTAAAGTTAATCTAATGTTCCCCAAAACCAATGCATCCATTACATTTTTTTTCTGTTCCTTTTTCTACCACAATCTCTCTCTCTCCTCTCTTTCTGCCCCTTCCTTTCTTTTTTCATCTCGCTTTTCTCCCTTCCTCTTCTCTTCTTTCTTTCTCTCTTTTGTCTCCCTTTATCTCTCTCCCTCTTTTGCTCTCTCTCATTTTTCTTTTCTTCCTCTTCCCTTCTCTCCCTCTCTCGCCAATCTCTTTCTCAATCTGTCTCTTAACTCCCTCTCTTCCCCCTCTTTTTTTCTCGCTCTTTTTTCTATGTCCCTCCCCCTCTTTCTCTCTTCCCTCTCTCCCCCCCGCCCCTCTTTCTTCCTCTCTTTCCCTCTCTCTCTCCTCTCTCTCTCTCCCTCTCTTCTCTCTCACTCTCTTTCTTCCTCTTCTCTTCCCCTCTCTCTATCTCTTTCTTCCTCTCTCTCCCTCTTTCTCTCTCTTCTCTCTACTTTCTCTCTCTCCTCTCTCTCTCCCAATTTCTCTCTCTGTCACACTCTTTTTTTCTCTCTCCTCTCTCTCTCTCCTCCCTCTCTCTCTTGTCTCTCTCTTCTTTCTCTTTCTCTCTCTCTTCTCTCTCTCCTCCTTCTCTCTCTCTCCTCTCTCTCTCTCCATCTCTCTCTTTCTCCCTCTCTCTCTTCTCTCTCTCTTCTTTCTCTTTCTCTCTCTCTTCTCTCTCTCCTCTCTCTCTCTTCTCTCTCTCTCTTCTCTCTCTCTCCTCTCTTCTCTCTCTTTCTCCCTCTCGTCTCTCTCTCACTCTCTCTCTCTCTCTCCATCTCTCTCCTCCCTCTCTCTCTTCTCCCTCTCTCTCCATCTCTCTCTCTCTTCTCTCTCTCTTCTCTCTCTCTCTCTCCCTCTCTCTCTCTCTCTCCATCTCTCTCCTCTCTCTCTCTTTCTCTCCTCCCTCTCTCTCTTCTCCCTCTCTCTCCATCTCTCTCTCTCTCTCTCTCTTCTTTCTCTCTCTCTTTCTCTCTCTCTCTTCTCTCTCCCTCTCTTCTCTCTCTCCTCTCTCTCCCTCTCTCTTCTGTAGATTCGTCCGGAGCAGGTTTGCACGCCCACAGACCCAGGTCCGGTCTTCCTGGTGCTCGAGTGTCCGTCAGAAGACTTTATCTCGTCCGTTTGCTCAAACCGTCAGCTGCAGAGGTCAGTCACATGACAGAGCTGACATTCTCCTGTAACTTTGATTTTATTTACCTCTCGTCTGATCTGTTCATTTGTTTCTTGTTTCAGACACATTTCGGGCTCAGAGGATCCGGCTGCTCTGGTGGTTCACATTTGTCCAGAGTCAGTGCTGAGCTCAGACCAGTATCAGCGCTGGATGGAGAGGTTTGTGCCTTTTAAAACAGAACCATGTACAGTAGGCGAACGACAACTATGAAAGCAGTTATCTCGATCAGGGTGTTCACTGTAGGGTTTGCACAGACTAGTCGACTAGAAAGGTCACACGCAACTAATTTGAAGAAGAATAATTAAATCAGAGGTTGGCTTAAGAAAAAACCCTTTTAAACTTCTGTCTCTACAACACATACTTGTCGGCCTGTTCTACATCTCTACCCGCGCTGTTCTTCTGCCTCAGCTTGCTTCGTCCCGCTGCCTCGGCACACTCAGTGCGTTTACATGATCAGGGAAATCAGACTAGGCTAGAAAACCGTATTCTATTCGGTTTTCCCCTCAAACCAGTCGACCAGTTCTGCTCCTGTTTACATGAGAGAGAGTAAACCGATTACCCTGGAGAGACAAGTCCTGCTGTGTCAGTTCACTACTGCAGGATTCAAACTGTTATGTTGACTGACTTTAATATTGTTTATTAATAATAAGTGTTTGTAAGTTTGTTTGTAAATTACACATTATTCTTTATTGACAAGTGGGACTGTTTCAAACATATACGACAGTAGTCACATATGTGTCTGTGTGTTCCACTTTGTGCAGGAGCTTTTTTGTTGTAAAAAATTGTAACTTTATTGTTGAAATTTGCAGTGCACAGGCTTGTGAGCATGCTCTGTTGCATTTGTCCTGCTGCAGACCGATTGCCTGTTTACATGAGTCTGAAATCAGACTACAATCGGTCGGGACCACGTACGACAACTGGTTTTCCGAAAACCTCCTCAATAGGTCTGTCCGGGTTTACATGAGCTTTGGAAAACTGATTTAAATTGAACTTGGCTAGTTATCCGGTTTTCCTGGCCTCCATGTAAACGCCCTGTCAGTGCCAGTCCGGGAGCGTGCTGTAGGCTACTGCTGCCTTGCATAGTGCACGGACACGCTCGGCCCCACGACCGAGCTTTGTAGCGCGCAGACTGTTCGCCCCAGCACAGGCGCCTGGAGCACGCTGCAGACTAAGGCTCAAAACGCACAAACCGTTTGCTCCAACACACTTTGACCAGCCGACTCCAAGCGCACATCATCCGCCTGGATCTGACTCTGTGGGTCCACGTCTTAGAACGTTTTACAGCGCAGTTAGTGGGAGAAGAAGACAAGAGAGAAAGACTGGTCTGTGAGCAGGGCACAATCAGTGATGTGTAGAACCAGGGCTTCATGTGGATTTTCCTTCACTGTTTAAAACACACTGACAACACAGTGTGTGGACAGACTTATTTCTCGTATTTTGACTTATTTTGTGCGTGTGCCCCTCGCACCCCTTTTATGTAAATACAAAAAGCCCATGTTCAGCTTTATTAAAGGGCATTAAGTAAGTCTAATGTTTCTGATCATATGGTTTCTAACATTAGCCCAAGCACTAAACTACTAAAAATCACGAAATCAAGGAGAAACACTGACTAAACTTGTAACTGCATCAGCTGTTTCATTTTGTGTCTAATATTTAAACTTCCTTCTGTCTCCAGGTTTCCCTCTTCGACAGAGCACCTGATCCTGAACGAGAACTCCTGCACGGTTCATAACGTTCGCAGCCACAAACTACAGGCTCAGCTCCACATGATCCACCCGGAGGTTTTTCCACTGCTGCAGGACTTCAAGAGCAAAGTGAGAAACGAGATTCAAACATTTACATTTACACTGGTCCTGAAGGGCTGAACACAGACTCAAAACAAAACCCTAATTAACACAGTACAATATGAAAACAACAGCCTGCACTTCACTGGAATATATTAGTATGACTGACCCTGTCAGGTCAAATCTAAGCGGACAGGACCTGGTCGGTGCTTGGATGGGAGACAGGAGAACAGTGAATACTGTAAAAGGAGTTTGGTGCAAGTTGTAGCATCATTTCCAGTGGACGTCACTTTCCACTCTACTGCGCATGCCCCATGCAGAAAGAGACGCCATCTGGTTAGCTGGGAAACTTCTTGATTAAAACAACAAAAACAGGACGAGAGCAGCTGTTTGGATCAGGTCTGACAGACGTTCTGTCTCCTGAAGCTTGAGACGGTGTTTTTCTCACAGTTTTTTACTTACTTGAATGTAAACTGTTAAGGGTCGTAGGGTCGAATTTTCATTCAACAAATGTTGAATTAGCAGCAGAACTTTTGTTTTCACACAGAGATAAACTCTTGTAGTTGGTTGAAACAGCCCTGGCTCGAGTTCATGCTCCAGCTTGGTTCAATCAGCAGCAGCTCTTTTTGCAGGTCGGGTATAGGGCTGTGCCATTAATCGAAAATCGAGAGATCGAGATCGAATCGAAACGAATTGTCAATTATGGTGGTGGGTTTTGAATCGAAGATCGAAAACCGAACTTTTGTCAATAAATGTGTAGTTTGGAGCATAAGTTAATCTTTGAGGCAGTATAATGATATAAAGCTTCAAAAAAATCTATTAAATGGACATAATAAAAGTTTATTTTTGTTTAGGTTCATGAATGGCATTTTAATTGTTTTTTGAAAAGGTTAAGCTAAATTGAATCGAAAATCTAGATCGATCGATATGACCAAAAAAATCTTGATTATATTTTTTCCCAGATCGCCCAGCCCTACGGGTATGTGTGCATCGCCCGTATTAATAAACAATAATCTATTCAAATTTTTCTTAGTTAAGCAAAAGCTGTGTAGCTTTTGTTACTGTTACTGTAATTTTCGAATTAATATAATCAATTAAATTAATTAATTAATTCAACATTCTGACATTCTTATCCCATTGTGTGTATTCATTGTGTGGATATCAAAAAACAGACTCACAGAACAGGTACCGAATAAATTTTTAATATTTTAGTTGCATCACTGTATTGCATTAATTTTACAATCTCCAATGTATCCTGGTGTTCCAGCGGTCTCCCATCCAAGCACTGACCAGGCCCTGACCTGCTTACTTCTGAGATCTGACAGAAAGACAAAGTGGATATGTCCCTGTGAAGCACATGTCTTCTCTTTTCTTAATGTGCTTCATTGAATTTGGTTTATTTGTGCTTGATCTTTTGATTTTAGTCAAATCATGTTTAAATCTGGTTCTTGTTTTCCGTCTCAGGAGCCTCAGGCGGCGCTTCACATCCCAAACGTCAGAGCAGAATGTTTGCTCAAGTTTCAGCTCAGACCCGTGATGGGCTGGCAGAGGTCAGTGTGTCCACCGGGGGCAGCACCTCTCGCTTTATGTTTGACTGTTTCAAAGAGATGATGAAGAAAGTCCATTATTTGTCTTTATTCAGGCACACAACATGAGCAAAGTGAACGTATAAAGTGTAACTGGTTGTGTTTGTGCTGCAGATGCGATTCCCGGCTGTGACGAGGAGCAGTTTGTGCGAGAAGCCTCAAAGTGCCTCTGTTTCTGCAGGAAGTGGAGAAAGCAAGAACGTGTGGTCCAAACAGGCTTCAGACTAACGCTGCAGGTGTGACTCAGACTGTAACGCTGCAGGTGTGATCAGACTGTAACGCTGCAGGTGTGACTCAGACTGTTAACGCTGCAGGTGTGACTCAGACTGTAACGCTGCAGGTGTGACTCAGACTGTAACGCTGCAGTGTGACTCAGACTGTAACGCTGCAGGTGTGACTCAGACTGTAACGCTGCAGGTGTGACTCAGACTGTAACGCTGCAGGTGTGACTCAGACTGTAACGCTGCAGGTGTGACTCAGACTGTAACGCGCAGGTGTGACTCAGACTGTAACGCTGCAGGTGTGACTCAGACTGTAACGCTGCAGGTGTGACTCAGACTGTAACGCTGCAGGTGTGACTCAGACTGTAACGCTGCAGGTGTGACTCAGACTGTAACTCTGCAGGTGTGACTCAGACTGTAACGCTGCAGGTGTGACTCAGACTGTAACGCTGCAGGTGTGACTTAGATTGTAACGCTGCAGTGTGGACTCAGACTGTAACGCTGCAGGTGTGACTCAGACTGTAACGCTGCAGGTGTGACTCAGACTGTAACGCTGCAGGTGTGACCAGACAGGTGTGACTCAGACTGTAACGCTGCAGTGTGACTCGACTGTAACGCTGCAGGTGTGACTCAGACTGTAATGCTGCAAGTGTGACTTAGACTGTAAACGCTGCAGGTTGACTCAGACTGTAACGCTGCAGGTGTGACTTAGACTGTAACGCTGCAGGTGTGACTCAGACTGTAACGCTGCAGGTGTGACTCAGACTGTAACGCTGCAGGCTGTGACCTCAGACTGTAACGCTGCAGGTGTGACTCAGACTGTAACGCTGCAGGTGTGACTCAGACTGTAACGCTGCCAGGTGTGACTCAGACTGTAACGCTGCAGTGTGACTCAGACTGTAACGCTGCAGGTGGCTCTGACTGTAACTGCAGGTGTGACTTCAGACTGTAACGCTGCAGGGTGTGACTCAGACTGTAAACGCTGCAGGTGTGACTCAGACTGTAACGCTGCAGGTGTGGACTCAGACTGTAACGCTGCAGGTGTGACTCAGACTGTAACGCTGCAGGTGTGACTCAGAACTGTAACGCTGCAGTGTGACTCAGACTGTAACGCTGCAGGTGTGACTCAGACTGTAACGCTGCAGGTGTGACCTCAGCTGTAACGCTGCAGGGTGTGACTTAGACTGTAACGCTGCAGGTTGACTCAGTCTGTAACGCTGCAGGTGTGACTCAGACTGTAACGCTGCAGGTGTGACTCAGGACTGTAACGCTGCAGGTGTGACTCAGACTGTACGCTGCAGGTGTGACTTAGACTGTAGCGCTGCAGGTGTGACTTAGACTGTAACGCTGCAGGTGTGACTCAGACTGTAACGCTGCAGGTGTGACTCAGACTGTAACGCTGCAGGGTGACTCAGACTGTAACGCTGCAGGTGTGACTCAGACTGTAACTCTGCAGGTGTGACTCAGACTGTAACTCTGCAGGTGTGACTCAGACTGTATCGCTGCAGTGTGACTAGATGTAACGCTGCAGGTGTGACTTCAGACTGTAACGCCTGCAGGTGTGACTCAGACTGTAACGCTGCAGGTGTGACTTCAGACTGTAACGCTGCAGGTGTGACTCAGACTGTAACGCTGCAGGTGTGACTCAGACTGTAATGCTGCAAGTGTGACTTAGACTGTAACGCTGCAGGTGTGACTCAGACTGTAACGCTGCAGGTGTGACTTAGACTGTAAGCTGCAGGTGTGACTCAGACTGTAACGCTGCAGGTGTGACTCAGACTGTAACGCTGCAGGTGTGACTCAGACTGTAACGCTGCAGGTGTGACTCAGACTGTAACGCTGCAGGTGTGACTCAGACTGTAACGCTGCAGGTGTGACTCAGACTGTAACGCTGCAGGTGTGACTCAGACTGTAACGCTGCAGGTGTGACTCAGACTGTAACGCTGCAGGTGTGACTCAGACTGTAACGCTGCAGGTGTGACTCAGACTGTGATGAAACAGCTGGACTTTACATCAGACGTCTGCATGTTTTTTTTGTTTTTGCAGACGCAGCCGAGCCGTTTCCTGAGGTGGTGTTTTTAGGAACAGGATCAGCTCTGCCAATGAAAACCAGGAACGTCAGCGGCACTTTGCTCAACATTAGGTTTGATTTAAACTATTTCTACTTCTCTGGTGTTTTGTCTCCATTTCCAAATATCTTGCTTCTCCCGATACTCGTACAGATACAAACATTCTGATATGGATATTTTTGATGACGTTATGCATTTTAATGAGGATGCTTTGTTTCCTGGATTTCAAGTGATTTCAATGTCAAGCACTGTGTCTTTAAGAAGGCCGTCAAATGTTAAACCTCGGGACTAAAAAAAAAAGTTAAAAAAAAGAATCCTGAAGTGCATGTAAAGAACTAGACCTGTGACAGCCTCAGAGCTGTGAACTTCTCCACACGTCAGGATCGCTCCCACTCAAAACTCACATCACTCACAAGCTCTCTGTACATATTTTGTGCTGTCAATCAAAGTCTGTTCACACCCACCTGGGCGTCTCTTTAAAGGCCTCTGAGCATCTCACACTTTTTCCAGCCTGTTTGAGGTTCAGTTGTGGGCGGAGTAACGCCTCCAGTACACAGACTGTGAGGCGAGTTCGGTCCGAGACGTGCGAGTTTCTTGTGAAGTGCTTTGTACACCAGCTCCAGTCCGCTGTGGTCCGTTATTGCCCAAAGCCGTATGGATTCACGTGGATTACCGCGAGAATGCTCATATTATGACTTGAAAGTCGCATCAAATTGCTGCGACCTCTGACAAAAATAGACTCTCTACAGTTTGCGCGATTCTTGGACGTGCGCTTGCACAGCACTGAGGTCTGTGTACAATGACACACTGGTTTTAAGTCTTGCAAGAGTCGTGCAAGTCCCGCCTTGCACCAAACTCGGACTCAGTGTACGGCAGGGGTAAGTCTCTGACCACGTGTTTAGCATCACTTTAAAGTATCAACAGAAAATTTACATTGTAACTGTCTAATTTGAGAAAAAATGTAAAAAAAAAATCACAATATGTCGTCGTGGGCCTCTGTATCGGGATATTTTATGATTTATTGTATTGTGACATGTGTATTGTGATTTATCGTATTGCTAGATTAAAGTCAACAGGAGTAATGAGCTTAAACACGTGTTCATGTTTTGTTGTTTGTGTTTTCCCTGTTCCAGCCCGAGCGAGTCCGTGCTGCTGGACTGCGGCGAGGGCACGTTTGGACAGCTGTGTCGTCACTATGGAAACGAGGTGGACCAGGCCCTGTGTAAGATCAGCTCCGTGTTCATCTCGCACATGCACGCCGACCACCACACGGTAAGAACACGAAAGACACGCAGAAATGTGCTGCTGCTGAGCTGATTCTGACCCAGTGTTTGTTTGTGTTTGTGTCTCAGGGGCTGATCAAGCTGCTGTACCAGAGAGAGAGAGCGCTGGTGAGAGAGCATCGGTTTTATGTTTGACTTTTGCACTTTTGGACTCTAGCCTTCTTTTGTCTTATTCAAACAGGATAACATTTACCTCAGAGTCTAATGTAACTTGTAATGTGTGAATCGTCCATATTTGTTAAAACATCCCGAGGTAAATATTATCCTGTCTGAATAGAACTTTAGTCTCGTGGTCTTGATGAATCTTCCTGTTTGTCTCTCTGCAGGCTTCTCAGGGTAAAAACTTCAGTCCTGTGTTTCTGATGGGACCGAGTCACATCATGTCGTGGCTGAATCAGTATCATGAAGCCTGTGAGGACGTCCTGCGACACATCAAGTCAGTGCAACTACCAAATGTTACAGTATTTTGTGAATTTGAATATGTTTGATACAATGTGGTTACTACTATCATTTCGTTTTTTGAGAGAAGCAGTTCAATTCAGCGCTGATATAGATTCCAAGATAATTCATTAAAATCAAATCAGTTTTTTAGTTTATAATGTTCTTTTTCTTTGGTAATCTCCAGTATTATGGGCTCGACAGACGGGTAGTGACGTTGCAGCTTCTTCATTCATTTCCAAAAGAACCTGTGCGACAATGTGATAATTGCCTCTCTCTGGACGAGGCGACATGTCAAAAACATGTGAAAACCTCATACTGGTGCACATAGACATGCTCACGCAGGCTATGTGACCCTGAAATTTGAATATTTTTCTTTTGTAGCTGTCGCCTGTACAACAGCTAATCACAGCAAGTTTCTTTGGCATATAGGAATGATATGACATGAAAACTACACTAATTCTGAAGCACACTGAATTAAAAACGCTAGCTGTGTCCAGTTTGACCAGTATTTACATCTTATGAAACTATGATTTTGATCAGCTGATAATGAAACCTCCTGCATTAACAACTCGGAGTTTTTTCTTTCGGCGTGAAACAGTCAATAAATTTAATATTTTCTGATGGCTCACCTCTGAAATTAAAGTCATACGCTAAAACTACCTGTATTTCCTTGAAATTAACAGCCTTTGAAGTGTGTGTTAGACCCTGGATCTGTCCTGGAGCAGAGCGACGTGTGAAGCCGCCGCTGGTCACAGCAGTTTATCGCAGCTGTGTGTTTGATTTAAAACCCTTTGTGATGAGGGTCGCTACTCGCTGTCGTTTGTCGCTTCCTCTGTGTTGAGCCCATTATTTTATAATGTGATGTCAAAAGGTCAGATGGTGGGCAAGAGACACTTATTAATAACATCGTTCTCACATATTTTCAATCTATGTGTTTCTATTCGTGTCTAGTACAGGGTATCCGCGGGGTCTTAAAAGCATTGAAAAGGTATTGAATTTAATAATGCCCTTTTCAAGGCCTTAAAAGCATTGAATTTCACACAGAAGCATTATTTTTTAACTCTAATGGTCTTAAATTTTATCGTTTCTTATATTTGCTTATATTCTTTTCAGAACATGCTTTCGTGTAGGTTTATGTTTTATAATTTACAAACTCGCACCGACTCGCGCAAGTTTGAGCGTCTTTGCGACAGTCAATTTACGACTGCAGTAAAGCGCATCAGCGGTGCTGGTTGCGATAGAAACGGCTGCGCCTGATCCAAAATTCAGTAAAACATACGTAACGAATTGAACGGTGATGTCGATTAAACCTGCTTTTGGAACGGAGCGGTCAGCTAACAATTCGGGAAGCAGCACAGGAGGCCTGCAACCATGGAAGTATAACGGGCTAAACGGAGAGGTTAACACGCTGTGTGCTAAAACAGCAGCAGCTTACATCAGCGCCTGCGCAAATAGTGCCACAACTTCTCCTGCCAACAACCAAACTGGCTTGTTTTTAACTTTCACATGGATTCAGAGGCCGGTGTTTTGCAAAGAGAAGATGCGAAGGAGTTGGGACACGTGGAAATCTGGAGGTAACAGGTAAGACATCGCGGGACACGGGGGAAAGTGCGGGGTGTGCTGTCACGACAGGTTGAGAGTGATTGCGATGGGAAAGAGGTATTCTCGGGTCGGACTAGCGTCATCGTGTTGTGGCAACGCCAAACGAAGGGGAAAACAACAACGTAAAATAACTTTAAATTTAAACTTTCACTTACCACTGCAGAGTGGTTGTTTACAGTTTCCAAACTTTAGTATTTGAGCATCTGGCAAGCATTTTTACGTTCAGCATGTTGATGTTTTCCCCTTCGCGTCGTCGGCAAACAAAACAAAACGACACGAAACTTCATCAGTCCGACCTCGAGAATTGGTGTGAATGCACGAGAAGCGTTGTCTGTGAGGAAAGTAGTGGAAGTTCTGATCAGAGGGATGAGGGTCGTGTGATCACGGACGACGGTACTGTACACCTGCGTCTCTCCTGTCGCTGTCCACACTTCAGAGCAGCACAGCCTCGGAGCAGCTGAATCTAAATCCTATGACTATGGTTGTACATCCAAATACATAATAAATGTGACATTACGTAGCTACACAAAGCATGAAACGTCTGTCGTAGTGAGGCTTTCTCCGTCGACAGAAAAGTGTGCTGTTTTTATCAACTATAGCGATAATGTGCATGCACTGACAGGCTGGTCATAGACCTGGATCAGGATGAGATCAGTGTGGGAGACTCTGCAGGACACTTCAGACTCCAGACACTGTCTCTGCTCTTTTGAAACTGATGCCTCTTTTTAAATGTAGAGTAATGTTGATTTAAAGGTGCGGTAGCTAACTTTTTTAGTTGTAAATTTGTAAACTTTGTGTTTTCCACTAAAAAGTACATAGTAAAAACAGCACTTTGTGAAAAAAGAGACCTCTGAGTACTGTCTGAACTGAATAATAAAGAATTTTAGTTCTTATCAGGAGCTGAATGCTGCTCTGATTGGCTGAGCTTGGGTGGTCCTCTCCAGTTTCACTTTGTTGTTTGTAAAAAGACGTTTATAAGCCATAAATGCAACCAAAATGAATACATGTCAATATTAACCATGTGTCGAAGGATTTATCAGTGGAACTTGTCAGATTGAAATCCTAAACCGTGTTTGCAGTGTAAAAATCAGCTACCCCACCTTTAAGTTTAATCAAATATTTCCTCCTAACTTTAACTGGTTATTAATGTATAATACGTATTTTGAATCAACAAAGTGTTGTTTGAAAAAATATATTTAAGGTAGACTTCCAACATAAAATAATAGCACTTTTTTTTTTTTTTTCATTAAACCCAGTGCTGTTATTATAGTTCTGACTAAGCTCTAGAGAATTCTCAAAAAAGTTTTTTTTTTTCTTGTATTGTTACTCGTTTTAACAAATATGTAATTTGAACATCAGGAGACATATACATACAGTATGTTTTTAAGCATCTGATTTTAGATACTTTAATAATTATAGCTTAGTCAGCTATAATAATTGATGACTATAATTTTAGTTTTTAAATGAAAAAACAACTGAAATTATGTAAAGTTTTTACATTTTTTAGTAATACATTATATTACTAAAAAATGTAAATATCCTCATTTTACATTTTTAGTAGCTAAAAACCTCTTGTGTGTTGTTGGTTTCTTTCTTTTTTTTTTTGCCCGCGATCCCGCGATGGTAGCATTAAATTTTACTGAAATGGCATTAAAAAAGTCTTGAAAAGGTCTTGAATTTCACTTGACAAGAGCTGCAGATACCCTGTAGTAGTGCTGTAATTTTTTAGTCGTTTAGTCGATTAATCGGTCGATGGAATCTTAGTCGACCAAGATTTTTGTTAGTCGACTAATTGTATTATTTAAACGATAAGGATTTATAACAAGTGACTGTGCCTGAAATAAGTAATATTTACCAAACTTTTGACAAGCTTAGAGTAAGATTGTCAATGGAAGAAGAATAAAATATCTTGTATTACTTAAAAAATGAAAATCTACCTTTGTTCTAAAATGAAATCAGCAAAAATGTTTCTGTACTTGGAATAAGAACTGCATTTATGCGTTCTACTGGCAAATCATAATAAAATATAGTCAAAATATTCACAGATATCATGATAGATAACTCCTTTTTTAACTTGTTAGAATTATAAGTTTGTGTTTTTCTAACTTATGTTGAACAGCATCAAAAAGTAAGGAAATAGCTGAAGATGTTGGCAGCAAATCATTGGTGTAATGTGCATTTCATGATATAACACAGTTATATTTATTTGTATTTTTTTGCATGAACTCCAAAACAATTTTAGTCTTTTTGAGCACAGTTTGGGTAAAATACACAAGACAGATCAAAGGATTTTTAGCTTCAGAGCACTGGCAACACCCCCTTTTAGTCGATTAATCGGTCGATGGGACAGGATTTTAGTCGACCAAGAAATACTTTGGTCCACTTCAGCCCTAGTGTCTAGATCCATTCACTTCTTGTATTGTAACAAAGAAATGCATATAAACAAAATGATTTAGCTGCTTTCTATCTGTATTAAAATTTATTGACCAGTAGATTGTTGTGATATCACACAAACTGTTAAAACTGGTCGCCTGTTGAATGAAAACAATTAAGGTCCCAAAACAGAACCTTGTGGAATCCCACAATAAATTCTCTGCAAAAAGCTCTTGACTATAGTTTAATTTTAACCTCACCTAAACAATTTTCCTTGAAGTAAAACTTTTACAAATTTTGCAGTAAAAGTGTGTGTTTTTTGTTTATATTAACCCTGTGAATGTTTGTTCAGTTTCATCCCGAACAGAAGCTTGTGTTCAGACGCCGATGGAACCAGACCCAAAACTCAGAGCTTCATCCAGGCAATGCTGAAGAAGAACGGCCTCAACAAGGTCTGAGGACGTCTGAAATAATTAAACTTCTTATAGAAGCTTCTCAATCCATAGACAAACAAAAACACTTTTCAGAGCTTCTAGTGCAGAAAATAATTGAGGTTGCTTTATAGAGACGTTCTAATCAGAACTTCTTAAGCTGATAACCTGTATTTACTGATTACATTTTAAATTCATAGCACGGCTGATAAGTCACAAACTTACTTTTCATGGGATATAACATTCTGGGGCATCATGACGTAAATATGCAATTATATTCTTTATGTCCGTTTTTTCATTGTTTATGTGGTAAATGACTATTCTAGCTGCAAATGTCTGTTTTTTGGTTCAGTATAGGGCGCTTAATCTCGATTAATTACGTGCTTCAGCCCAAAAACACGAATGAAAATGCCCCGATCTGCTTCAGCATCTTTTTCTCTCCCTCACTCTCATAAACTGTCCACAAACAGAGGATCTGTTCTGCTAATGCTAGTAGAGTGGACACAAAGAAGAGTCTTGCTGTACAGACAGCGGGACAATATGACCTCCATCTGAGTTTGTAAATCCTCCAAAAAGACCCAAGAATCACAGAAATACGATCCGTTAAAGACTTCAAAACCATTAACACCTCATTAAATATGCGCGCAGAGAATCAGCGAACTTTTACACACGTGTTTGTGATGTTTACTTTGAAAGCTTTAAAACGGGATTGTTTTACTTACCACTGTGTTTTTAGTGCGCTGTCAGCTTAATTAACCAGGACTATCCTAGAACTAGAACAGGTTTTCATAAGGACTGAAGCAGGATTAACCCAGGACTCTTTCAGCAGTGAGAAAAAACACATGAGCTTGGTTTTATAAATATCTGTTCAGCCTAAACAAGATAAAATACCATTCTGATCCTAAAAATATTACTGGTGATTATGTAAAACTGAACCAGTGTTGACTTGCTTTATTGGACCTGAATGGAAGTAACCAGGGAAACGTAGGTCATGTTATTTACAAGTAGGGCTCCAACTATTAATGAAATGAAGGTTATATTCAAGAGGTGGGGACACATTTTGATTAGATCTGTCTTTAGGAGTTCTCTTTAACCTCTGACCTTGTGTCCTCGTGTCCCTGTTTCAGTTTGAGACATGTCTGGTGCGTCACTGTAAAAACGCCTTTGCCTGCTCGCTCACGCACAGCTCCGGATGGAAACTGTCCTTCTCCGGAGACACGATGCCCTGCGACGCTCTGGTCCACATCGGTCAGTATCAGTCTGTCCTTGCAGCGCCCCCCACTGGTCACAGTCAAGTGGTTTAGGAGCAAGCAAGAGAACCCAAAACTAGTATTTCAATTAAATTTTTTCTAGCATTTCATCATCAAAAATGTATCTGAAAAGTTGGCCGTGGAAACATATTTTGATTGTATGAGTTGGGGGGGGGTCTGGGTGTTCTCCCCCCGGAAAATTGTGGTTAAAAGAAATGTTATTTCCTGCAAACTAGTTTTTGTCATTGTAATTCTGTCCTCTGTGAGGAGATGGAGCGCTAAGACAAATCTTGATGAGGGAACACCTGACAGAGAGAGTCGTGATTGTTTTGTTTATTTTCAGGGCGAGACTCGACATTGCTGATCCACGAGGCGACACTAGAGGACGCTCTGGAGGAGGAGGCTGTGGAGAAGAGACACAGGTGAAAAATTATAGATTGTGAAACATTTTTGGACTTTTTAACTGAGAAAAAACGTTTCCACCATATATAGTAAACACAATTTTATCGTTACTTAAAATTTTGCAAAAAATATACAGAATTTATAACATACATTTTTGAATTTGGTGTTATAATTGGGCTTAGAAAGAAACCAAATACTTTTAAAGTCCAACATTGAGTGACTTTGACACTGATGCAGAGGCTAAAACAGTTCTGCTGAGAGATGTTAGAAAACAGAGCTTATAATGTGTGTGACAGGTTTCCACGACTTTCCCATTTAAATTAAATTTAGTAGACACTAGTTGTGAGTATAAATGTCAGTTTTACGTGAAGAACAAGTTTGTGAAGAAAAGATTGAAAATGTGTCAAAAATAACAGGAAGTAGAGAAAAGTTCTAAAATGATGACATCACACTAGGGAGATAAAGACAATTTACATTTTCTCACAATGAGCATACTGTATTTTAATGACTCTATAAACAAATTTAGCAAAATGAGAGTGTTGTAGTGCATTTTTATGTTTCAAGAAGTGAAAACTTGTTACATTAGAGTTTTGGCCCAAAACTTTGCAAAATGTTTAGTGAAATCTTAAATCAAATGATCTTACCTTGGCTTTAGTGAAATGAGTAGTTCAACCTGTCAGTGGCACTTTAAATAAAGCTAAATACAAATATATAAAAAGAACCATCATAGAAAGGCATCAAGGTCTCATCTGGACAGTGTTTTTGATAATTACAACGTTTTGACTCTCATCCGACAGTCATGTTCAATCATTTTCAAAATGACTGTTGGATGAAAAATCTTGATTTTCGAAAACACTGTCTAGATCAGTGGTTTCCAACCTTTTTCCTCGAAGCCCCCCCGATTGACCGGGAGACTTGTCGAGCCCCCCATGTTTAAACCGGTGGCCTCTAAATTGTTTTTGTATGATGAAAATTATCATTAAAAACATTTATTTCAGCCAAATAAACAACTATTGTGGTGTTGTTGTGCTTAGATTTGTGTTTTTTACTGATAAAGTTTCACTTATAACTACTTTTAGAACTTGACCCTCTGACCAGACAAAGCTCTGGGGACCCCCTGGAATCTCAGGCGCCCCCAGGTTAGGAACCACTGGTCTAGATGACACTTTAAAGCCTTTCTACAATGTACCACTACTAGACAAATGACGGATTACATCAACGTTATAAATAGAAATGTTAGAAATGCCATGCTAAGGCAGTTTTTGATAGATATTGTCAGTTAAATTGTTATTGCAAATATTGTCTTTTAAACTGTGGTGAACATTTTATGCCTTATCCCCTTGCCCTATTATACTCTTCTACAATATTAGTGTAAGTTGTAACCTCTCTGGCGCCACCTACTGCTTCTGCTCAATTTAATTTCACTCCAGATGCTAAACCAAGTATCACAGAACCTACAGACTGTTTTATGAACCGCCTAATGCATCAGACTAGTAATTCTTGCCCTTTTTTATTACATTTTCTTTGTTATGTTGGGCTCACATTAGTTTTACCTTTTATATTCAGATATATTGCACACAATTATTTTTATATACAGTAGATCTGAAACTGTCCTATTCAATTCTTTGTAATAAAAAATGAATCTAGCTGTTATTTCTACATTTATGTTTGATGTCAGTTAGCTTTTTGTTTCTGTTTCAGCACCACGTCTCAGGCCATCGGCATCGGGATGAAGATGAACGCAGGGTTTATAATTCTGAACCACTTCAGCCAAAGATACGCCAAGATCCCTCTGTTCAGCTCCGACTTCAGCGAGCGCGTGGGAATCTCCTTCGACCACATGAAGGTAACACAGCAAACATTTATATTTACTTCAGTGTGTGTTCAAGTGTGAGTTAAATCCCTGCTCTTAGGGACTCATGAACATTCACACATTTTTACACTTTCGGTTCATTTTCTCTCCGGATCCTCTGCCTCTTCCTTACACACTAAGTGGCACAGCGCTTTAATTGGCTAACACTCTGCTACAAACACTATTCTCACTGCAGCATGTCCCACCTTTATTCGCGCAGTGTTGTCATTTCTTTTTATAGGATTACAAAGCACAATATCCAGACTGTATCAAAACTAAAAGGAACAATGCTTGTTTATGTATGCAAAAACTAGGACTTTGGACTTGACTTTGACCTGCAGCTTAAGACGTGAACATCGCAGACTTTGTTCCTTATCCCTGCTCTTGTGTTTTATGTGACGTCACACAAGCTGTATACTACATTTGTATGATTTATCATGCAATTATTACATTGGGTGTGCTAATAACAATATAATTGTAAGACCTGACGGTAGTTTCAGAGACAGTGTCACATTTACACACATTGATACCATATAATAGAATGTTCTTTCTTGTTGTCTTAACAGTGTACTTCCTAATTGTCAGTGACAGCCATGGAAGTATAGTTAGAACTGGAAGATTAATACAAGACGGCGGTTGTTTTCAATGGCTTGTGCTCATTGGCTCATTGACGCCGAAAAAGATTTTTTTCTTCTTCGTTCTTTCCTGAATACGGGCTAGCGCCTCCCACTACTGTGACGTCAGAAAATTGACAACGTGATCAGTTTTGACCAATGAGGGCGATGGTGGCCTGAGCGGGGGGAGAGCAGTGGAGAAGCGTTAAGTTAGGCTAATCACTGTTTAAGCGTTTGGGGAATTGAAAAAAACGATTATGGTGTGAAACTAGAGAGAAATACCTTCAGGATGAGACCTTTGTTAAAGCTGTAGGAGCCATGTCAGCGGAGCATGAGCAGTTGGAAGTGAAGTGATGACTTCAAACTGCTCGTGCTCTTGGGCCCAAACGCTGCAGTTCAGCGGCGCGGCCACTATCGTCACTCGCACGGGGAGAGAGGGAGCGGAGTTTTCGATTCAGCTCTAATAATACATCCATGGTGAGAGCCCAATGCGCCACATTTGAGTATTTAAAGAGCCGCATGTGGCTCTAGAGCCGCAGTTTGCAGACCACTGTTCTAAAAAGAGAGAAAATCCAAATTAATAGAAAAGTAACTTCAAGGAATAGGTTTTAGGGGCCCATCGACAAAGTTTGTACCTGGGCCCAGAATTTGGTGCTACGACCCTGAGTACCAGTGTGCAAAAATAATCCATTATCTGTGAAACTCAAATAAAGCTTGATAATCTTCTCTGCCGCTGTTGTTAAACTCAAAAGAATCGTCACTGCCAGCCCAAGGAGACGCAGTGCATGCTGGGATAGGCTGACATCAACTGCAGGAACTCTATAAACATCGACAGGATTGGATTTAAAACCGTAGATATGGTTTTAAATAGTAACTTCAGGTCTGTGTGCTGAAGTTAAACTTTGATTGCTTTGTTTTCTGTGTTACATACTCCAAATTAGAAGTCTGTAGATTTTACATTCATTAAATTATTACAAAAAGACACATTTATTTAGTTTTTAAAAAGACTAAACTCAGTTGTTGTTTCCTCAGGTCCGTTTTGGACACCTGAAGCTGCTTCCCGCTCTCACACCTGCTCTGAAAGCTTTGTTCGCAGAAGATTTAACCGAGATGGAGGAAGAGAGAGAGAGACGAGAACTCAGGAACCCCAAACCTCAGAAAAGCGACGATCTGCAGACAGCAGGGGGCGCCAAACGAGAGGCAGACACAGTCACTACAGAAACACAGAACAAGAGACTAAAGGCCAGCTGAAGTCTCATCAGTCAAGAGATGCTTTAGTTTTATTTAAATTAACTATTTTTATTTTGGATGCAGTAGATCAGTCTGTGTGATAATGTACAGTTTACTTTGAGCAACATTAAATGATCAAATATGTGCAATTTTCAATGTTTTCTTATTGTTTATTCAACAAGACAAACTGCAGAGAATCAAATCAAGATTAGAATGAGGTGAAACATGAATAAAAGTCACATTTTGTTTGATTTGAGCTAAAACTAATTTGATTTTTAAAGATATTTGATGTTTTAATCATGTATTACTTGCTTGGTCCTGGTTTAGTTCTGCTTTAGACCTTGTTTGGTCCTGGTTTTTAGTTCTGCTTTAGACCTTGTTTGATCCTGGTTTAGTTCTGCTTTAGACCTTGTTTGGTCCTGGTTTAGTTCTGCTTTAGACCTTGTTTGGTCCTGGTTTTTAGTTCTGCTTTAGACCTTGTTTGGTCCCGGTTTAGTTCTGCTTTAGACCTTGTTTGGTCCCGGTTTAGTTCTGCTTTAGACCTTGTTTGGTCCCGGTTTAGTTCTGCTTTAGACCTTGTTTGGTCCTGGTTTAGTTCTGCTTTAGACCTTGTTTGGTCTTGGTTTAGTTCTGCTTTAGACCTTGTTTGGTCCTGGTTTTTAGTTCTGCTTTAGACCTTGTTTGGTCCTGGTTTTTAGTTCTGCTTTAGACCTTGTTTGGTCCGGTTTAGTTCTGCTTTAGACCTTGTTTGGTCTTGGTTTAGTTCTGCTTTAGACCTTGTTTGGTCCCGGTTTATTTAGACCATGTTTGGTTTTGGTTTAGTTCTGCATTAGACCTTGTTTGGTCCCGGTTTATTTAGACCATGTTTGGTTTTGGTTTAGTTCTGCTTTAGACCTTGTTTGGTCCTGGTTTAGTTCTGCTTTAGACCTTGTTTTGTCCCGGTTTAGTTCTGCTTTAGACCTTGTTTGGTCCTGGTTTAGTTCTTCTTTTGACCTTGTTTGGTCCTGGTTTAGTTTTGCTTTAGACCTTGTCTAGTTCTGCTTTAGACCTTGTTTGGTCCTGGTTTAGTTCTTCTTTTGACCTTGTTTGGTCCTGGTTTAGTTCTGCTTTAGACCTTGTCTAGCTCTGCTTTAGACCTTGTTTGGTCCTGGTTTTTAGTTCTGCTTTAGACCTTGTTTGGTCCTGGTTAGTTCTGCTTTAGACCTTGTTTGGTCCTGGTTTAGTTCTGCTTTAGACCTTGTTTGGTCTTGGTTTAGTTCTGCTTTAGACCTTGTTTGGTCCTGGTTTAGTTCTACTTTAGACCTTGTTTGGTCCTGGTTTAGTTCTGCTTTAGACCTTGTCTAGCTCTGCTTTAGACCTTGTTTGGTCCTGGTTTTTAGTTCTGCTTTAGACCTTGTTTGGTCCTGGTTTAGTTCTGCTTTAGACCTTGTTTGGTCCTGGTTTAGTTCTGCTTTAGACCTTGTTTGGTCTTGGTTTAGTTCTGCTTTAGACCTTGTTTTGGTCCTGGTTTAGTTCTACTTTAGACCTTGTTTGGTCCTGGTTTAGTTCTGCTTTAGACCTTGTTTGGTCCTGGTTTAGTTCTGCTTTAGACCTTGTTTAGTTCTGCATTAGACCTTGTTTGGTCCCGGTTTATTTAGACCTTGTTTAGTCCTGGTTTAGTTCTGCTTTAGACCTTGTTTGGTCCTGGTTTAGTTCTGCTTTTGACCTTGTTTGGTCCTGGTTTTGTTCTGCTTTAGACCTGGTTTAGTTCTACTTTAGACCTTGTTTGGTCCTGGTTTAGTTCTACTTTAGACCTCGTTTGGTCCTGGTTTAGTTCTACTTTAGACCTTGTTTTGTCCTGGTTTAGTTCTGCTTTAGACCTTGTTTGGTCCTGGTTTAGTTCCTGGTTTAGACCTTGTTTTGTCCTGGTTAGTTCTACTTTAGACCTTGTTTGGTCCTGGTTTAGTTCTGCTTTTGACCTTGTTTGGTCCTGGTTTAAGTTCTGCTTTAGACCTTGTTTAGTTCTGCATTAGACCTTGTTTGGTCCCGGTTTATTTAGACCTTGTTTAGTCCTGGTTTAGTTCTGCTTTAGACCTTGTTTGGTCCTGGTTTAGTTCTGCTTTTGATCTTGTTTGGTCCCGGTTTATTTAGACCTTGTTTGGTCCTGGTTTAGTTCCTGGTTTAGACCTTGTTTGGTCCTGGTTTAGTTCTGCTTTAGACCTTGTTTGGTCCTGGTTTAGTTCCTGGTTTAGACCTTGTTTGGTCCTGGTTTTAGTTCTGGTTTAGACCTGTTTGGTCCTGGTTTAGTTCCTGCTTTAGACCTTGTTTTGACCTGGTTTAGTTCGGGGATAGTCCAGGTTCAGATTTAGTCAGTAGTACTAGTCTTGTTCTTGTTTAATTTGTTGTTCTGGGACGGTTTGGACATTATTTAGAGAAAAAAATATTGCTTTACATAAATAGTAGTAGCAGTATTATTATTACTATATTAGAGCTTTTGGGCGGGGATAGGTGGTAAGTGAAAACAGGACTTCTCTTCACTTTCTCACCAGCACAGTTGTCTTTGTGCTTGAGTTAAATCTCCGGATGACTTTGAGAACAAGCGATGCCAAACATAAGTGTCGCCTTGGCCCTGAGTTTACACCATCTCAGCCTTTCACAATAAAACCCACAGACATTTCACAATAAAACACCGTCGTTCCATAATAAAAGTCCAGAACGCGGCTTTACTGTTCAGACGAATGAAAAGTCCTCAGTAAAAAGTGTCTCTCATAAACTCTGACTTTCAAACTATTTTATTTCTGCGTCTTTATGGAAGTCGTGCTTTTTTATAATCATAACAGTGTGTGCGTGCAAGATGAATCCTAAATTTTGCCTTAAAGTCCCACAAAGACATATCCCGTTCTAATTCTGTTTTTTTCCTTTCTTCCCCTTGTTCTCTTCCTCTTTATTTTGTCACCTCCTCACTCTCTGCCCTCCCTTCTCTCTCCTGTCTCTTCTCTTCCTCAGCCTCTCTTTCTACCTCTCTTTCTCTGTCTCTCTTGCTTCTCCTCCCCTCTCCCTTGCTCTGTCTCTGTTCTCTCTCTCTTCTCTCCCTCACCCCTCCTTCCCTCTATCTTCTCTCTCTGTCACTTCCTTTTCCTCGTTTCCGGTCTCCCCCTTTCCTCTCTTTTTTCCCTCTCTTTACTCTCTGCCACTTCTTCTCCATCTCTCCTCTGCCCCTCCTCTCTCATCTTGTCTCCCTTCTCCCATCTCTTCTCATCTCCTCTTTTTTCCCTTTCTTCTTCCCCCTCTCTCCTTCTCCTCCTCCCTCTCCTTTCTCTTATCCCCTTTTCTGCCTCTCCTGTCTTCTCTCTCCTTTTCTTGCTTTCTCTCACTTTCACCTCCCTCCCCTCTCCTCTCTTTCTGCCCCTTCTCCTCCTCCTCCCCCTGCCTCTCGCTCCTTGCCCACCTGTCTTTCCGCTTTCTCTCCTCTCCACTCTGCCCCCTACATCTCAACCTCCTCTCCCTTTCTCTACCTCTCCTCTCTCTCTTCATCATCTCCCCCTCTTCTCTTTCTCCTTCTCTTCCTCTCTCTCACCCCCCTCCTTTTTCCTCCTCCTCCCTCTCTTCACTCTCTCCTCTGCTTTCTCCCTCTCGCTCTCCTCCTCTTCCCCTCTCCCCTGTTTGTTCTCCTCTCCCTCTTTCTCTCTCTTGCTCCTCTTCTCCCTCTCTCTTTGACCCACCCCTCACCAGTCTATTTTCTTCTCTCTTCTTCCTTTCTCTCTCCTCTCTCTCCTCTCCCCTTTCTCTTTCCCCCCTCCTCCTCTTCTCTGATTGCGCAGCGGTACAAGGACAGTCGTCGCAGGAGGTAAATCTGTCGGCGGCGAAAGCGACAGATCGGTGACCTCAGAGTGACAGCGCCGTTCATTCAGCGTCACAAACCTCCTCACGCAGAAACACACCACATTTTACCATCTCAACCGCAAATAAAACACCTCCAAACCTCAATCGACGTGGATATGATTTTAATATTTAAACGTTTTACATTCATGATCAGACGGGACCGGCTCAACAGTGAGAGAAGAGAGAGAGAGAGAGAGGGAGAAAGAGAGAGAAAGAGAGAGAGAGAAGAGGAGGGGGAAAAGAGGAGAAAGGAGGGAGAGAGAGAGAGAGAGAACAGGGAANAGGAGAGCGACAGAAGGAGAAGAAAGAGGGGAGGGTGGGGAAAGAAAAGGGAGAGAAGGTAGGGGAGGAGAGATCATGAGAGAAAGACAGGGTGAAAGAGAAAAGGGAGGGAATCAGGAAGAAAAGAGAGAAAGAGTGAGAGAGATAAGGGATGAGAGGATCGAGGAGGAGGATGGACAGATAGAAGGGAGAAAGAGGCCAAGACAAGAAGGAGAGAAAGAAGAGAACAGGAGAGAGAGGAAGGGACAAGAAGAAGATGTGATAAGAAGAGAGAGAAGAGAGGTGAGGAGGAAGTAGCATGAAGGAAAGAGAAAAAGGGGTCGAAGAGAGAGAGGAGGAGAGAGGAGAGAGAAGAAGGAAAAGACAGGAAGGAAGGTCGAGAGAAAGGATAAAGGAGAGAGAGGGGGTTAAGACGATGGGAGAACATTCACTTATAAACATTTTATCCATCTCAAAACCAATATAAACACTCCAAACCTTCATCGACGTGTGATATTAATTTTAATATTATAACGTTTTACTTCATGGTCAGTACGGGACCGCTTCACAGTCAAATGCGAAGTTACAATTATTCCAGATTATCACGTGTTTGACCGAGACGCATTCTGCCAGAAACACTCATTTGCATTGGAAAATATAACAGTAATTCTACAAATATTCCTGTTTTCTGTGGCAGCGTTCGGTCAAGACTATAGTATCACAGCATCCACAGAATAACAGTCTTAGTATATGTGATACTAGTTAGTTTAAAATAGACATCATATCAACGACAATATTATTAATTATATTAGTGTCAAGATAACTCTGGTTATAAAATATGCATCTGGAGAACTTTAAAGGGACGTGTGACTTTACTTATTCAGAACAGGATGCACAGTTACATAACGGTTTTGATTAAGTTTGGAATAGAACTGTAGCTGCAAAAGTGCAAAGTGTAACACTTCATCTGCGTCTGTGAGTGTTTGACGCAGATATAATTGTGCGTTCTGACACATTACGATTGATATCGATTTGAAGTTTTTTTCCTAAACTTGGTGTCCTCGTTAGAAAAAGGTCTCTAGTATCTCGGTCGTTAGCGAGCTGTAAATTAATTCAGTAAGCTGAAGATCTGTTTAATCCACTTCTGTTTTTGACTAAAAATACCCAATAAAAACAATATTTCAAGGTTTTTTATTTCGTTGTATCAGAACTTATGAAATAAGCAGATTCTCAGAGGTGAAGAATGTGACAGCCAAATGTGAATTCTAGAACTGATTTTGTTTGAACCTTTTTATTCCAGCCTTGGACATGTTCAATAATCAAGTTTCCAACTTTGACTTTGATGATTTTGTTAAGTTTTTGTGCAGAAGCAGTTTGTAGTTTTTTCTCTTTGTTACTGTTGGAGGCCATTTTGTCCATTGACTTCCATTAGAAACACTGAAAATTCCTTGTTTAAATAGTGGTGATTTTTCAGTGTTTGTAGACTTGATGATCGAATTGTGTGTATTTCCCTTGAAAACCACAGGGCCTGTGACCGCAAGTTTCCTATGCTTTCCTATGGAGCCATCCAGCAGTCAGAACATGTTTGGATAGAAGCTCCTGGGGGTCGTGGCCTCCCGGGTTTTGCCAGTTGATTTTTTGAAATATGACTCAAGCTAAGGCGTTTGCAACAAGAAAGTCATTGAAATATCTCCAAAACTGTAGCAATGGTGGACCATTTACAAATAAAAAACGCCTAAAAATGGGACACAAGGATGTCACACTTTGGGTTCAACTTCATTCACAATATTGGCCTTTTTGGCCTGCGCACGACTTTGGAAAATGGCATTGCCGGTCAGTTGTGTTCTTGTATTTTTTTGAGAGTTTGCAAAAATAATGATTATTCTGGAGATGAGGAATCAAAGTCACTGTTTGCAAGAGAAGTCAAGTGGCAAGTCCAAGTTTAGTTTCACGCTTACAGAGTCATAGATTTTTATAAATTATCCCTTTTAACATTTCTGGTCACAAAAAACAAGTGAGAAGGGGCATTTTAAAAATTATTATTGTAATAAACTACACAATTTTCTGACAAGCACCAAGACATCTCAAGTCACAAAGCTCCAAGTTTGCAAGACAAATCCAGTCCAAGTCAGTGCCACTCAAGTCCAAGTCGAGTCGTTTGGTGAGTAACATTCATGTTTCTTTCTGCTCTTTTACATCTGGTTTTCACCTGAGCCCGTGTTTTCTCTTGTCCACTGCATCGATCCTAAAGAGGGGACTGACACATATAAAATAAATATGAATTTGTGAATAATTATTAATATATTATGGGTCTCAGCGGTCCTTAGCCTCTGTGCCAATCTCCATGTCGAAAAACGTGTCCTGCGTCTGTTTATGGTGTCGGATTATGTAAAATTAATTTTCCCAAAAAAGTGGGCCTAATTTACTTTTTTTTTGTTTTGTTCTAAAATCTGCATTTTTGTGCTTCTGCGATATATACTCTGGACTGATATATATAGTCCGAAAAATATGTTTTTTTCCCCTTTATCATCAGGTTCCCACTTGCTAATTATCACGATGATATCCTTGAATTCTAGAATGTGAACCAACCTATTCTCCCTAAACATTATTATTCACTTGTTTGACTAATTCAACTTGTGAGTTTGCACCACAGAGACATAATAAAACTATATTCTGTTTTCTAAATGATAGAATATAAAAGTACACACTGCCTCTTTAAGTTCCCCTTTAATCTTCTTCCTGTTTCTCAGCACTGCTCCTCCCCCAGAGAGTCCGTGTTGTCCCTGTCCATGTGGGGGCGCTGTGCTCTGATGTCCCGGTCCACGTGGGGGTGCTGTGCTCTGCCGTCCCGGTCCACGTGGGGGCGCTGTGCTCTGGTTTCCCCCGGCTCGGCGCTCCGTCTGCGGCTGTGGGAGGGCTGTGGCTGGGGTAACTTCCACAGCTCCGGAGATGGACTGCAGGGGGCGCTCTCTGAAGTAGTGGAAGGTGTCCGGGTCCAGGTACGTGTGCTCCTCCCTCAGGCCCAGCTCGAACAGTTTACGTTTGTGTCTGAACTCGATGACTGTTTTGGTGTAAGAGTTTAACGTGGTGACGGAGGCGGCCATGCAGCAGGTGAACGAGGCCCACGCCAAACTGTGGACACACAGAAGAAGTTACAAATGAAGCAATCGGGCATTTTTACTCCTTACGTACACTCATTGTGAGGTGATTCAGTTTCAGGACAGGTGCGAGTTTCTTGAGAAGGCCTTGTACACCAGCTTTCACTGCGGTTCGTATTTGCCCGTCGCGCAGATTCACGTGAATACCCACGAGAATGCTCATATTATTACTTGAAAGTCGCATCAGATCGCTCCGTCTTGAAAAATAGAGACTCTACGGCAGGGGTCTCCAACCTGTAGTCGGAGCTACCAGTAGCTCGCCAGAAGATTTTGGAAATATACCTATGTGTTATTACTCAAATTTCATTTATTACATGCCTAATTCTACTGGAAGTGTATTTTTAGATTCTTAATTGTGTCCACTTCTAAATAAATATTGGATAAGTTTTCATATAGGCCTCTTATCTATGCCACAGTGAACTTCATTTTCAGCAAAGTAGATGCTCGCCAGTGAGTCTCCAGAACCAAAAGCGTGTTCTTTATCGCGGTATCTGTCTCGCTCACTCTTTCTTTCTTTTCTCACAGGCGCACGTAACATAAAGTACGCAGCTCATCGTTGGGTTTGCCTTACTGCACGAACTAATTGCCTACACGCTCCTTTCTCTGTTTCTCCACTTTTCTTGGTCCACGTGTATGAAAGACGTGTTTTTCCTTTATGTCTCTCTTTCTGATCACTTCGCGGATCAAACATGCACCGCCCCTTCTCACACTGTATAGTTGGCCACTTCAAACACTTGCATTTGGTCACCGCGGTGGTTTTGTGCTGTATTCTGGGGTGGCGTCAATCATCTGCAGGCGCACGTCTTAACCTGGCCCAGCCCGACAACTAAGCGAGAAATGAGGGCTGGGTTGGGGGCTCGGGTCCAGAATCTTAACTCTTACTAAACGCTGTAGCTTAACACCAAGACACGCCCCTTCCACTTTGATTGGTCAGATTCACGTGTTCCAGGCACTGACCATGGATCAGACAGAGAAAGAGATTCAGTTTTCACTTGCACCAACAGAAAAAAAAAAACCTGAACACACTTTAAAGTGATCCAGGTCTGTTTTGGCTCAAAGTCTGACTCACTACAGTCAAAGTTAAAGAGGAAAAAACTGGATTCAGCGCCAGATCAACTTGAGTTCAACATGTGTAAGTCACGTCAATAAAATTGTGGCAATGAATTAAAATGTCCCACCATCAATACTAGAGGTTTCTCATCATGTTGCTGATTCAGATTTGGTTTTAAGAGATAAATGACTAAAAATAAACAAAAAGATAAAACAGTCTCAATGAAGCAGAGATAAAACATTATTGCCCAACAAGTCCATGTCCTGTCTGTTGAAATACAGCTCTTTATCACAAGATCAAGATTGATTTGTCCCGAGTCTGCGTTCTAATCCTGCGTCTGCGGAGGTGAGTGTGGTGCGTTCACTGACCAGAAGGACCATCCGTAATCCCAGCTGTGAGGTCTCCAGTCCTCAGGCCCCAAACTCACAGTGATCTGGAACACCTGAGTGTACATCATGTGAGCCACCATCCCCAGCAGACCTGAGAACAAGAGAGAGAGAGGAGAGAGAGAGAAAAACCAATTTTAACCCAGCTCTGAAACAGAAAGAGAGAGAGAGACCAGATGTACATCATGGTGAGCCACCATCCCCAGCAGACCTGAGAATGAGAAAGAGAGAGAGGGCAGAGAAAACAGGGAAGATTTAAACAGAGAGAGAAGAGAGGAGAGAGAGAGAGAAGAAAAAAAAAGAAAAGAGAGAGAGAGAAAAGAGAAAGAGAGAGGAAAAAGAGAGAGGAAAAGGAGAGAGAGAGAAAGAGAGAGAGAGGAGAGGGAGAGAGAGAGTGGAGAGAGTGGAGAGAGGAGAGGAGAAAAAAGAGAGAGAAAATAGAGAGAGAAAAAGGAGAGAGGAGAGAGAGGAAAAAAAGAAAGAGAGAAGAGAGAGAGAGAGTGGAGAAAGAGTGGAGAGCGAGAGGAGAGAGGAGGGGGAGAGAGTGGAGAAAGAGTGGGGAGAGAGAGGGAGAAAGAGTGGAAAGAGAGAGAGTGGAGAAAGAGGAGAGAAAGGAGTGGAGAGAGAGAGAGGGGAGTGGAGAGAGAGAGAAAAAGAAGAAAGAGAGAGAGGGAGAGAGAGGGAATGGAAAAAGAGAGAGAGGAAAGTGGGAGAGTAGAGAGATGAGTGGAGAGAGAGAGAGAAGAAAGAGAGTGGAGAGAGAGAGAGGAGAGTGGAGAGAAAGAGAGAGAAACACTGTGCAACTTTAAATCCTTTGCGTCGTTATGTAATTTCTTCATTTTCTACCACTTGTTCCTGTTAGGGGTCGCGGGTGACTGGAGCCTGTCTCAGTGACTTTGGGCCTTAGGCGGGGACATCCTGGACAGTGACAAAGCTCTCGCAGATTTAGACAGACAACTATTCACTCTCTCATTTATTCACAGGGGAAATTTACAGTGATGCCCAATTCACCTAAATATACATGTTTTTGGAGGTGGAAGGAAAACACAATGATACGAGAAGAACATGCAAACTCCATCTAGAGAGATTGTTAGATGTTGACTATAGGCTAAGTCTCGATTACGTCATTGGGAGGCCAGAGCTCTGACCACTCTATTAAACTAGAAATGAACAGCTAATTACAGAAACAACACAAATCTATAGAGAAAATCATTCAGTTTTCTGATTCTGTACATAAATTATTACTGTGTCCATCATTCTGAAGTGATCCATAAAAACACTGGAAATGAATCAATGTGTAAATGAGCAGCAAGAAAGAGCCAAGAACAAGAATCGAAAAGGGTTTAAAGCAGGACCAAACAGGACTTAAACTGGACTAAACTAACAGTGTAAAAATGTCTTCAATCTTTGGATAAAACAATGCACATATACAGTATAAGTTTATTTTAAGAATATTTTTAATTTATTATTTAATTGACCTTTATTTAACAAGGGAAGTCCCACTGAGATTCAGGGGTCCTAGGAGGCATTACTGGACATGTTTTCAGTTTTTAAGAATATAGATGAACCTTGAACCTACCTACATTTTTAGCTTAAAGATGCTTTGCAGAAGTTAAAATGCTCAAAGTTGTGATAGATCAAATTACAGTCCAAATTTGGAACAATCAAATTAGTTATAGAAGGATTTTCGGTCGCCATCACTTCCCGCCCTACTGCGCATGCGTTATGCAAAAAGAGCCGCTGTTCATTTGCTTACATGGGGAAACTTCTTTGATAAAAACAACAAAACAGGACAACAGCTAGCTGTTTAAATCAGGTCTGAACCGGTCTGACAGACGTCTGTCTCCTGAAGCTTGAGACAATGTTTTTCTCTCAGTGATAAACTCTTGTAGTTACTGACAACAGCCCTGGCTCGACTTGTTGCCACATCTTGTGTCAATGAGCGGCAGCTGTTTCTACATATCAGGTTGACGTGTTGATAAACAAAAAATCCCTCTATATTTAATTTGAATTTATGTTAAAATAACTCTAAAAACTGAAATAGCTTTTTACAAAAATAATCGAGCTGGCATTTAATGTATTTTTATCAGTATGTTTACTTTATAGTTAAGTTAATGTATTTGTTAGGCTTTAGCCTTGCACCCAAAATGTGCACTTTTATAAACACACAGTCTTTCCCTGGTGAAGTATTTACCTCGTATGTGAAGATCTGAACTTGTTCCCAGTGGTTGTCTAGTTGAAATCTGCTCTCTCTTTGACTTTTTAAATATTCATTAATTTAACACATCTCTGCAAATTCTCTATAAGGAATGAATGGAACAAGAAGGAACTATCCACAAGTATTACACTAACCGGAGGTGGCCTAGACGCAGCGTGAAAAGGCCTCTTGGTTATTTAGGTTTTTTATAAATACTGTACACAGTCATTAATACAGATATGTGGTGCTAAAATGAATGTTTTGTATTACAAAAAGTGAATGGGCCTCTAACCAAGATCAGTTTTGACATTTTATAGCAAAGTACAAATCTATTAATAGCAAAAACCGTCTCCCGCTGGTTTATTTGGGGTAAAGCGTATGAAAACAGACCCACCACAGTCTGTCCGCTGAGTTCGGTGCCAGTAGATTTTGTCTAAGAGGTTTACGCGTTGCTCCTTGGCACAAAGTCAGAGCCGGAGATTCAGAGTCGACCTCAGCGACCTCGGCTTAATCTGAGACCAATGTGAGGAGCAACAAAGTCACGACAGACATGAGCTAAACACAAACAACTGTCTGCAGCACAAACTCTCAGACCCGGATAGTTACGGTTAGCCTTGTATCTGCGGATCTTGTTCCATTCATTCCTTATCCCTCTCTCAAATTAATTCATATCTTAAAATCACAAAGCAGAGAGTAGATTTGAACTATAATCACTGGCAGCGAGTTTAGACCTTCACGTACGAGGTAAATACTGTAGATTTCACACTATAGGAGGCACCTGAATGTAAGAAAGTATTTGAAAGTATTAAAGTACATATACAGGCTGCATTTTTTATAGTAAGTCTGTGAGAATCTGTGGTTTAGCTGCATCGCTGTTTAAGCTGCAGAGGTCAGAGCTGAAAATGAAAACTGGCTTATTGTCCAGAAATGACTGTACTTCACCAGGAAACACTATTGCGACTGGAAAAATTAATAAAATTGTGAAATATATGGTATGCACCTGATCAGATAATGTTTCACTTACATCTCACTGAGAGTCACTTTGTGCAGCGAAAACAGATTGAGACCCGACCAATAGTCCTCCACATTGTGATCTCCTTCCAGCCTTGAGTTTTGTGTCTGTGACTGTATCAGCTGCAGTACACTTAACCTGGCGACACGACACCTGTCACTGCTCAGGAGTCGCACAAGCCAACGGCGCCTGATAGAACTCCTGCAGGATGACAGCATCCCTTATCTTCAGCGTCCATCAGAAGAACCAGAGATCTTACAACCGCAGCTCCAAGCAGCCAAGTCTGTCCGACTGCCACTCATCTAACTCCAACCCAGTGGTGATCAGTGAACAGCTCTGCTCCAAACCTTGACCTCCAGCCGAGTGTGTCCTGGTGTCATGTGCACTGTGGAACGTCCTTGTGCTCAAGCATGGTGTTTGCCATGGACAAATAGTCCGGACAAGCAGTGCTGGAGATGAAGCCGACTATAGAAGAATTCAGAAAGAGCCACGGCTGACTGACACAAGCTGTAGCAGCAACACTAGCCAGCGCTGTTGTCAGCTAACTATAAGAGTTTATCACTGAGAAAAAACAGCGAGAAAGTCACTGTTTAAGTTTCAGGAGACAGACAATTGTCAGACCGGTTCAGACCTGATCCAAACAGCTGCTCTCGTCCTGTTTTGTTGTTTTTATCAAAGAAGTTTCCCCAGCCAACTAGACGAACAGCGTCTCTTTTTGTAGGTGACATGCTCAGTAGAGCGGAAAAGTGACATCAACTATTAATCCCTCAGACCTGGGCAAACTGCGGCTCAAGGGCCAGATGCGACCCTCGAACTGTTTTAATCTGGCCCCCAGCTTGTTTCTGAGAAAGAAGTGTTCCTCTTTATATTTCTTTTATTTGATTGATGTGCATGGTAGCAGAGTGGTTAGAGCTCTGGCTTCCCAATAAGGAGGTCGTGGGTTCCACTCTCAGGTCGGACCAAATCAACATCTCACGATCTCTCTGGGTGGAGTTTGCATGTTCTCCTCGTGTCACCGTGGTTTTCTCCGGTTCCTCCGGTTTCCTCCAAAAACATGTATCTTAGGTTAATTGTGCATCACTGTAAATTTCCCTTAGTGAATGAATGAGAGAGTGAATGTTTGTCTGTCTAACACTTTGAGGAGTTGGCCACTGTCCAGGGTGTTTCCCCGCCTAAGGCCCAAAGTCACTGGAATAGGCTCCAGTTACCCGCGACCCCTACCGGGATTAAGCTGTAGAAAAAAATGAACGACTGACTTGCCTATGGACCTTGTGACTTTGCTTGTTGTCCTAATATTTATCACAATAAATGGTTAAAATAGTTGATTCAAATATATATTTCACAAAAATGTGCTTGCAATAATGATCATTTGCTACACAGTCCAGCCCTCCACCACTTGTCCTGCTTTGGATTAGGCCCTCAGGGAAAAATAAATGCCCACCCCCTATATTTATATATATGATCGGCAAGAGAGGGGGGAGTACTAGAGACAGAGTGCGTGGCTTTCTGCCCTGCTGGGTCCCATGAGCGAAGACCAGGCCACCAGGCACTCTCCTCCGAGCTCCCACCCCAGACCTGGCTCCATGGGGCTCCAGTGACACCAATCTAGGCCACAAAATAAACCTCAATATTGTGACCTATTATGAAAGACTCCACCAGAGGCTAAAAGAAATCCCAGACGATACACAGTAGCTCCTGTAGGATCATCCAAGCACTCAAACTCTCACAGCGTGTAAAGGTTCAGGTGAAGCGTATTACCGGAGAGGACGGTGAAGACGGCGGCGAAGGCGTTGAGTTTGAGTCCATCGATGACGTTTGTGGAGTGAAAGAGCTCCAGACACATGAGACTGAAACCTACGATCAGCAGGAGAATGTAGAGAACCTCAGAGACCACAGACAGCCACAAGACTCCTGAAAAAGAAAGAGAGAGAAGAGGAGAGAAATAGTTATTAATATGAGAAATCCAGTACATAAACTTTACCATGATAAGCTTAATACATTTACAGGCTTATGTCATGACTAGATTGATATATTTCTGCATTTCAGATCATAAGTTCTCATTGTAGATTTCAGTTTTCTCTGTAGTTGTTAATCACAGACAGATAGTTAATGTGTTGAGGCGTGAGTGTGAGGCGTGTGGAGCAGCAGCTGGGCTCATAAACCTCTGTCACATTCACACTGTCACTGCATCTGCTGCGGCTGCCCAAGGACACAAGCTACATGTGCACACGCTCCTAAACAAGACTCCTAAACACACCTTCTCAACTCGACTCCTCAACTCGACTCCTAAACACGCCTCCTCGACACGCCAACGCGACTCTTCACAGACACAGAAGTCCTCAGACTGTTCTCCGGGTCACACATCCACAGCAATGCAAGGGGCTGGTCTTTTGACAAAAATATTAGTCTTACCAGCTCATTAAGACCTGATTTTGCAAGATCTCACAAGCTAAGCAGGTCTGGGCCTGGTCAGTACTTGGATGGGAGACTATGAACATCAGGATCCACAGTGAGACGCCCAAACAGCATACTGTTGTTGTGTCCTTAGGCAAAACACTCACATTCCAAGAGCTTGTGTTTGGTAGTAGTACTTATTTTGAGACTGCTTTTTAAAGATCTTTGTCTCGCCGCGGACTCGAGCACATTCGGACTCTGTCTTGTCTTGGACTCTGTCCAACCACGAGCACAGTGACCTGTCCCAGACAGAGTTATAAGCACTGCACAATAAGATCATGTAGACACTGATAATAAAATGACAAAGGCAGTCTTGATTTGGTCTCGATGGACTGCAGTCTTGGTCTTGTCTCGGTCTTGAACCTCAGTGGTTTCAATCTTGGGACTCTGTGGTCTCTGAAAGGTCTTGGACTATTAGATTCATGTGTGGCAAAGTAATGTTGATCAAAAGGGCTGGTGCCATAGATAAGCAGTCCTGCTTCTGTCAGTCTGCCCCAGGGCAGTTGTGGCAGACATCCAGTGTCATAGGAATGAACAATGCACTATAAAGCTCTCTTGAGTGTCATAAGAGCAGTTAAATATAATTAAATTTATTAACAGGGCCGGCCCTGGTGTCTTTGACGTCCTAGTCCTTTTGACTTTTTATCTGATGTAATCTTGTGTATATAGGCCTGTGTTATCTATTAGTGTTGAAGGCAGAGTAATATTTGAATTTAGGAAGAAAACGTGCAATTTCCCATAATCTTGACCAATTAATGCATCTTTTTCTTAGAGCTAATTTTGTACTGCAATATGTAGTGTATATCCTCATCAAGATTTAAATTGTTAGGACCCCTAATTGTCGAGGGATCCCATCCCTCAGCTTACCCCTCTCCTCTCCGCCACTGCAAGTATAAGTTCATCAGCTATTAGTGTCATTACTCAATAAATACATGTCCGATTGATACGAAATAAAAACTGTCTATTAGCTTATGAGTTGTAGAACTTTATTTTCTTCATTTTAGGGCTGCCCTAGGTAACCGCCTAGTTTGCCTATGCCCAGGGCCGGCCCTGTTTACTAATATCATAGTCTTTTCAATGCACAGACTCCTCTCCACAGATCAGGAGTCCTATTTATAAAACTCTGCATAGAATTCTCACTGAATGTGTATACAAACAAAACACTAACTTCTACAGACTCGATAATTTCTCTCAGCACAGATCTTTTTCTGCCTCATTTCTGAAACTTCAGGGGCACAGAGTTTAGTTTTTTTTTTTTTTTCAGATCGGATAGCTCAATTCTATGTCAAGTTGTCTTTTCTAAATCACAAACCGAACGTGGAATGTGACGTACATTGTATTTTTATACGTACACACACTTTATAAACAAGACCCCAGTCCTGTAACAGTCACTCACCTCTCTCTGAAGCTGGAGCCAGGTCAATGAAGCTGCGGCACTTTTCACCTGAACCAAACAAAACAAAGGAGGAAGTTAATAAAACACGTAAAGGCTGTGTCCTAATGTCCACATATTCCTATTGGAGTTTATAATGGGAGCCTGTACTTGTGAAGCCAAAGAGTGGGCGGTCACTGTTGAGTTCTGTAGGCGGGACTTTTTTTGCTTTAGCCAATCGTTGCTTTGGTCCGAACACTTCAGTGTGTCCAGGAAGTAGATTGTGTCAGTGATTGTTGCAATTTCTGTGAGACAAACTTACTAATTAAAAGTACAAAATCAAGTTTAAAGTTAATATTTGACACAAGGTCAAAGGAGGAGAACTTAAATGACGGCCCAGGGGCCACATAAACAGTATGTTTCGGCCCACCATGAAACATATGTATCTTACTGTTGCATCATTTGACCCAGACTTTGTGATGCATTTGAAATGGTTAAGACCTTATAGTCCTGATTTAGTCCCGGTGCAGATTCTGTGGTCTAGTTTTGTTCAAGATAAGATTTACTTCTGGTGTAAACCAAACAGGGCAGTAGAACATGTCCAATCAACCGATGAAACGACTAAAAAGCAGGAGCTAAAGAACTAAAAATGATCAAAAATAATTTGACCTAATCTGTGGAAACAGTCCATTCATTTCAGCTGATTCACCTCTTTTTGTTGCTGTTCATTATAAACCTTTAATCAAAGTAAATAAACTGATCAACTAAAAAAATTTTGGTCGACTAAGACTCAACCAATTAATCGACTAAAGGCAAACAGCCCTAAAACCAAATGTAGATCAGGAGGTTTAGTCTTGGTCTAGTCCCACAGCTTATTGTTTATCATCTGTATAAATAGTTGTTTTAGTATGGACATGTGCAGTTGTAGTTTTTTGAGAGCAGACGAGGTTAGTTTTCTGTGACAAATGTTTTAATTCTAAACATTATTCACACACAAAGCTCTGTTCTCTCTCCTCACAGATGTAAATACACCTGAATGTGTTTTCCACTTTGAACAGAACTTTATTTAAAAGCATAAATCTGAAACGTGACGGCGGCGGTTGTCAGAGAACATTTCTCCAGGTGATTCTCCAGATGTTTTTGGGTCGTCCTGAGCTGCAGCGGAGGCTTAATCACTGAATCACCGTCGTTTCAGGATCATTAGTGTTTAATGAGGACAGATGAGCTCGGAGACACAGGCAGGCGTCGCCGACATTCACTCAACTCAACGGAAAGACACTACGAGAATGTTTTTACACTGGAACATTCAAAACTGTGTAGTGTAAAGACTGTGACAAGTTTTTATGAAATCTGCCGCCTCATTGCACCGTAAACCACAGACGAAAACAGAAATAAATCTACTACAATATCTAATAAATCCATTTTGAAGCTTTGGCAAAATATTCCAAAGAATCTGAAGCATAAATCCACTTTTTGTGTCTCTTCTGTTGGTTTTAGATCCATGTTGTTCATTCAGAAGTTTGATCAGTTTAAAAGAATTCTCTGCTTCTGTTTCTGCTCATGTTCACTGTCAAGTCTTCCTCGAAATTTGTGACTTCCTGTGTCAGTGTCACAGCGCCACATTCTGGTCAGTTAAGGGTCTTTCACACCAGGCCGAGGGTCGCCCGTCTGAACCAGTTTGGCAACTTTTGCCGACAGGCGGCTCACGTGTGTTTGGTGTAAATGGGGTTGTCGGGGGTCAGAGGAGCGCGGAGCACGTCGTGGAGGCGGGTTTTTGAAGACTCGCAGGTAAAGTCGGTGTCGCCAGTTGCCGCAAATGCAGCTGTTTGATTGGCCCGTGGCCACAGGAGAACCAGTGAATCAGTGTGCAGGAATATAGTGCGGAAAACCGAAAATGACGCTTACGAAAAACAGTATTTAGCCGAGCATGGATTGTTGTTATTTACACGGAGTCAAACGGGACGTAACTACGAAGGAGAATGGTACTATTTGGATCGAGGAAAACACAGGGGAGTTACGGCGAGCGCAGTACGAAGGCTGGACTGTGGAGGGAAATACGAGTTGAGCTTAATCCGTGAGGTAAGACTAGAAACATCTGTTTGACAACTACTACTCGCGTGCAACTTGTTGTTTCGTCATTTTCGTCAAGCGTTACATCACGCGCATGCTCACTCGGCATTGTTTGGCGACTGTTGGCAGTTTGGATCGTGTTGTCTGAATGTTCTTTCACACCGGTGCGCCCCATAGAGACTTGAACAGACAGTGCGTCGCTCCTCCCTATCGACAGCGACTGGGGGTTGTGTTGGTGTGAAATACCCTTTACAGGCATTACACCGGCTTCAGGCTGGTTTACTGATTCGTGTGGACGCTCACAAATCCTAAGACAGCTCCATGTTTATGCAGTTTGTTTTTTAAATGAATATTGTTTTGTCTTTGTGTGGACAAGGACCAGTGGTGGATCTAGGAGGGGGCCGAGGGGGGACCGAGGCCACCCACACCTAACTGCTGGCCACCCCAAGTGTCTTTGTTTTCATGTAAAAACCTTAACTGGAATAGGCACTTTTAAAGTTTATGTTAAGTGTCTTTGTACTCCTGTAAGCAGCATGCTTTAGCTTGCATTCACATAAGCAGTTTTTGTTTATTGTAGATGATTCTACAAACGAAATATCCACATAAACTATAATGATACAAAGTGTGTGTAAGATTCATGGCCCCAGCCTGGCCACCCCACAGAACATTTCTAGATCCGCCACTGACAAGGACTCAGTCACATGGAAGGAACACGGAGGCTTGGACATCTGTTCTGGGTGACTTTTGAATGTCTCCCTGGTGATATATTATGTTCTAGGCGTGTGGATTAAACCCAAGAAAACCCAAGAATAAAAACAAACAACCAAAAAAACGTTACTTTGGCATTTCATGTATTCTTTGTACGTTACAGCAGTGGTCTCCAACTGGACCGGTACCGTTATAATTTCCTTTTCCAGGGTATGGTCGCGCCAACAACAACATTGCTAAATGCATACAACTGATAATTGTACTGTATCTTTTTAGCTCTTATTGCTGGAATTTGCTGTTTATTGCGTTAAGTGGTTCAATATATCAATGTAAAAACAAGAAGTGTTATAACTATGATTATAAAATAAAATACATTTTCAAAAATCCTCTAGAACTCGGTAGCAGAAAACCCGCAGCCTGGTTTCGGCCCTGACTGGTGGTTGGGGACCCTGCGTTACAGGAAAACTCTGCACCCGAGAGGTGACAGGTGTGTAGGAATGCAGTAGGTACATTCTTGTGGAGAAGAATTCTGCAGACCGTCTCACTCTTTTGAAAAAGTTTTTCATTACATACAACGTTTCAGTCTACAGATTTCGTTTGTTGTATGTAATAAAAAACTTTTTCAAAAGAGTGAGACGGTGTGCAAGATTCTTCCCACAAGCTATGTATTATTTGTAGGAATGGACAGCCACGGTTTTCGATTTTCTTCCATTTTGCTAGTTTATATTTACTTTTTTTTTTTTTACCTTAAAACACAAATTTAACCATAATAAATTACATTTAAAACAAAGCTACTTGTTAATGCTCAGAACTTGTATTTGTAAGGAACATTTGAACAGTAATATTTATTATTTAGTGTCCACATTTAGAGGTCCATCCATCAGTTGTTAACACAACATAATAAAGCACATTCAGTCAGGTCTTGCACAAGTTCACACTTTGTTTCTTCATAAACCGTGGCTCTTATTGTTTTATTGTGTGTATTATACAACTACAGACTGTGTGTGTGTGTAAGTCAGTGGCTGCAGGAGCAAAACTGATCGATTCTGGCCTTTCGATTGGATTGCTGCAAACTTCAATTGATTTTCAAAGTTTGGAACCTTGTCCATCTCTTCTTATTTATGTAACTTTTCAGCCAAAAAATCGACAAACAAAATGTTTTCTATGGAAGTCCAGAGCTGCCAGTGTGGAGTAAACATTTTTTCCAGCTTTTCTCGTTATAACGACTTTATATTTACGTTCAAACGACAATATTCTCGTTATTACGACTTTTTATTTACGTTCAAACGACTTTTTATTTACGTTAAAACGAAAATATTTTCTCGTTAAAACGACTTTTAATGAAAATAGACAGCCCTCCCCATGATGCTCCGTTTATAATCATCACCCCCCCCCCCCCCGGTCTCTTCGCAAATGCCTAAATTCTCGATCGTCTCTGATTGGCCAGCGCCTCGTCTTTTTAACTTATTCAGATCCTGGTCCGGAGCAGGTTGTGAGTTTGCCGCATGTTACCATAGAGATCTGCCCCGATAGGAAGTGATCCACTTTCGTAGGACCGCCAGACCAGGTTTAACCCAGGACCTCACTAAACCCCAAATCTAGCTTCGTAGTACATGGCTCTGAGCCATCCAGATTGTGGCGCATCATGGGAAGAGCAGTCTGTTTATCATAAAAAAAGTCGTTCGAACGAGAATATATTTTCGTTTTTACGTAAATTTAAAGTCGTTATAACGACATTATATTCTCGTTTAAACGTAAAAAAAAAGTAGTTTGAATGTAAATAAAAAGTCGTAATAACGAGAATATTGTGTTTGAACGTAAATATAAAGTCGTTATAACGAGAAAAGCTGGAAAAAATGTTTACTCCACACTGGCAGCTCTGGACTTCCGTAGTTTTCAGGTGGCAAACAACAAAGTATTTTTACTCAAGTACTGTACTTAAAGTGCACTGCGCAACTTTTTGGCCAAAAATAAACTTGAATAAATGCATATTTTTGTAATTTAGATGCCTTTGTTATTCTAAATAATTTTTAAAAATCTGCAGTCTCTTATTTTGCTTGGAGGAGCTTGAACGTCTGTTTTGCCAGAAGTGCGGTTTAGCTGATATTTTTCATAATATGGCAAAAAAATGTATTCATCACCATTCAGAAAGTCCCAAAATTACACAATGCACCTTCAAGTCAAATACAGATACAGTATCTGTATTTGACTTGAGTATTTAAAAATCTGGACACTTTTTACTTTTACTTCTGCATTTTTCAACAAATATCTGTACTTACTAAACTTTTTTAAGTCCACAAACATATTTTTTCTTCTCAAAACCAGTGCACAGCTGCTTATCTGTCACATATCACAATATGTCACAATATACAATTTACCACAATTAAATACAATTTTATCTAAGTCATTGCATCGTTTCAGGCCATTTCACACCAACTTATGTTTTAACTTTCTATTTCAATTCTTTTATGAATTAGATTTTTCACCCTCAAATGTTACACAGCGTCACTTTAAAAATGATATAGCATCACAAATGCAGAGCAGTGTTTTGTGAGGCTCAGAGACAAAAGAATAGTATTCCACAAACACAACAAGGAAGTGACGTTAGAACAAGATTAAACACTTAAAGCCCATATGACAGATTAGCTACCATTTTCAGGAAACCATAGCAACAGCAATGCTTACCAAAATATTAGTCTTTGTTTCACATAATTATTTATTGTTTAGCTGTAAAATACGATTTTATTGTGAAATTCAAAATCTCTTCCGCCTTGAACATGTAAGTGAGCGGTGACGTAGGCGGAGGGACGAACTTGACTAACGTTCGTAATTCTCCATTGACTTGAATGTATTTTTATGTTACAAACATCGGTGTTTCCTAGTCTTACTGCTCCTGCCAGGACATTTTCACCTCCCTCAGCATTTAGGATACACTGTAGTTTATCAACAGAATTGCTTGAAATGTGTTTATGTGTGTTAAATAAATGAGCAGAGTCACTTGAATCGGGAGACACACACAGCAGCTGTGCAGCTGGCTGGCGGTTCCTTACCCTCCTCTTCCCTCTTCCTCTCAGCGTCTCGTGTTATGATCACATGTTACAGTAGCGGACGTCCACTTTGCAGACAGGGAATTGTGAACTTTTGTGCCCCTGTTTTTGTAGAGAAAGTTGTTTTTGTGGCGCTCAAAGCGATAGGTTTATATCAGCAGCGCGGCGCGGCAACAGGAAGACTCCAGCGGCTGTTTGCTGCACGGAGCATGTTTTTGACGCGGCTCACAGACTCAGAAACAAAGCAATGCTTTGCTGGAAATGCAGACTGGATTTAAGGTGAACTTGTGGATTTAGACAATGCGTCGGGGACCGACGGGGCCAATGGATTTAATGCGGAAAGAAACAGAACAGCCAGCGTATCTGCAGAGCCCTGATGTGGAGACGAACAGCTGGATTAACCCGTGTCCCCGTCAGACACATGTGTTTTAAGCTTCCCCTGGACATCAGCGGACATCGTCTTACATCGTCAGACATCCATGGTGAGTAAAAAGTTTGTTTGGGAGAGTTGTTTGACTTGAAAGGCTCGTTACACGTGCGTAATCGCCAGGCGCTGTTCTTATGTGAAGCTTGGAGGAGGATGTGCTCTGTTGTTGCTGCTGTAATAATTTGGCAAATGCATGTGCCATGTTGATCATCAAGAGCACATAGACAGAGAACAAACAGGGTATTCAGGTGCTGGGATCGGCTCATAGAAGAAGGGCTTGCGGGAGGTGAGCGCAGAAGGGCGTCTGACCAGTGCAAATGCTTTGAGCTGTGCCGCGCTCCATATCTCGGGTGTATAACACTCCTCTGACATGTGATTAACAGATGAAGCTGTGTTTGGGCTTTGTATTCACGTGTGGAAGGCTGGGTTTCTTTATTCCTTCATTTAAAAAAGCTACAGCCTTTTTTTTGGTCTGGAAAGCATTACACAATGTGTCCACTCAGCAAACTCTTATTGGTCTGCACACTTACAATAATTAACCATTTTAACAAAAAAATATATAAAATAAACTAAAGGTGAACACACAAAATAACACCCTGATATCTAATTTAACTATATATAACAATCAGCTCTTTACAAATCCAGGCGACAGTGCAGATATTTGATCAAAAAGATGCTTAGTTTTACATGTAAAACAGCCTGAACTGATGCTGCGTTCCCCTCCGTCTACGTCATCCTCACAGCTCCAGGGGGCGCCCTAGCAACGGATAAACAGCACTAGAAAGTGCATGGTTTTATCAAGTTTTTTATCATTTTTGGCAACTTTTATGGAACAAACGAATATTTATCATATCTACAAATATATTCTAAGTGGATTATATTAAAAAATAACATTTAAGCAACCTGTCATATGCACTTTAAAATCTCGTTTAAATTCATCTCTACAAATGTAAAGTTCATTTCTGTCTCCAGCGCACCTTTGATCGTGTTTCAAATAAAAAAAACAAACATAAACGAGTCGGTATGTAAAGGGTCTGCTGGTTGTCGTGGCAACATGTGAGGCTTACGAATGACATCACTGTTTTGGCAGGACGCGACGTAAGAGGCTAAAGTCTGAAGAAGTAAATGAAAAAGAAACTGCAGCTGAGAGAGAGAAAGAGAGACAGAGAGAGAGAGGGAGAGAAAGAGAGAGGGGAGAGAGAGAGAGAGAAAGAGAGGAGAGAGAGAGGGGAAAAAAGAGAGAGAGAGAGGGAGAGAGAAAAAGAGGAGAGGGGAAAGAGAGGAGAAAGAGAGGAGGGGAGGAGAAAGAGAGGGGAGAGAAGAGAAAGAGAGAGGGAGAGAGAAAAAGAGAGGAGAGAGAGAGGAGGAGAGAGAACGAGAGAAGAGAAGGAGAAGAGAGAGGAGAAAAGGGGAGAGGGGTAGAGGAGAGAAAGAGGAAGAGAGGAGAGAAATAGAGAGAGAAAGAGAGGGGAGAGAGGAAGGAGAGAGAGAGAAAGAGGGGGGAAGAGAGATGGAGAGAGAAAGAGAGAAGAGAGTGAGGGAGAGCTAGAGAGAGAGAGAGGGAGAAGGAGAGAGTGTATGAAAGAGAGAGAGCGGGGGAGCGAGAGGAGGAGAGAGAGAGTGAGAGAAATAGAGGGAAAGAGATCGTGTGAGAGGAGGGAGGGAGGGCGTCGAGGACTAAACCCATTTCAATTAAAGGACATATTATGCAATTTTGACTTTTTAAGTGTTTAATCCTGTTCTTATGTCACTTCCTGTCACAAACACAGCTGCACTTGTGTCTGTGAGATTCTGTTCTCTCTCCTCTGAGCCTCAGAAAAAACACTCATCTGAACGTCCCAGGTCTGTGATGTGAGATCTGTTTTTTAATTCATAAATCATCCAGACTCATTCAGAGTATCTCAGGCAAAACTGCTTACGACAAGAGTAAGATTCTCAGGTGTTTAAAAAAACAAAGCAAATATTGCTCCAACAAGATTAAAATAGATTTACACTAGAATTACACTTTTGCTGATTGATTTACAAAACCAAATTGGGGCTTGGCATTAGGGACTGCAATAGACGTAAAAACAAAAAAATCTCCCAAAGACACAACACAACTCTGAATCTGTAATAATCTCTAATAATCCATCTGACTTTCTCTTTGTCACAGCTCAGACCTTCAGCAGCTCATGTTCCTCTTTCTGTGTCACTTCTGCTGCTTAAACCTCATCCACCTTCTACAAGGCTGTTTGGAGCATCAGCTCCACTCAAAGCTCTCTGCAAAACAGTCACATGAACCTTGAGTTTCATCAAATAACAGCATGTGTCTTGTGGAAAAGTCTAATCTCAAGTTTCACTGATGAAGAACTGTTCAGACTTTATTCTAAACAATCTCTCTGAAGTGACCAGGCTGCGCACAGGATCTACATCTGTTTAGTTTATTACATTTTCCTGTTTGTTGCTAAACTGTCCTGTTGCTTCCCCGCGCGCTCCTCCCGTGCGCTCGCGCCTCCCCACGCACCTGCCTCGTGGATGTTCTCCTCGCACGAGTACCAGATGCCGGTGTGGAAGCGGCGGAAGAGGAAGCGGTCGTCTCCGGTCTCCCAGCTGTAGTGCACTTTGCTCTGGTCCGTCTCGTTCACGCCGTAGTCGATGCAGTTGTGTCGCCGCACTTTGCTGCACGTGGGCTTTGGCACGCGCTGCGTGCCCACGCACCAGTACGTGCTCATGAACGCCGTGGTGGAAAACAACAGCGCCGCGAGATTCAGACCCACGGACAGCAGCGCGCGGCACCTGCGCGTGGTCTTCATGTCCGCGAGGACAGGCGCATGGCAAGGGCTCGTGCGCGCGGCACAGCGGCCCGGCTCCGGTCCTCAGTGTGTCCGGTGAACGAGAGGAGAGAGAAAACAGTCACGTGACATATCCACCGGTCCGGGTCCGCCTCTGTCCCGAGTCTGAAGTGACCGAACAGCGCGAGCGCGAGGATATAAACCCGCGCGCCCTCTCTCTCCCCGTGCGTCACCGGCGTCACTCTGCTACGTCCTCCTCTCTCCGCGCGGCGATGGTCAGAGCGTGAAGTTTGTTATTGTCAACAACACAAACTGAAGATGAATGTAAAATAAACCCTAGACTAAAGTCACGTGAGCAGTCCTAAATCTGATCCAGGTTTTTGTTTCTAAACCAGAGCCAGGTCTAAAGAAAATCCAGGTTTTTACATTCTACTGGACAAATACACTGAGCTTTCATTTGTTCATCTGCCCTGAACTAGGATTTATGTGAAGTTCAAAGACCTATATCAGTCCTTTGTCGGTCAAGTTAAAATCTTTCGTCTTTTTATTCTTGACTAATATGATGGTCCTTTTGTCTCCATCGGGTATAACATTTATGACAAGAATTTCAAAGGTCTATGTCTGTTTCCTTCTTTGAGCTCCTGTTTTCTCTCTCCTCAGCTCCTCGTGTTAAGCCGCAGTCTCCGTCGTGAGCAGTGGGTTTGGTATCGATCCTCGGGAGGAAAAAGAGCAGTGACAAGGCCAAACGTGGAGCTGCTGCTGTCACTGTGGTTTACGCGCCGCCGGACTCAGATCAATACCTCCTCTGTCAGAAACACACCAGGCGTTTTTCTCCTGCAGCCGTCGTCGTGTTGATAGAGTCACATCTGTCACTGTGATGGACGTCTGCTCCGGGTGAGTTTATGTTTTTAAGGTATGTATTTAAGCCTTTCTAAATCTCTTTATCTCTCACAAAACTTAGACACATCACTATTGCTTCACCTGGATTTTTTACAGTTTTTTTCTATAGGTTTGGCTCATTTCTTGAAACCGAGATGACATTCTCAAACTGCAGATCATTTGGTCAAACAATTTGACACTTCGTCAAAACATCACAGATCACCAGCAAAAGCACATATCTCTGCCAAACTGTTTGTTTATGTTCATCAGTAAGTTACTTTTCCATGTAAAGAGTCAATTCCATCAAAATCACAAAGATCCTTCTCCGTTGCTTTGGCTCTTTTTCATTCACTTAGTCACTTTGTCAAAAATAACCTGGATGGTTGAGCACAACACCATGGATCACCTGCAGAAGCTCATTTCTCTCCCCAAAACACTTTAGATATGTGTCAGAACCAGACGTCTTTGTCTTGTGAATCGTCATTGCCCCCAAAACACATCGTCCCTTTGGTCTTGTGTGACTCTGACAGTCAGAATGTTTAGATGTTTTCTCACTGTGCAGAAGTCCAGCTAACAGAATAGAATTATACACTAGATACGCTAAAGCTTTTCTCCATTGGTTTGACTTAATTATTTTTACATAGATAAATCATTTGGACAAAAGATTTTACATTTCTGTGGAACATTACAGCTCAATATCAAAAGCTCATCTCTTTACCAAAACTGTTCATACAAGCTTCAAAACTAAAAGTCTTTCTCATCTAAACAGTCAGAACAGAATGAGAGACCAGTGTAAGTGTATTTGTGTTTTACTTACAACTGTAAAGCATCACTGCAGTGACTGGAGAATGACTCTAAACTGGATCAGTCATTTCTGATTCTGTATTTTCTTTGTCATGTTTATAATCTGATTATTTGTCATTTCTATATTTTCATTCTTTGTCATGTTTATAGTTTCATATTGTAACATCAGAATAAGTCATATCTTGAGAAGATATTACAGTGTTTATGGTATTTTATTCTTGACTAACTTTGACAAATGAACAGAGTCTTTTGCACGTGAGACTTACACAGTGAAATCTTGCTGACATGTTTTGGACAGAACAACCATTAGACTGAAAAACAGCTCATCAGTTTGATCTGAAAGATCTTTTGATTTGAAAAATGTGCTAAATGAGGGATCATTGTCCTGTCTGTAGGAGACTTGTACAGAAACATGTGCAAAGCTGTACTGAGCCATTGAGACATGGTCTATGACACTGGAAGTTTGATGAAAGCAATGAGAAATGACATTCAGTTGTGAGCAACTGTAGCTTAGTTTGGAGATTTGTTCATGTGATTCTGAGAATGTCATCTCGGTTTCAAGAAACGAGCCAAACCTATAGAAAAAACTGTAACAAACGTTCAGAGCACCAGGGCCGGAACAGACTTTCCGGGGGCCCAAAGAAAATGTGTCTTCTTGGGGGCCTCATGATTACACAACTTGGGCTTAATTCTCAATATTTACAGCTCACATTCGCCACGTCTCAAATGATGTGATATGCTTTTTCAACGTTAGAAAAGTCTGCACAAATTCGATACATCTTCAGTTCAAACTTTGGATCAGGGAGGCCGTATCTGATAGAGAGACCTTCAACCATCAGCCTCGTTTTGTCCCGATTTTAAGCCCGATGTTTGTATTTGTATTTGTATTTGATCCACCATTGTTTCAAACCTCACAACCTCTAAAAAAACACACTACATTGTCACACTCTACGTCATATCACTTACGTCTAAAGTTTATCCAATTAAACAGTCGTCCAGCAGCAGCACTTTGACCCTGATGAATTTATCTGTGACACAAAGTGAGATTTGTGGAGGATTTTCTTCACAGAGCCGTGTTTCTGTGGCTTTTCTTGACTTTAAGTGAAATCTTTTGCAGCAGCAGCGATGGATCAGCCGGATTTACTTTGTTCAGAATCTAAAAAAATAAAAAAAACCTGTGTGAACCTGCTGCTGTGGAAATGACAGAGGAAAGTAAGACGGGAAAAACTCATGAAGATAATGAGTTAAAATCAACTTAAATATATGTGTTGGTGAGAAAGAGAGAGAGAGAGAGAGAGGATAAAGAGAGAGGAGAGAGAGGGAGAAGGAAGGAAGGAAGGAAGGAAAGGAGAGAGAGAGAGAGGGGGGTAAGAGAGAGGGGAAGAGAGAGAGAGAGAGGGGATAAAGAGAGAGGGGGGAGAGAGAGAGAGAGAGAGAGAGAGAGAGGATAAAGAGAGAGACAAGAGAGAGAGAGAGAGGGGGGGGGTAAAGAGAGAGGGGAGAGAGAAGAGGATAAAGAGAGAGAGAGAGAGAGAGAGAGAGAGGGGGGGGGTAAAGAGAGAGATGAGAGAGAGGGGGGGGTAAAGAGAGAGAGAGGGGATAAAGAGAGAGGGGGGAGAGAGAGAGAGAGGATAAAGAGAGGAGGGGGGATAAAGAGAGAGGGAGAGAGAGAGATAAAGAGAGATAGAAGGGAGAAGAAGAGATAATGAAAGAGAGAAAGGATAAAGAGGGAGAGAGAGAAGTAGAAGAGAAAGAAAAAAGAGAAAGAGGTAAAGCGAAAAAGGAGAGAGAGGAAGAGAGAGTGAAAGAAGTGAGAGGGGAATGAGGGTGAAAGGAGAGAGAGAAGAGAGAAAGGGGGAAGAGAGGAAAGAGAGAAAGGAGAGAGAGTGTGTGTGAAAGAAGAGAGAGGGGAGAGAGAAAGAAAGAGAGGAGAGAGAGTGAGAGAGAAGAAAAGTGTGAGGAGAAAGAGAGAAAGGAGGGAGAGAGGGGGAACAAAGGAGAGGGGGGCGAGAGAAAGAGGGAAAAAGAGGGAGAAAGGAGAGAAAGGGGGAGGGAGAGAGAACAAGAGAGAGACAAGAGACTGAGAGGGAGAAAGAGGGGGAAAGGAGAGAAAGAGAGAGAGAGAATGAAAGGAGAGAGAGAGAGAAGGAAAGTGTGAGGAGCAAGATAGGGTAAAGAGGAAAGAGGAGAGAAAAGGAGGGAGAGAGAACAAGAGAGAGAAGGAGAGAAGAGACTGAGGGAGAAGGGAGAAAGAGGGAGAAAGAAAGGAGAGAGAAAGGAGAGAGGGGGAGTGAGAGAGAGAAGGAAAAAGAGAGGAAAAGGAAAGAGAGGATAGAGAAGGAGGGAGAGAGGGAGCGGAGAGAGAGAAGAAAGGAGAGAGGGGGGGAAGAAGAAAGAGGGGGCAAGAGAGAAGGAGAGAGAGAGTGAAAGGAGAGAGAAGGAAAGAAAGGGAGAAAGGAGAGGGAGAGGAGGGAATGAGCGAGAGAAAGGAGAAAGAGAGAGAGAGAAAAGAGAGAGAGAGAGAGAGTGAGGTGGAGAGACAGAGACAATAAAGAGAAGAGAAAGAGAGGAAGAGAGAGTGGGCCAGGCCTGTGCAGAGCAGATGAAAGTCAGACTGAAGAAAGGCTTCAGTCTGTCAAAATGAATCTTTGTTAACCTCTTCCTTAAAGACGGAGAGTTAGTGCAGCTCCAGGATAAAGACCTGAGCTTCACACGCTTCACTTACAGCTTCAGTCTCTGTCACAGAAATATAAACTCTGTGGAGCTCAACAGACTCTGCTCCAGTCATAATAGAAAAGGCACAAATCAGTCGTGTTCAGTCTCTCTCTCAAACCTCATTCAGAGCCAGCGGAGGAGAAAATGACTGTCACAGATCCAGGACCAGTCTCTGAGTCGGGCTATTTTAAACACACCAGCAAACTGTCTGAGAATCAGCTTTGAGACTTAAACTGCTCCAGAATTTAGCAAAACACTTTAAAGGTGCACTTTGGCCAAAAAATAAACATGAATGAATGCTTTATTGTTTGTTAAAAGACATTTATAAGCTAAACACTGCATTCCAAAATGAATACATGTTGATATTAACCATTATGTCGAGAGATTTTTTGAGAGGAAGTGGTCAGATTTAAGACCTAAATCGTGTTTGTGAAAATCAGCTACAACACCATAAAATAAGATGAATCTGCATTTTTACTTTGAGCAGGCTTACATGGCCATAAAAGAAATGTTTTTTTAGTTTGAAGAAATGGCCAGCTCGTTTTTTCCTCTCAAGAAGCAGTTTTAGCTGATTTTTTTTTTATCACTGTACAAAAGGCCTTTCAACAAAAAAAAGTTGCTTATTTTGTGGTAAAAAAAAAAAATCTTATTTCAAGTAAAATAATCTGCCAGTGCAGTAAGAAATGTAACTACCTATTGTTTTGAGCAGAAATGCTAGTTTCAAGCTCTCTTGACAAGATTTTTAAGCAAATCTTTTCTTGATTCAAGTAATTATGGCTTAAAACAGATTTTGCTTATGATAAGTTTTTATATCTAGATAAGGTAGAATAGGAGAGAATATCTTAAAACAAGTCAATAATCTTAGCAAGACTTGGTCTTATTAAGAGAAAAGTCTTTAAAGAAAAGCTATTGTGATTTTTCTGTTTATTTAGGAGAATCTATGACACAAGTAGATAAATAATTAAAGTTTTGTTCATTTCAAATACAAAAATGACCTAAAACACCTAATAGAAATAGAAACAGATTCACTAACTTTCTTTTCAAACTGCAGAACTGATAAGCTTCAGTGTAAAACTTAACTTTAATAGGCTACAAATTTCAAAATTACTATTTTTTTTATTGTTGGAGAATGTCTACGTGACCATTTAAACCCTATAGCTGTTTTACTCAAGTCAATTCAGTTTATTGTACAGCCCAAAATCACAACAGCAGTTATCTCAGCGGATTTTACATGCTGTTGAAGATTTGTCAGAAAATCAAACATGGCAGCATTTGGTCAATACCAACAGAAACAATGGTAAAATTAGAAACAATCATTTGGAAATGCAGGCAGATTGTTACAACAACAAAGTGGCAAATAAAAACTGTCCCAGAGCATCCCCTGTCCTTAGACCCTCCTTCTCGGCAAGGAAAAACTCAAAAAAACCATCAGGGGGAAAAAGAGAAACCTGGAGGAGAACCACAGTGAAAGAGGATCCACTCCATGGACGGACAGGCTGTAGATGTGACCAGGACTGACGTATGTCCAGATGTAATAGAAGTTTAGTCTGTGGAGCCAAATATCACTTTTAGGTAGACGAATTTTCTAACCGACGAAGCAGCCAGTCAAGAGAGGCTGGAGTGGAACAGTGAGCAGGTCCACGATCTCAAGATTGGGTGGGATCTGAGGTCCAGGCATCGACACTAGTAGCAGAATCTGGAACAGTTACGGGAGTGGGACTCAGAATCCTAATTTTGAGTAATTGCAAGTAAACACAGACAAGTGGGCGGGGATAGGTGGTAGGTGAAGACAGGGATTTTCTGACTCTGAGCATCAGCTGCAGGACAAAACAAGATTACTCAAAAATGCAGGAATCAATGCCAAAATCACTTTGGTAAACTAATGATGAGAGAACACTGCTGTAACAGGGTTAAACACTTAAAAAAGTAAATTTTACAGAATAGGTCTTTTTTAAGTAAATTTCCACAGGGTTACAGTTATACTTTTGCTCATAAAAAGGAGTTTCAGCAGGACTTTGAGAGACATTTTTTAGACAAATAACTTTTACAATAACACAGGCAGAACATGCAAACTCCACTGTGACAGAAGCCAGACCTCTAACCACTCTGCCACAGCTCAAACTCCTGTATTTTAAGTGTAAGTAGATGTTAAAAGTGTCTCTTCTTTGGTTGTTGTGATTCCTGTCACTTTCCTCGGTCTGCTCCACGCTCCGACGGCTCCTCTGTGTTTTCATAATTAAAGACTTTTGGAGGTGCAGACCTGGGACTTTATTCTGACGAGAAAGTGACGTTTATGGAAATGGGCTGAAAACGGATCAGTGACAGCGACGTGTGGCAGATTTCAATAAGGAAACAGTTTGTGCAGAAGCAGCACTTTGAGACCTGGACGTGGAGAGTTTGAGAATGTTTATTTATTGATGCAACACAATAAATATTTGCATTATTTAAAGTGTCTACAGCAGGTCAAACAGTCATTTCACTAAAACAAAGTTAAGATCTTTATATTTAAGATTAAACGTTTTACCATTTTCATCCCAGTTTAGTCTTTTAGATATTTCACAAACTCGAGAAAAATCTTCTGGATCTCACCAGCCTGACTGATTTGCAGTCTGAACCAGTGGTTTAACACTGGGCTCACACTGCTTCCAGTCTAGATCCAGATACTGATCTGGGTCTGTCTGTTTGAATTTTTGCTGCACAATGAAAAAGCACAAGACAATTAGGTACACCCTGTAATCATCCTTTGAAAGATAATGATTGAGCCATGTCAGAGACAAAGTGAGTCTTGGTCAGGGTCGATTTATTCAGAGTACAGATGAAAGGTACAATACAACGTAGATGTTTCGACTGACTCCTGTGGTACGTGCAGATGTTCTTGTAAGTTAACCTAAAGAGGCGTAACTATGACAGCATTGCAAGAGCACAAGACTTCACCGTATATGGTCTATGTACACAACAAAAGACCGTGTACATTTCCAGGCGCTGGGCCCAGATGTGCTCAGATGTACAATATATTATCTAGGAGTGGTCAGAATGTACGAAAACAAAACCATAAATACTTCATTAGTGCATCTGGACTCTGTGAACTGCTTTGTTCGGAAGAAGAAGAACTTCTTGTACTCTTAGCATGGGGGAAAGTACAATAATTAGATAGAATAGAATAAATACATACTTACACACCCTAAGTGTTATTTGCCAGACCAGTCAGCCCCTCCTACATTCTGCATTCAGACAGAATGTAGGAGGGGAAACCAAACCAAAGACAGAGACAATAATTTCGTCGTCCAAAGTTAGGACAATCCAATCACAAACGGTCACCCCCCTCCCCTCCGCAATTTCAAAACTTTATTTCTAACAATTTCAAAACATTCAAGATGGCGGACGTATCTGATTATGATTAAAAACTCAGACAGAGCTCAACCTCGTGTCTGTCCCTCTGTCAGTACAGCAGACTGTTCTTCCATGTATTCACTGCAATAACTGCAGCGGAAGAGATCCTCTGTTTGTGGACTGTTTATGAGAGAGAGGGAGAGAAAAGGGCGCAGCAGCAGAGCGGGACACTTTCATTCATGCATCGCGTTAATGCCGACAAAACACGTGGTGCGTTCGTCTCCTGTTTTATCTGCATCAGTAGCCTTTCTTTTGACAGCACACTGTCCATGCTGCTGCTGCTGTTGTCACCGGTGGATGTGTTTGGTGCTTCCACTTGTATTAGGAGTATTTTTAAGCGCATTTATAGACACTGCCCCCTGCGCCCCCCTAAACGGGCACGCTCCACATTTTGAGAAGCACTTTGTTAAGCAGAAACTAAACATTTCACCCAATCAGCTCGAAGTATTTCATTAAACAATCCACCTTTTCTCAAACGCTTACAGTGGGAGAAGTTTGCAGGTTTAAGTTGATGTTTTGGTGGTTTAAGTTAATGTTTTGCAGGTTTAAGTTGATGTTTGGCTGGTTTAAGTTGTGTTTGCTGGTTAGTTGATGTTTTACAGGTTTAAGTTGATGTTTTACAGGTTTAAAGTTGATGTTTTGTTGGTTTAAGTTGATGTTTTACAGGTTAAGTTGATGTTTTGCAGGTTTAAGTTGATGTTTTGCAGTTTTAAGTTGATGTTTTGTAGGTTTAATTGATGTTTGCGGTTTAAGTGATGTTTACAGGTTTAAGTTGATGTTTGTAGGTTAAGTGATGTTTTGCAGTTTAAGCTGATTTTGCAGGTTAATGTGTTATAAGTTGATGTTTGCAGGTTTAAGTTGATGTTTTGCAGGTTAGTGATGTTTTGCAGGTTTAAGTTGATGTTTTGCAGGTTTAAGTTGATGTTTACAGGTTTAAGTTGATGTTTTGCAGGTTTAAGTTGATGTTTTGCTGGTTTGAAGTTGATGTTTTGCAAGTTTAATAAATTTTTGCAGGTTTAAGTTGATGTTTTTTTAGGTTTAAGTTGATGTTTTGCAGGTTTAAGTTGATGTTTTGCAGGTTTAAGTTGATGTTTTGCAGGTTTAAGTTGATGTTTTGCAGGTTTAGTTGATGTTTTGTGGTTTAAGTTTGCAGGTTTAAGTTGACGTTTGCTTGAGGTTTAAGTTGATGTTTTGCAGGTTTAAGTTGATGTTTTGCAGGTTTAAGTTGATGTTTTGCAGGTTTAAGTTGATGTTTTGCAGGTTTAAGTTGATGGCATGTTTTGCAGGTTTAAGTTGATGTTTTGCAGGTTTAAGTTGATGTTTTGCAGGTTTAAGTTGATGTTTTGCAGGTTTAAAGGTTTTAAGTTGACGTTTTGCAGGTTTAAGTTGATGTTTTGCAGGTTTAAGTTGATGTTTAGCAGGTTTAAGTTGATGTTTTGCCAGGTTTAAGTTGATGTTTTGCAGGTTTAAGTTGATGTTTTGCTAGTTTGCAGGTTTAATGATGTTTTGCAGGTTTAAGTTGATGTTTTGCTGGTTTAAGTTGATGTTTTGCAGGTTTAAGTTGATGTTTTGCTGGTTTAAGTTGTGATTTGCAGGTTTAAGTTGATGTTTTGCAGGTTTAAGTTGATGTTTTGCAGGTTTAAGTTGATGTTTTGCAGGTTTAAGTTGATGTTTTGCAGGTTTAAGTTGATGTTTTGCAGGTTAAGTTGATGTTTTGCAGGTTTAAGTTGATGTTTTGTAGGTTTAAGTTGATGTTTTGCTGGTTTAAGTTGATTTTTGTAGGTTTAAGTTGATGTTTTTGCAGGTTTAAGTTGATGTTTTGCCTGGTTTAAGTTGATGTTTTGCAGGTTTAAGTTGATGTTTTGCAAGTTTAAGTTGATGTTTTGCAGGTTTAAGTTGATGTTTTGCTGGTTTAAGTTGATGTTTTACAGGTTTAAGTTGATAGGTTTAAGTTGATGTTTTTTGCCGGTTTAGTTGATGTTTGCGGTTTAAATTGACGTTTTGCAGGTTTAAGTTGATGTTTTGCAGGTTTTAAGTTGATGTTTTGTAGGTTTAAGTTGATGTTTTGCAGGTTTAAGTTGATGTTTTGCCGGTTTAAATTGACGTTTTGCAGGTTTAAGTTTAAGTTGATGTTTTGCTGGTTTAAGTTGATGTTTTGCTGGTTTAAGTTGATGTTTTGCAGGTTTAAGTTGATGTTTTGCAGGTTTAAGTGATGTTTTACAGGTTTAAGTTGATGTTTTGTAGGTTAAGGAGTTTTGACGTTTGCAGGTTTAAGTTAACGTTCTGCAGGTTTAAGTTGATGTTTTGCTGGTTTAAGTTGATGTTTTACAGGTTTAAGTTGATGTTTGCAGGTTTTAAGTTGATGTTTGTTAAGTTGATGTTTTACAGGTTTAAGTTGGTTTTGCAAGTTTAAGTTGATGTTTTGCAGGTTTAAGTTGATGTTTTGTAGGTTTAAGTTGATGTTTTGCAGGTAAGTTAAGTTGATGTTTTGCAGGTTTAAGTTGATGTTTTGTAGGTTTAAGTTGATGTTTTGTAGGTTTAAGTTGAATGTTTTGTAGTTTAAGTTGATGTTTTGTAGTTTAAGTTGATGTTTTGCAGGTTTAAGTTGATGTTTGCAGGTTTAAGTTGATGTTTTGCAGGTTTAAGTTGATGTTTTGCAGGTTTAAGGTTTAAAGTTAATGTTTGCTGGTTGCGATGTTAAGGTTTAAGTTGATGTTTTGCAGGTTTAAGTTGATGTTTTGCAAAGTTGATGTTTTGCTGGTTTAAGTTGATGTTTTAAGTTTAAGTTGTGTTTTGCCGGTTTAAGTTGATGTTTTGCAGGTTTAAGTTGATGTTTTGCAGGTTTAAGTTGATGTTTGCAAGTTTAAGTTGATGTTTGCAGGTTTAAGTGAGGTTTAAGTTGATGTTTTGCAGGTTTAAGTTGATGTTCTGCAGGTTTAAGTTGATGTTCTGCAGGTTTAAGTTGATGTTTTGAAGGTTTAAGTTTGATGTTTTGCTGGTTTAAGTTGAGTTTTGAAGTTTTCGATGTTTTTCAGGTTTAAGTTGATGTTTTAGGTAAGTTGATGCAGGTTTAAGTCGATGTTTTGCAGGTTTAAGTTGATGTTTTGCAAGTTTAAGTTGATGTTTTGCAGGTTTAAGTTGATGTTTAACTAGTTTAAGTTGATGTTTTGCAGGTTTTGTGTTTTGCAGGTTTAAGTTGATGTTTTGCAGGTTTAAGTTGATGTTTTGCAGGTTTAAGTTGATGTTTTGCTGGTTTAAGTTGATGTTTTGCAGGTTTAAGTTGATGTTTTGCAGGTTTAAGTTGATGTTTTGCAAGTTTAAGTTGATGTTTTGCAGGTTTAAGTTGATTTTCAGGTTTAAGTTGACGTTTTGATGTTTGCAGGTTTAAGTTTGATGTTTTGCAGGTTTAAGTTGATGTTTTGCAGGTTTAAGTTGATGTTTTGCAGGTTTAGTTTGAATGTTTTGCTGTTTAAGTTGATGTTTTGCTGATGCAGGTTTAAGTTGATGTTTTTCAGGTTTAAGTTGATGTTTTGCAGGTTTAAGTTGATGTTTTGCAGGTTTAAGTTGATGTTTTGCAGGTTTAAGTTGATGTTTTGCCCGTTTAAGTTGATGTTTTGCAGGTTTAAGTTGATGTTTTGCAGGTTTAAGTTGATGTTTTGCAGGTTTAAGTTGATTTTGTGGTTTAAGTTGATGTTTTGCTGGTTTAAGTTGATGTTTTGCAGGTTTAAGTTGATGTTTTGCAGGTTTAAGTTGATGTTTTGCAGGTTTAAGTTGATGTTTAGCTGGTTTAAGTTGATGTTTTGTTTAAGTTGATGTTTTGCAGGTTTAAGTTGATGTTTTGCAGGTTTAAGTTGATGTTTTGCAGGTTTAAGTTGATGTTTTGCTGGTTTAAGTTGAATGTTTTGCAGGTTTAAGTGATGTTTTGCAGGTTTAAGTTGATGTTTTGCAGGTTTAAGTTGATGTTTGCAGGTTTAAGTTGATGTTTAACTGGTTTAAGTTGATGTTTTGCAGGTTTAAGTTGATGTTTTGCAGGTTTAAGTTGATGTTTTGCAGGTTTAAGTTGATGTTTTGCAGGTTTAAGTTGATGTTTGCAGGTTTAGTTGATTTTTGCAGGTTTAAGTTGATGTTTTGCAGGTTTAAGTTGATGTTTTGCAGGTTTAAGTCGATGTTTTGCAGTTTAAGTTGATGTTTTGCAGTTTAAGTTTGAGCAAGTTTAAGTTGATGTTTTGCTGTTTAATTGAGGTTTAAGTTGAGTTTTGCAGGTTTAAGTTTATGTTTTGCAGGTTTAGTGATGTTTTGCGTTTAAGTTGATGTTTTGCGGTTTAAGTGATGTTTTGCAGGTTAAGTGATGTTTGCAGGTTTAAGTTGATGTTTTGCTGGTTTAAGTTGATGTTTTGCTGGTTTAAGTTGATGTTTTGCACGGTTTAAGTTGATGTTTTGCTGGTTTAAGTTGGATGTTTTGCAGGTTTAAGTTGATGTTTTGCAGGTTTAAGTTGATGTTTTGCAGTTTAAGTTGATGTTTTGCAGTTGCTGGTTAAG
>CM076396.1:15132913-15192945 GCA_038363315.1 Mugilogobius chulae | reverse complement strand
TATTCGTATATAGAGCGTGAGATTCGTCAACTCGTACTGAGAAGCGCATCTCTGGATCGCGTGAGTGGTGACCGAAGAGTTGTGAAGTGTCCTGGCGCAGGTATCTCTGAGTGACGCTTTTCCTCACCGGTTTAGCTTATTGTCTGCAGGTTTTAAGTTGAGTTTTGCAGGTTTAAAGTTGACGTTTTGCTGGTTTAAGTTGATGTTTTTGCCAGGTTTAAGTTGATGTTTTGCAGGTTTAAGTTGATGTTTTGCAGGTTTAAGTTGATGTTTTGCAGGTTTAAGTTGTTTTGCAGGTTTAAGTTGATGTTTTGCAGGTTTAAGTGATGTTTTGCTGGTTTAAGTTGATGTTTTGCAGGTTTAAGTTGATGTTTTGCTGGTTTAAGTTGATGTTTTGTAGGTTTAAGTTGATGTTTTGCAGGTTTAAGTTGATGTTTTGTAGGTTTAAGTTGATGTTTTGCAGGTTTAAGTTGATGTTTAACTGGTTTAAGTTGATGTTTTGCTGGTTTAAGTTGATGTTTTGTAGGGTTTAAGTTGATGTTTTGTAGGTTTAAGTTGATGTTTGTAGGTTTAAGTTGATGTTTTGCAGGTTTAAGTTGATGTTTTGCAAGTTTAAGTTGATGTTTTATGGTTTAAGTTGATGTTTTGCAGGTTTAAGTTGATGTTTTGCAGGTTTAAGTTGATGTAATTGCTGGTTTAAGTTGATGTTTTGCAGGTTTAGAGTTGATGTTTTGTAGGGTTTAAGTTGATGTTTTGCAGGGTTTAAGTTGATTTTTTGCAGGTTTAAGTTGACGTTTTGCAGGTTTAAGTTGATGTTTTGCAGGTTTAAGTTTATGTTTTGCTTGTTTAAGTTGATGTTTTGCAGGTTTAAGTTAATGTTTTTGCAGGTTTAAGTTGATGTTTTGTAAGTTTTAAGTTGATTTTTTGCAGGTTTAAGTTGATGTTTTGCAGGTTTAAGTTGATGTTTTGTAGGTTTAAGTTGATGTTTTGCCAGGTTTAAGTTGATGTTTTTGCAGGTTTAAGTTGATGTTTTGCAGGTTTAAGTTGATGTTTTGCAGGTTTAAGTTGATGGTTTTTGCAGGTTTAAGTTGATGTTTTGCAGGTTTAAGTTGATGTTTTGCAGGTTTAAGTTGATGTTTTGCAGGTTTAAGTTGATGTTTTGCAGGTTTAAGTGATGTTTTGCTGGTTTAAGTTGATGTTTTGTAGGTTTAAGTTGATGTTTTGCTGGTTTAAGTTGATGTTTTGCAGGTTTAAGTTGATGTTTTGCAGGTTTAAGTTGATATTTGGCAGGTTAAGTTGATATTTGGCAGGTTTAAGTTGATGTTTTGATGGTTTTAAGTTGATGTTTTGCAGGTTTAAGGTTGATGTTTATTCAGTTTAAGTTGTTGTTTTGCAGGTTTAAGTTGATGTTTGCAGGTTTAAGTTGATGTTTTGCAGGTTTAAGTTGATGTTTTGCTGGTTAAGTTGATGTTTTTGTGGTTGGTTAAGTTGATGTTTTGCTGGTTTAAGTTGATGTTTTTGCAGGTTTAAGTTGATGTTTTGCAGGTTTAAGTTGATGTTTTACAGGTTTAAGTTGATGTTTTGCAGGTTTAAGTTGATGTTTTGCAGGTTTAAGTTGATATTTGGCAGGTTTAAGTGATATTTGGCAGGTTTAAGTTGATGTTTTGCAGGTTTAAGTTGACGCTTTGCTGGTTTAAGTTGATGTTTTGCAGGTTTAAGTTGACGCTTTGCTGGTTAAGTTGATGTTTTGCAGGTTTAAGTTGATGTGCAGGTTTAAGTTGACGCTTGCTGGTTTAAGTTGATGTTTTGCTGGTTTAAGTTGGTGTTTTGGCAGGTTTAAGTTGATGTTTTGCAGGTTTAAGTTGATGTTTTGCAGGTTTAAGTTGACGTTTTGCAGGTTTAAGTTGACGCTTTGCTGGTTTAAGTGATGTTTGCAGGTTTAAGTTGATGTGCAGGTTTAAGTTGATGTTTTGCAGGTTTAAGTTGATATTTTGCTGGTTTAAGCTGACGTTTTGTAGGTTTAAGTTGATGTTTGCCTGTTATCGCCCGGTCCATCTGCAGTTGTCTCTCCGTGTGACGCCGAGCAGAGCAGAAGGGCGGTTAATCCCAGACAAGTCCTCGTCTAAAATCTGCCCAAAACGCTCGAGTCTGAGCTGCTGCAGATAACCACAACACAATAATCACTTACAACTCGCTCAATTACGCTCCAGCAAGTCATCAAAGAGGATTTAGTGCACACATACAGAGCTGCCGGGAATCTGCTGCTCCGACGACCTGCTTCTCTGCTCTTTCTTGGAAAAAACAAATATTTCTTTCAAGCGTTAGTGAGCACTTCTTCTTTGCTGAGATAATCAATCCCACAGTGTTACAGTTTGTTAGATAACATAAACAATATTCATGATATCTATGTTGATTAAATAGCATGAATACTGCACACTTGCACCAAAGACTGGCTACAACAAAAGAATGCAAAGGATGGAACATGACACTCGAACCCTGGAACTGATTTAGTTTATTTCACAAGGCCAAGAGAGAAGAGAGCAAGAATCTCTCTAAATGTCTAATATCACAATTGCTATCTCCCAAGAACCAACCACGCCTCTAAACCCCAAAGCAAGAGAGCACACCATGTAGCACCAACACACACTTCGTCCTCTGAAACCACCACTTCTATGTCCAGCTACACAAGTAGCTAAACACTCCTGCTGTTGTGTCACTTTGTGGTGTGACACCCAGCTCGTTTTGCTGGCTGCTGGGTCTCTACTTTGGGACACTTTTTCCCTTGGCGCTGCAATCTGGCCATGCTAGACGGCCTTGCAAACTAAAGTTAAACACCGAGACAGTGCCTAGTGCACCAAAGTGCTACCAGCCATTGACTTTCCCATGAACACCACTTCGTCAGTGTGCGACACCTACAGAGAAGGCAAGACTCCTCATCCAGCCTACGCTTCCATACTTCGTGGTGTTCGCTCCACTCATTGGGGCCCACAGTCCCTTGGGTGACCAGACCCCAGCGAGATGCTGTTCCCCCACTTCCCTGGCTTCATCAGGCTGATTTATAAAGGGATTGTCTGTTTATCAACACGGGGATGCATGTGCAGCCTGACAGCAGAATGAGTGACGGCTGATTGACACAAACTGTAGCAGCAACACTAACCAGCGCTGTTGTCAGCTAACTACAAGAGTTTATCACTGAAAGTTCTACTGCTAAATCAACATTTGTGACTGAAATTTGTCTTCAAGACTCTAAAGGCCAGTGCACACCAGGACGCTCTGCCACGCGGCAAATTGGGCACCTCCGGTAATTTCTATGAATGTACACACACCGGGGCGCGCGACGGCGCTTTTACAACGCGCCGTGATTTGGTTTTGTCGTGGCGCCGCTTCAGAAAATGATCCTGCCAGCACCCGTAGTTTCTTCTTCTACGATTTAAATAATGTACAGTAGAACAGTAGAATGGAAGGTGACGTTAACCACAATCCCTCCACTTCCAATTTACGGGCAAGTGATGCACCAGGCTTTTCTGGGGCACTGCTGTGTCCTGCTGCTTAGTCCACAGCAGCCTCCTTTTCTGGGGCCGTTACCCTCAGGCCCTCTTGTCCTTCCTTCTCTCTCTCTCAGTCCTTTAACCAATTCTATTTCCGGACAATGACTGAAGCACACTTGTCAATGGCAAACAGGTGGGAGGCATTGATAAAATGTCTTTTAAAAACACACAAAATAAAAGCAACTAAACCAGCATCCCACTTGTCCTTCTCACAAGTGGAGAATGAGCCCTCAACTGGAAAATGTTTTAATGAGATAAAAGGACGAAAAGCAAAATCAGATGCTTTGAAACGACAGATTCAGAATGCAATTTAAACTTAAACTTAACAAGCCACAAAAGTGTTGCTACTGTATAATTTGATCTGATTTTTATGACACATTGTCTTAAATTTCAGGCTTGTTCCCATTAGTAACCATTGTTTCTTCCCTTTTTTATTGGCAGCTGCAACAAAATTAGTCACATGGTGCAGCAGCTAAAATTCTAATAAGTCTTTGTAATGACTTGGTTGATTGGTTTTAATAAACGGGTGTCTGTTCTGTGGCTCTGGATGAACCATATTTACATGTTCAGTCCTGGAGGAGATTCTGGTTTCTTCTCTTCTGCGGTTAATAAGAAACGAGAGACGATCCTGCGAGTCGGAAGTGTAATTACGTTTGGGAAACAGAGGGAAAATTGGACCGAACGACCGGAGGCTTTCCAAATCCAAACGCAGTCTTTTTTATGAATGAACTCTTAACTGCAGGCAGCAATAAAACCAAGACTGTACAATGATTCTGCTGATCTGGACTTGGATTAAAGGTGCATTGTGGTACTTTTCATACAAAACAATTAGTATGATACATCAAAAAATATCGATATTGCGATATTGACACGTGCAATATCCATATCGCAAAAATGTGGAATAATTTATTTAATTTTATGCATTATTCATCCGTTTTTAGCGCGAAATGGTTTGACTCCGGCGCAAACGAAAGCAGCAAATTCCTTTTCCTAAAAACACTTTACAAGACAAGTATTTTTATCATGCCGGGTGTTCTGTTGAGATGAGACTCCCATCGAGATGGAATCCCCTCACTAGCTTTTGTGACTCTGCGTGACTTACCAAGCTTCCTGGAATAAATAGTTTACAATTAATTCGGCTAAGTTTAGGCATAATTTGAAGACAAAGTTTAGGATTGGGGCTTGGGCGAGGGTTAACAAAAGTCTTTGAAAATAAAAAAAATACTGCAGATTTTCGAGCACTAACTTTAAACAAGGTTAAGGTTAAGGTTAAGGTATACTTTATTGTCCCCGTAGGGAAATTTGTCCTCTGCATTTGACCCATCCTTCAATGCCTCTGGAGCATCTCCTCAGGAGCAGTGATCGGGGACCCATCTCCAGATATTCTTGCTTGGTCAGGACTACCGTAGCTGGAGGATTTTAACCCTAACGTGCATGTTATTGCAGGGGGGTCCAATCTCGACAGAACACCGGCTCGAAAAGGAAGCCACATCAAGGGGAAATACAACTGCAGCCGCTTCCAACAACTTCACAAGGACCATCACCCTTAAAGTTTCTTTACTCTTCAAACTCCTCAAACTGATCCACTAGAATCCGAAAAACCAAAGGAAAATTCACAGACTGTGGCGTTTTGATTCCTTTGGTTAACGTTAGCTGTGAGTTAGCATATTAGCGCTGCTAACAACGGATCTTTTGCTAACAACACAGCACAACCAAACCATAAACCACAAAGCAAATGGATTAAACACCTCTCTGTTCAACTTTTCTCTGCCTCAGCATCATCTCAAAGTAAGTCCTGCGTGTGTGTGTAATACCTGTGTGTTTAGCGGCTGCGTTCTCGTCTTCTTCTCTTAAAGAATGACTCTTGTAGCTCATGATGACTTAAAACAGACCTGGGCAAACTGCGGCCCGGGGGCCAAATGCGGCCCACAACCCTAACCCCTGGCATGATTTTGAGAAAACAGAAATGTATGAGACAAAAACTTGGGCTACAACAAAAAACTTTTAACATTTCGAGATTAAATTCACAATGTTATTAGAATAAAGTCAAAGCCATATATTTTTTTTTTTTCAATATTTAAGTTGAAGTTTTACAAAATTAAAATTGTATTTTGGATCATGGAGCAACTATTGTGTGTTTTTATGCAAATATTTGACTCGTCCAAGTCCAAGTTCTGACAAATATTTAAAGGTTGTATGAAGGATTTTTCAAATCCAACAACTGTTGCTGTTTTTCAAATGATGCACCTGTGTTTCTCCTCCCAGGGCCACGCCCTTCACTGCAACTGGGCCAATGAGTTACTTAGGAACACTGAGGGTTTGCTTGACAGGTTCAAAGACCAATAGATAACGAGGTACCTCGTTATCTATTGGTCAACGTTTTTCTGGATTTATCATGTCCACAGTTTATATATTTTTATAATAATTTTTTTTTTTAGTATAAGTACAAGGCTGCTACAAATCTATGCAACTGTTTTTGACCAAGACTGACAACAAACAATTTTTGAAAATCCTCCATACAACCTTTAATGTAAAATTACAAGTTTATTCTGCTAAAACTTCTACTTTAGTTTTTTTTTTTTTTTTTTTTTTTTTTTTAAATCATAACTTCTTTAAGTCTTGACTTTATTTTCAGAGAACTTTTACCCTTTTGTTTGTTTGTTATAATAGAGCAAACCTTTTATTTGTACTGGTCATATTCTGTCGAAGAAATCTGTTTGCAATAATGAGAATTTCTTTTACAATGTTGGCATTCCGGCCCTCCACCACTATTCTGGGTTTGGATATGGCCCATGAGTAAAATAATTGCCAACCCCTGATTTAAAACACACAAAAACTATAGTTGTGATTAAACTAGAGATGCACCGATCCGATACTAGGATCAAATATCGGTGCCGATCCAGGAAATTTTGCTGGATCCAGTATCGGCTCCAATGATATCGGTTCAGCCGATATCCTAGTTGTGTTTAATTGGACATAATGAGTCTGATTTATGTCTGATGTTGATCCAGAATGTCTCATAATGTTTGACATTTTATTCTCTCTCTCTCTCTCTCTCTTTCTCTCTTCTCTTTTCTCTAATTCTCTATTCTCTAATTCTCTATTCTCTCTCTTCTCTCTACTACTCTGTTTCTCTTCTTTCTTATTTTCTTTCTCTCTCTCTTTCTCTCCTCACGCTTACTCTTTCCCTTTCTATCTCTCTTTCTTCTCTTCTCTCTCTTCTCTTTCTTCTCTCCATTTCTCTGTCTTTCATTCTCTCTCTAGCTCTTTCTCTCTTTGATCTCTTTTTCTCTCCTTGCACTCTCTCTTTCTTCTCATCTCTTCTCTCTTTCTCTCTCTCTCCTTCTCTCTCTCTCTCTTCTCTTCTCTCCTTCTTTTCTTCTCCTCTTTTTGTCTCTCTCTCTTCTCTTCTCTCTCTCTTCTCTCTCTCCTCACGCTCTCTCTCATAATTTCTCTCTTTCTTCTCTCTCTCTCTTTCTCTCTTTTCTTTCTCTCTCCTTCTTGAGTTGTTCAGTTTTGTCTTGCAGTATTAATAACACTCTATGATCAAAAGTCTTATGTTTTGAAAGGAAAAAAGAGCTATTCCAGTCGTTACACAAGTATCGGTTGATATCGGGTATTGGCAGATTTTCAATTATAAAGTATCGGGATCGGTATCGGAACTGAAAAAGCTAGATCGGTGCATCCCTAGATTAAACTGTGACCTGTCAGCACGTTTGATACGGCGCACAAGCTCATCTTCAGTTCACAGATCTTCAGAAAGTAACAAGCAACTAAGCCTTGGAAAAAGCGTCCTAAAACATGACCCGCACATCGATAAAAATAAGTTAGTAAAATAAATAAGCAATTACTAAGCCGCAAGAATGTGTGCTGTTTATATGCACATCGTTTTAATAATAACAACTTTAAATAAATGCACAGAGAGTTTCTTAAGTGAAAAATAAATATCGCAAAAATATCAAATATCGGCAATCTCAGAGCCATTGTGACCCTCAGATCTTGTCGTATTAAGTCGTAGTTTATAACCAGGATTTCCTAAAAATGGCAAAAGTCTGACAGAATGTTTTGGCTAAGTCTAAAGTAAACGAAGCTGTCTGCGTCTCGTTCCCGTTTGAGACGTCGTAATGAAAACTCCTGCGATTTCTCAGGTCAGCGAAGGCCTCGTGTGTCAGGCCAATATCAGACGGAGATATTTACTCTGAGACGCAGGAAAAAGAGACACAAATCAGGCTCAGACGACAAGACGAAATCACTGTGGATGTGTGTGAGAGAAAGAGAGAGAGAGAGAGAAGATAGAGAGAAATAAGAAGATCTAGAGAGAGGAGTGGGGTAAAAAGAGAGAGGGAGAAAAGATGAGAGGGGGGAGAGAAAGATGGAGAAGGGGAGAGAAAGTCAGGCAACAGATAGAAATTTTGTCTAATAGTTTCTGTGCATAGAATGTCAGTTGGATTGTTTATAATCAAAATCGCTAATTTCTGTACTTATGAGTATTTCCTGTTACCATAGCATTTTCAGAGAAACATTTCTCCTGTGGTGAAATGTTTGCCTTTTTAACAGGAGAGTCTTTAACATGTTTTCACTGTTCGATGTTCTTGATTAGGGCTGGGCGATTTAGCCAAAAATCCTAATTGCGATTTTTTCCCAGGAAATATTGCGATTGCGATTATTTTTGCGATTTTCTCCCACAGCATAAAGACAAGAGCAAAAGTAACACAAAATCAACAAATTATTATAAGAATTGTTACATTTTGCTAGAAATTACCTGTGAAATGATTTTTGGCTAAATTAGATCCAGTGTTGGGTGTAACTTAGTTACTGTAATTACATGTTTGGAGTAACTAGTAGTGTAATTTAGTTACTGTGAAAAGACTTGTAATTAAATTACAGTTACTAACAAAATACTCTTATTCACTTTTAAGTAAAAAAATAAATAAATAATCTACAAAAGTGACTTATTGTGTGAGATAAAACAACAGAGACACAGATCTGCAGCTGGAACAGTGCACAGAATAATTTTTAATATTGATTTTACTGAATTTGAATCTAAGCAACTCTTTTGTTGTTTGCCCTAGTTTAAATGCCAATGATACAATTTTAAATCCCATTTTTGACTGATGTTTGCAATAATGCACACAAAGTAATCCTAAACTAAGTTACTCTCTTGAGGCAATAACTAAGTAGTGTAACTAATTACATTTTCAAAAAGTAATGAGTAACTAATTACTTTTTCAATGCATTTCCCCCAACACTGATTAGATCAACAAGATTAATTAACTCGTTTAATTGTGAAGGTGGATAAAACTATATAGGCTATAGCCTAACCAGCTCTAGTTTTTACAGACATGAACCAGTTATACTGAACTTGTGCAAATTCATTCACTGTTCATTTTTATTTAAGTTCAAATAAGTGATATCTGTAACTTATATTTCATTCCAGAGCTACTCGGTGTAAAATATGCTTTCATATTAAGCTAAGTGTGTTCCCCTTTAACTTTACGCACACGTCTCTCGGCTGCTGCTGCTGCTGCTGCTGCTTCTGCTTCTCCTTCTCCCCCTCTCCGTCTCAACTACTCGCTCATCCAACGCTCCACAGACAGGACAGAAGGCGGGACAATTACCTGTCCCTGTCCACGCAGAGAACCGGAGTGCTCCGTGTTTGGAATTAAAGAGTTAATCCTTCGTTTGGCAGCGCGTCACCGCAGAACACTTCATGTTACAGCGCGGGGGCGGACTCGTAACGCGGTGGGATTTTGAAGTCAGTGGCACACGCACATACGCGCTAAAAGGCAACGAGAAGCGATAGACATTCACCTGAGACAACTATTATGTCTATGTTTCGTGTCACTAACGAAGAGAGTTCGCGGAGAGAGTGGAGAAAAGAGAGAAAGAACGAAGTACAGCGCTGGCTCCAGGCTCACCTCGTTCACCGCCGATTTAAGTCTAAATCCTTTGCTGTAGTTTTGACAAGAGCACAGTTTTACACCGGTGAGCCTGGTATTGTCATTACATGTCGTTGATCTCATGAGCACACGAATTACAGAGAGAAAAGTGAAGCACAAGCACACGGAGGTGTCGGTGGAGCGTAACATAAAGCTGCAGACCGGAGGCGCTGCAGTCACACGGCCGCACTTACACGCAGCGCTTCAATTACTTCCAAAACAAAACTCACGTGGCCAATAATCGCACGTCTCTGCGATTACATAATCGCGTCTTGTCATATCGCGATATAATTGCAAATGCGATTAATCGCCCAGCCCTATTCTTGATATGTATTCATTCATTTAGACTGATGTAGTGAAGCCCCCATAAAAAATACATTTGCAAAGGAAATAATCCTGCTCATAAACACAGAAGTTTTATAAATTTTTTTTCAATATCAATATAAACAAGCACACTATTTTGTAAAACCCTATTTCTATAGACCCATTTACTGTTAGTAAACAAAGATGGCTGCGCGCGCGAACTGGTGCCTGAGTGGTGCCCAGTCTCAGGCTTTTCAAGCTACGCAGGTGCATTTTCATTAAAAAATCGCAAAACTCTCTTTAAAAAACTCAATTTAACGAACGACAAGCGTCTCCAGAGCCATGTACAGTTATCTACTGAATGTTAGCATGACGTTAGTAAGTGTCCCGACATTCAGCGACCTGATATTTACTTACATTTGATGGAAAAACTCATGTGCACAAGAGAAAAGCTTTGAGCTACAAATCCCTTGATGAGTTTGACGACGTAATTTGCGGGAAAAGCACAGGAGGGAGTTACCGTGACATTGAGTTACGTGACATTGCTTAAAGCGAACCCTGACTATAATCACATGTTTGCCCTGAAACACTTCTAATATAATCACTTATATAAATAAAGGACAAAAACCTTGAAAGTATTTGTAGTTTATCAAAATAGTGTTTTAAAGAAATGACATGGCTGCCATTTTGTCCTGGCTGTTGACGTCAAATGGTTGTCTGTCTGCCCTCTGGTGGTTGTCAAAGTAACAGGCGTCAGCAGATAACTAAGCAACATGAATTATTCAGTTAAATCTTTTCAGTTTGAGCTGGAGTTTGGCCAAATACAGAACCATTATGTGGAATCTAGTAAAACTGAAGATAATCAAGAGGAAGATGCAGGAACTGGACACTGTCAGTGGTGTTTTTGTTTCAACTGTTCACCGATCGAACCACAGGAGTAACTATGGCAACAACCAAAAGCAACCATTTGATGTCATCAACCCAGAATGCATTGTGTCTGGACAATATGGCGGCGCCCAGTAGCTCAAAACAATGCAGATTTTATAATAATGATAAGCAGTTATATATTTGTTTGTAATTTATTTGAGCAACATGAGCTGTACTAGCATTTGAGCCATATTTGTCTTCATAGCCAGGGATCCCTTTAAGATTTTTGTGCAAGTTGTGTTAATTATTATCAATTATCAGTGGAGAATTAGACTCACAGTAAACTGCACCTGTGGCATTATTTTGTGCTGATTTCTACAGAAGATTATTGTATAAAAGACTCAGAGGATATACTTACATGACTCTGAGGCGATGTATTTGTTTTGATAGTGATCCACCATTTTTTCTATAGATTTTAGCGGCTAGCTAGTTAGCCCGAAAAAATCATGAGTTATAAAATGTGTCACTGGTGCAAACCCAAGGAACACATTAGGAATGGTCAGAGCTTTGTTTGAAGTCATTGTTAAGTTTTCTAACCGTTTAATATCGTTAGTACAGCTTACTCGTTTTGTAAGAAACTTATGGGGAAACTCTGCGGAGGGCACCAGTGCGGCTCCGCCCCCAAAATGACGTAGGCTCTGAACGGGTCTATAGAGGGATTTTCGGTCGACATCACTTCCCCCACTGCGCAGAAAAAGACGCTTTCCATTTACTTAGCTGGGGAAACTTCTTTGAATAAAACAATAAAACAGGACGAGAGCAGCTTTTGATTATGTATGAAGCTGTATGAAACCTTTCATTCATGTTGAGTCAATTTTGAATTTGCAGTATAGTAGCAGTATATTTAGTTTAATTTATTTTTCATAATGTGGGTACATTTTTTCAGCAGAGGGCACTATGCCAGTCTGCCTGTCTTACCTGCAGCTTCCTGTGCACTGATTAGATTCAAATATAGGTGTGCACAGGCCCTCTGTTGCCTCTCTCAATGCAAGGAAGAGGGTGGAGATGGTGTTGGTTTTCAACCTACTACTGCGTTTGATGGTACCTCTACAACTGTTAACCTGCTGCTAAAAACTGTGAAAATAAAGCAAAGAAAGCTGAGTTGACCCCGTGTCCTCCATTGTCTTCTGGGTTTTTTCAAGTTCACCTTGCATTGACTTTAACATAGAACTTGACATTCATAACCCTCTGAATGAATGGTTTATTTATATAGCACATTTGCACAGACAGATGACTCAGTGACGGTAAGCTGCTCTGGGTAGCCTAAATACCTGGCGCCTCAACCTCCGGTCAACACCAAGTGTTCCCTACATGTTATTGGTTGGTGGGGAAACCGGAGGAAACCACCCAGACACAGGGAGCCACCTGCAGACGTTTGGCTTAGCGGTACAAGTAACTTTTCTCCACTTGATGACTTCATAGTGAGCTGTGGAGGATTCTACTTTCACAGTGGACCCTGGAGCAGACCCTTCCACGGCTCACTATGAACCCTTTTTTAAGCTCAGTGATTGGACAAGAAAAGGAGAAGAGAGGAATAATCTTCTTCACCAAACGCAGACTTGATCGTGTGACAAACCAACACATTTCTTTGCAAAAAGTGACATAAATGATAAACAGAAGTAGGTTCTTGTTTACACCAGCCAGTTACAAACAAACATGGAAGTCTTTTTGTGAATCATCTTTATTAATTTACTTTATTAAAGTGCCAGTGTTAAGTGTGAGCATCATTAACATAAGTATCCCAAACCGGTCTGAGGCTGATGGAAACATGGCTAGAGAGGGAAATGTGTTTAATTAAAGAATCCCCATGGAATCTTCTCAGAGATGCTTCACATGTCGCCGCGGAGACCAGGTGGCAGCGCAGCAGAAAACAGGCGACATCACAGAGGGAACCAGGCCATTTATACAAACATACTATTGTCATATCATCATCATCATCAGTTTATTATCTTTAAAACACATTCACATTCAGTTTTAGCATTTGAAACATTCATTTTATAAAGGTTATTCGGTGTACTCCTTTAGGTTGACGTGCCGTTCATGATTTAAAACGTCAGGTGTGTGAAACGCTGCGCTCTGATTGGCCCCCGCGGTCAGAGCCCAGGTGCTGTCGCCGTGGAGACCGGGCAGGTGTGTCCTCCTCGGCTGAAGGGACAGACTGTGGGAGGTGTTTCATTAGCGACGAGGAAAATGCAGCGACGGAAACCAACAACAAACAACAACAACATTATTAAAGTGTAAACCTGCAGCTGTGAAGGAACGTTTGAATAAAGGTCAGACAAATTTAACATTAAACTCTAAATACTTACTTATAGCCACTCGCTTGCTTCTATAGAGATGATATTGTTTTTCTTGTGTGGCATTAAAGTATCTACTTTGATGTAATCTCTGATTATACCTCTGCAATATGGACATAAAGGGATCTGCCACTTTTACATCAGTACATCAGGTGCAGGCCTCCTGCTGTGGCCAGTGTCAGAACGCCTCTCACACACTGACTGTGAGCGGGTTCGGCTCGAGACTGGTGCGGGTTTTTTCAAAAGTGCTGTGTACACCAGCTCCAATCCACTGCAATCCCTATTTGCCCAAAACTGCACAGAATTACTGACTTGAGAACCACATCAGACCGCTGCAATCTCAGGGAAAAATAGACTCCGGATTCTTTGTGTGATTCCTGGACGTTGGTGACTTCACCAACGTCCGTGTACGACGAGGGTGCATTGTTTGTAAGCACTGCCAAAGGCAGAAGACTTAGAAACGGACCTGGTGCTTTTGGCACCCTTGGCAAGATTTCCCTTTTGCCTCATGTTCTACAACTTCTCTCGCCGCGATAATTTGTTCATCAGCTGTTTGTGGTCATAACTAGTGATGGTCAAAAAGAAGCAAGACTTTGAAGCTTGTACCGAGTTGAAGTGGGCGTGTCCAGTGAAGCCTTGAAATGAACAGTGGTTCAACAGCAAGAAAATCACATCATCGAGGCTTTGTGAAAAATTTATAAAATCAAGGAAAATACCGACTGAGCAGAAAATACTATATAAATATCCTTGTTACAATAAATAATGACAAAAGTACATAAACATGAAAAGAAGATAATTAAAACAAATGTTATATTATTTGTGATACATTGGTCTCTCCAGGTGAGGGCAGTATTTTTTTTATTAAGGCTGCAATTTGGCGCCCTCACCATCAGATGGCGCCCTAGGCAATCGCCTAAACGTGGACCAGAGTCAGGACTAAACGTGGACCAGAGTCAGGACTAAACGTGGACCAGAGTCAGGACTAAACGTGGACCAGAGTCAGGACTAAACATGGACCAGAGTCAGGACTAAACATGGACCAGAGTCAGGACTAAACGTGGACCAGAGTCAGGACTAAACATGGACCAGAGTCAGGACTAAAGGTGGACCAGAGTCAGGACTAAACACGGACCAACTTCAGAAAGATGTGGTATTCAAACTTCATTTCTTTTTTTTTTAACACCTTTATTGCCGGCCGGTCGCGCCCGCTCGTTTTTGCTCTTTTACACGTTCCCGTTTCACAGGCACGCCTATTTTTTAAGCAAGCACGGCAAGTTAGACATCATTGTAAAGCTTAATTTCTCAACAAACCGGCTATATAATTTGTTTTCATGTGACAATCAACTCCATCAAGAAATAACTAATAATCCGCCATCATATTCAACTTGAGATTATCGCAAATTTTTTTTTTTTTTTTTTTTTTTTTTTTTTTTTTTTTTTTTTTTTAATTGCATTTACAAAAGCATACAGGCTCATGAAATATCCAACAATTCAGTTGAGCAGGTCAAAATTTTGACAAACAGAGAAAACAAAACATAAATGAGAAAGCCACATATCAAGGGGTCACAGGATTCAGCACCAATGCATCCATATTATTTTGTAAACAAAGTGCATTTTTAGATTTACAACAGTGTAAAGAGTCTTTCAGCAATGATAATTCCAAGAGAAAAACTTTAAATAAAGGTTTAGTGTTACCAAATTTACATTTATGAATAAAAAAAATTGCCATAAGTATCAAATTATTAATTGTAAAGTTCTTTGATTTGTCCTCCAGTGTACTACCAAATTTAACAACATTATAATTGAAAGGATGAATGTCCAAATTATTCCGATGAGACCAGGCACAAAAACTCTCCCAAAAAATGTTCGAGTATATACATGAAAAAAAAAGGTGTTCTTCAGTTTCAATATTATTAGCACAAAACGCACATACATTGTCTTCTATATTGAATTTTGAATGTAAAAATTCTTTACATGGGTAAATGTTATTCAATAATTTAAAACGAATTTCTTTAGCTTTGGGTGTAAGTGGGAATTTAAGATAATTACATCTAATTTTTTAATTTTTTGGGGTGTAAAGCTCTCCATAATACATCGCCTTCTTAGAGGCATAGGAAAACATTCATTAGTTAAGACAGATCTTAAAAACTTATTGTCACATTTTTTATCTAAAAAGTTTATATTCTGAATATTCAAGGGGTATAAGACGGGAGTATGTATTGTGTACATCAAAAAACCTTTGATGGTACATGACAAGAGCTTGTGGAATTGCATTAATAACTTGCCTGAATTTATTTTCCGAGCAAACAATATTATATTTTTGCACAAAGTCTGGGAAATCGAGAAAATTTCCTCTCTCATCCATTAAATGTAACATTGACCAAATACCTTGTTCAGCCCAGTCTTTGTAATAAAACGATTTTTTCCTGATCAAAATATATCTGTTATTCCATAATGGCGTGTCATGGGGTGAGAAGTATGTTTGTAAATTAATTTCCAGTACTGGAGAACTTGTTCATGGAACTTGAAAGTTTTATAGGCAATTTAGACAACTCAAAATCACATTTAAGGAGAAAACTACGCCACCAAATTTGGAGAAGACTTTTGCAGGGAGACTAAACCAGAAACTGTCTAAGTTTTTAATGAAATTCTGTAACCATTTTAATTTTAATGCGCCATTCATTGGGTCAAAATCAATTGCGTTCAGTCCACCTTCTTCTACAGATTTTATAACATCGTTTTTTCTTATATAATGGTGCTTATTTTTCCAAAGAAAGTTAAAGTTATTTTGGTTAATTTGTTTGATGACTTTTTGCGGTATGTTTAAAGAATATGCCGGGTAGATTAATCTAGAGAGACCTTCCATTTTTGATAGTAATAGTCTTCCAAAATTGAAAGATCTCTTTGCAACCACATGTTCATAATTGTTTTACTTTTCTTAATTACGCTATCAAAATTATGTTTCTCTCGATCTACTTTGTTTTTAGTTACAACAATCCCCAAATATTTACTTGATTTTTGACAGGTATGCCATATAATGATACTAGAGGATGGTCGTGAATGGCCATTAGCTCACATTTTCCCATATTTAAATAGAGACCAGATGCTTCTGAAAAACGAGTTATAATTCGCAGAGCTATTGGTATTTGAGCCTCGTTTTTCATAAAGAGCGTGGTGTCATCTGCTAGCTGACTTATTGAAAGAGGATAACCTAAGACATTAAATTTTTCTAACTCCCCACTCGTTTTGATCATAATGCTTAAAATTTCTGCTACTAAAATAAATAATAGTGGGGAGGCGGGGCATCCTTGGCGTATCCCCCTTTAACATCAAATCTTCTACATGTACCAGAAGGTAACAAGACAGCACTACTAATATCATTATACAGCATTTCTATAACTTCACAGAAGACATGTCCAAAACCAAAATAACGTAAGGTGTCAAACATAAAGGAATGTTCGACACGGTCAAAAGCCTTACAAAATCCAAGAATAAAATAAAACCATTATCTTCAATTGTATCACCATAGTCCAATAAATCAAGAACCAGTCTAATGTTATTGTGAATTGATCGTTGTTTGAGAAAACCAGACTGAGATTCGCTGACAATTTGAGAGATACCTTCTTTAAGCCGATTGAAATAACATGAGCTAACAACTTGTAATCTACATTGAGTAAAGTATCGGTCTTAAATTGTCCAAATATTTCTTGTCTTTTCCAGATTTAGGAATAAGTGAAATGAGACCCTGTTTATAGTAGTCATCAGAGTTCTGTTCTTGACGCATTCTTGTATGGCGAGGAAAAAAAAGTCCTTAAGATCTTCCCAAAAGTGTTTATAAAAGTCCGATGATAGTCCATCCTGTCCAGGGGATTTTCTAAGGGATAGTTGTTTAACAGCATTGTCCAGCTCAAACATTTCCAATATTTGAGTCCAATAAGTCCTTAAACTCTGGGTTGATGGATGGAATTGATGTTTAATACTTTCCAAAAGTGAATTGTCTCTGTCTTGTTCAGATGAAGTATAGAGATCTTTGTAAAATTTGTAAACTTCCTCACTAATCATTTTGGGTCTGTACATTCAATGTCATTTATTATTAATGTATTAATAGTGTTCCTCTCTTGTCTCCTTTTCTCAAGGCCACAAAAATACGCCGTATTCCGTTCACCCTCCTCAATCCATTTTTGCTCTTGACCTTATGAAGGCTCCTTTGGCTCTCCTAGTGCTAATTCATCAATTTAGTCTTCAAATTTATAAAAGCAGCTTTGTCTGAATCTAGCATGGGAGTTTTCTTACAATAATCATCCAAATCTTGTATCAATTTACGTTCTTGTTCTTTCAATTTTCTCGCTCTTTGTTTCCAAAATCTATTGAATCTGCCTTACCTTAAATTTAAAAAATTCCCATCTGCTACAATAGCTGCCAATTGACACATCAAATTTAATATCTAATATTAGTTCTTAATTATGTCACAAAAATCTTGGCATTTAAGAAAGTCAGAATTAAATTTCCAACAAGTATTTCTTTTATTTCTCTGATTCTGATTCTAACTTTATAGACAATAAACAATGATCAGTTAAGGGAGCGCTTGACATATCCACTTCTGCTACAAAATTGTGAGTTCTGGAGCTGTTAACCAGAGATCAATTCTAGATCTTATACTCCCATTAGGTTTGATCCAAGAATATTGTCTAACATTAGGATGTTTATTTCTCCAAATATCTATCAAGGAAAAAGATTACAAAAGTCAACAAAGGTATTATTATAATGGGTATCTGTAAATTTTGTTGGGTATCTATCAAGATATTCATCAGGTGATAGGTTAAAGTCTCTCCGAAGAGTAATAAATCTGTGTGGTATGATCTTTTATAGAGAGAAACAACATCTGTGATTTCCTGTAATAAAGCCTTATTCTGAGTGTTGTTGTTGTAACCATATAGATTTGTTAAAAATTAGATAAGTTTTTGTCCATATCAATAACTGCAATCAACCAATGACCATTAATATCTGCCTTGTATGAAACTACATTACCCGGACACTTATTGAAACCAAATGGCAACACCAGCAGATCTGTTGCTCCCATGGCTGAAAAGAATTTTGTCTCCCCATTGTGTTGTCCAGTAGGTGGCATCAGAGGCACATGAATGAGTTTCTTGGAAAAATATACAATGGCTTTTAGTCCCTTTACAGTGCAGGAAAATTGCTTTTCTTTTCACATTGTCTTTCAACCCCCTTGTATTGAGTGAAATGAGGTTTAAGTTGGCTTTCAGAACATTCATCCGCTGGATAACCTCGCAGCAAAAGAAACGATAATAAAAAACTTTAAAAGTTAAGTGTAGCTAAAGTGCTTTAATGTACAAAAAAGAAAAGAATTATTATTATTATTATTCCCTCCTGAAAAACAATATCCCACATAACGGGGTGTACTTATTCTGTAATACGGGCGACCATTAATGTAACCATGGGGTCCTCGAAAATAGGCTTTTTCACCTGCCTGACGCGCTTGACTGATGCGGGGCCAAAGTGCTGCTCTGGCCAACCTGTCCTCCTTCGTGAGGTCTTCTGCGAAACGAACACCCAGCATTCTTACAGACAGAAGAGGTCTTTGGTCATCTTCCAGAATCCATCCCTGTGCTGACGTCTTGTAAACTGGACGATTACATTTCTCATTCTACTGTCTGATTTTGGACCAAGCCTGTGTACTGTATCAACAATCCCCTCCATATTTTGTTCCACTGAGGAGCGATCTTCTTGAGAAGATTGATGACTTCGGCTCTGGTGTCTTCATTCATGGTCTCTTTCATGCCTTTAATCCGGAGATTCCACCTTCTTTTATATCGATCATGTTCTTTACATTTTTCTTGCAAATCAACATTTTCAGCACGCACTCGCTCCAACTCTTTCTCCACAACAGAGACCTGACTTTGCAATCTTTGATCTCAGATGCATTAAACTCGACTGCTTTCGACAGGCTGGTCAGCATTGCACAATTTTGTGTTAACTTTGTGTCAATTGTTTCCATTTTTCTTTCTTGTGTTTCAAATCTCTTATTTAACAAGTTGATTGCAGCCAAAATAGCAGTGCTTGGCCCTTCTCCATCACTTGGTTTTGATAATTGCGAATATGTTCACCTTTAGATGGAGTAGAAGGAACCGATTCACTTGAGTCATCCAGGCTCCTCTTGCCGCTGCCGCGCTCTGTCTCCATTTGCTCGTCTGCTGCTGCTGTCGGGCAATAATCATGGCCACTTTGTTCCGGTGAAACAAGGATTTGCTTCGGTTTTTGATGGGACATTTTTAGCGTACTACTTTCAAGGAAGCGTTATTACGTTTTCTTCAAGTCAGTCTGAGTGGGAATAGTGAGTCAAAAGATAACTTTGGAGGGAATTTACCAGGAGCTCACAACAAACTAGACCGCTCAAGCCGCCATCTTGCCGGAAGTCCGAGATTATCGCAAATCTTACCTTTATGATGATTTTTCCATACTTGGTCTGAGTCAATCCACAGTCAACTGCACTCATTTAGTCCGTGATATCTGGCAGAAAAACAATATCCACTTGTATTTTCCCAAAGTAAATCCTCCGGAAGAAATAATCCAGCAAACCAGTGTTTCTCTTCTGTAAAAAAGTCCATAAAACTAAACATTGCAACTTTTTCTCCGGGTAATAAAAGCGTTTTCCTTTTGCCGGAAGCCGGCATGTTGGGTGTCATTCTTTTCCTCTCATTCTTAGCTACAAAACGAGACCAAATACATGCTTCTATGCCGCCGCGTTCGTCTGGTACGTCCCTTTGAACACAACAAACGCTCTCATGCTACGTCATCTTTACGCACCGCTCCTTGTGTTTGGCCAACGATGACGTAAATACGTCACAGAATTTACCGTAAAACTGACTAAATCGTGCAGGGCAAACCTTCAGCTTCACAACGATAGGTTGGATGAGATATCGGCACCAAACGGTGCTCCCCAAATCCTGTGCGTAATGCGCGGAGGTACGGTAAAATCCAAGATGGCGCAGACAGAGGATTTTTACGGAGCTCGTTTTACCGGAGTTTTTCAGCTTTTGGGTCTTTTTTACTGAAAGATACTGCTCTAAAAGAAAAGTGGAAGACAGAGAGTGTGTCGTAAGACAAGTCTCACGCCTTTGTTCTGGATATATTTATTACGAGAAGTGATTCAGACGAGAGAAGAAGAAGAAAACACCAGGCTACTTTGACTTGTGAGTATTTCAAATGTTTTTACTTTAGAAACAATATATTTATGACACGTTATTTTATAATCATTGTTGTATGACTTCTGTGTGCATAATAATTATGATGCTAAATAAATATGAACTATACTTTTGCTGAAAAGTAAACTTTCATAGGACTGACTTACTAAATAAAATGAAATAAATAATAACATTATACAATACAAGCTTTATTATTATTATTATTATTATTATTATTATTATTATTATTATTATTATTGTGGTAAACAAATAACAAATGTACTAAGAGTGCTGTTTTTTCCCAGTGACCTGTCCCAGTTGGAGATCATGTTCTTGATCATCAGTGAAGATGGAGCTGATGAAGAGGACTTAGACCAGGGCTGATGAAGAGGACCGGTAATGTGAGCTGCTTGTCCAATGGATTTCATGTGGAACTGTTTTTTACTGACATGATTCTTGCACAATATTATACATTAGGCTTGTCACTAATATAGAAGTTCTGATTTATATCATTTGTTCTCTTGATTTCGCGTCTCACTAAAACATAAAATGGGTCCGCTTTGACTGTTACTTTGAGCTATTGCACTTTGGTTTTTTTGCCAAGATCATAATAAAATGTGTATAAATATTATTCCAGTCTGCTGTATAATGGAAAATTCATGACCACATAGCAAAAAAAAATTTTTTTTTTTAGAAAAGTTGTAAAACATCAGCTTGAAGGGAAATTGAAGCAATCAGAACATGAAAATGCATGTTTTATGGTCATTTGTGAGCTAAAATTCTTGTAAGACACTTTGGCACATTTGGCACATATTTGGATAGCTTGTTCCGAATTTACCTTTTTATATAAAATTACCATAATCTTCAAAATACTTATTGCTGGATGTCTGAAACTTTACACAGTTGTTGTCAACAAGATAAACATCAAGTGTGGTGCATGTCAGAAACATACAATGAAGTATAACTGTCCTAGGGCCTCTAGAAATTAAAAATATTTAGGCGAGGATAAAAAAAATCAATTTTTTAAGTTTTTGAGCTTGTATAGTCAATTTGTTTTAAGCACTGACAGCCTTTATGTGCATATCTCCAGAAACTAGAAGGCCTGAACTTTAAAATGATGTATCACATCAGCATGTGGACTGTAAACTCTTCTTTTAATAAGCAATATCATTTGGGTATGCCAAACGATTGTGCACAGACACCAATGAACAGGATGTTATCAGGTTAACTTAATTTCTGTTGCATTTTCAGATTCTGCTGTTTAAACGTGTCTCCTTTAGTCCCTCAGGCGGTCGGTTTGATTTAATCCGGTCGTCTCTTCACATTTCAGCCGCTGCAGGTCCATTTCAAACCGAAAAGTCAAAGGCAGAAGAAGAAGAATGAGCCAATCACAGTTCAGAGCAGGAAATACATCTGACTTCATTTAACTCTGAGCAAGAAAAGTCCATTTGTGAGAGAACGGATGGAAGAGTGTTTCAGTGTGAGAGAGAGAGAGGGAGAGAGAGAGAGAGAGAGAAAGAGAGAGAGGGAGAGAGAGAGAGAAGAGGGAGAGAGAAGGAGAGAGAGGGAGAGAGGAGAAGGAGAGGGAGCAATGGAGAGAGAATTGGAGAGGGGAGGAGACAGAGGAGGAGAGAAGAGAGACAGCAGATAAATAAGAAAGAGGACAGAGAGTGAGGGAGTGACAGAGGGAAAGAGAAAAATGATGAAAAGAAAGAGAGACCTTGTGGTCTCCTCCCTCTCTCTTGCTTTCTCGCATCTTTTTCTTGTTCACTTTCCCTTCTCGCCTTCTTTCTCTGTCCTGCTTTCTCTTTGTTTCTCCCTCTTTTTTATCTTCACCTGTATCTCCTCTTTCTTTTCAGTCTCTCTCCCTTTCCCTCTTTCTTCTTCCTCCCACTCTCTTTCACTCTCTCTTTCTCCTCTTTTTTCTAATCTTCCCCCTCTCCACCTATCCTTTCTCTCTGCCTTTCTTGCTTCTTTCTCTTGTCCTCGTTTTCTCTCTCTCCCTCTCTCATCTTTTTTTTCCTGTTCCCCTCCTCCTTCCCTCCTTCTCTCCTTTTTCTTCTTCTCTCTCTTTACCTCACCTCTCTTCTCTTTTACTCTTTCTTTCTCTATCCACTTGCGCTTGTTTTCTCTCTCCCTTTGTTTCTCTCTTCTCTTTTTCTCCCTCTTCTTTCTTTCTCTCTCTTTCCCTTCTTATTCTCTCTCATCTCTTGTTTTCCGAGTCTCCCCTTTCTCTGTCCTTCTCTCTCTCCATTTCTCTTCATCTCTCTCCTTTCTCTTTCTCCCTCATTCTCTCATCTTTCTTCCTTTGTCCTCCTCCCTCCTCTCCTCTCTCTCTCCTCTCTCACTGTTGATTTAATTGAACCAAATAAAACACAAACCAATGCACTTGTGTTTTTACGACTTTAATAGAAGCACCGACTGTACACAAAACATTTAATATGATACATCTTCTGTTCCATCATCAAAACATCTGATAATATAGTTTACGTTCATGCATGCTTTAAAGTCAATAATAACAAACAAACAAAAAACAAGACCATATATACTACTAAATATGAGATTAACAAGATTATTGGATAAAAAGAGTAACTTCTGACAACGTAAATGATTAAGGCACTATAGAAAGAATAAACAGGTCACACTTCCTGCTTTTTAGAGCAATTATTAAATCAGTTTTGTACTTTGGATTGTAACGCCATGGTTTTGTGTCATAGTCTTTTGAACTACAGTCTATTTTGTGAATAAAAGTCAAATATTTCATTTAAAAGGTCTATATGGTTTATTTTTCCACTTCATAATTTAGTTTCTTCATCCAAAACAGCTGGCATTGAGTTTTGTTCTATTTACACACGTTTAGCACAAATCCTGCACATTATAAAGGCTGGATTCTTCTGTCAAACTGAAAACACGCTGTTCCACCTTGTGATGTCATTAAAGCTACTATCACAATGACCCGTATACGAATAAATTGTTTGTACAAATCTCACAGCTCGTACAACTCTGGACTTCGTATGATGATCGTTGTAAAATATTATTTAGGTGATGAATACTGGTAATAACAGAAACCCATAAGCGGACAAGATGGAGGAGGCACTTGTTTTAGTGACCTTCAAGGTGAAGAGTTCAGGGACGTAGGAATTTCTGACAAGCGTGAAGGAGAGACTGTTTTCCTACTGTTTTCTTACGGTAGACTTTCAACTTTCACCAGCAACTTACAGCATTCTTGGAGAAATTAAGCCGTACGGTATCCTTGTGTGTGCCCTAATGCTGGCTTCCGACCAGACAACTTTTATGCATCAAAATTTGCACGTTAAAGTGTATTTTGACGCTAAATCGTGGCTACAAAATTTCAAAGCTGACACCCCAAACACTGTAAACCCGAAAAGTTGTGATTACTAAAGTTTGTTAAGGAAACCGGTTCCACGAAACAAGATTAGTTTTATAAATATCATAAACTAAACAGCATTAGTTCAGCTGACCTAAATAAATAGTAGTCTCTGCTTTTACTTATTAGTTCATTTAACTCATCTCCAAACCCCTTTTATGTCATCTGTACTGATCATCTTAAGTACAAACAATTAAACCAATCTTGTTATCACGACTAATGCTTATATTGGCTATATGGTTTATATTTTTAAATTAATTGAATTTCTACTTTTTAAACTGTAAAAATTAGACAATGATTTCTTTTTAGCACATTTATTTTTTTTTACAAAACATTTAGAAAGAGAAATGAGTCAGTTTTTTTTTTTACATTAAGTCTTGACAGCTGTCTTTGATTCTTGTTTGTCTCTTTCTTCAACATATACAGTATTTGATCCTGCCCAGTGACATGCAGGCAGCCATACAGGAGGGGCTCATGTGACAAAGTGTATCCTGAAAAAATAAGAGAAAACACAGAAAAACACAAATTACTTTTCAAAAATAGTCTAATCAGAGCATTGTTTATGAGGTGAAAATGAATAAATACTTACTATGAAGGATCATTAGTGACCAGGGAGACTTTAAGTCATGACACTTGAATCTCTTAAACCTGTGAAGAGAAATACAAATTCAACTGTCAAGTTTTTTTAACAAACCTTTTTATATAATGTGATCAAACACTTTCATGATCATATAGAGCAGACACACCTTTGTCTGTGGTGACAGTCCAGTGACTCACATGTTTATGAACAGACACCTAAAAACATACAACAAAATATGAATATAAGATTTAAATAAACATGTCTGAGTCATGACCAGAGAGAAAACCTTTACCTGATGCTGTAGTTTCACTGGCTCTTCATCTTGTGCACTGCAGAAAGCCCCTGGACAACAGAACATTTAACACATTTAATTCAAAATGCACAAGCTTAGTTTGCTACGTTTTTCAGCTAAACTCGTTTTTAAGTTGTAAGTGTGAACATGTCAGCAGGATAATGACCAAATGATAAGAATAAAAACATGTTTTACCTGAACTGTACTGTCTATTTGACATTAAAAACTATATTTTTTGTAATTTTGTCTAATCTAGTAGGAAGTCTGAGGCCATTTGGACATGTCTGGACTAAACCCAAGAGGAGATTGTATCTATCTGACATTCAAAGTAGATAATCTTGCACACAGTATTGAACATGAGCATTAAAAAGAAATAAATTCAAGTCTTAACTGTTAAATAAGTGCAAAATGAAGAGAAAAACTCACCAGCAGCAGCTTTCTTTGTGTGAGCAGCAGAGTAGACTGAGTAGAACTGTTACAGTTTGAATTTGAAAACAGGAAGCTCCTCCTTCAGAAGCTCCTCCCTCTGACTGAAACATATCATGTTTAGTTGTCTTTACTAATGGTTATTCAACATTACTAATTGAGGTGAAAACTAGTTCAAACTGTGTATCTTGTTTAGTGATGATGCAAAACAAAACAATAATGGTAATCACAACAAAAAAATATAAGCTAAAACATTATCCGGGTTTACAGTGTAGGCGCCCAAAACTCCCCGAGGGACAAGAACACTCTTTACCCCCTGACGCTCCTCTTTGAGTTACCACTTGTTTGCAAAAAGCTTTGTTTTGCTCGTAGACAGATCACTGAGAGAGAAGGAGAGAGATGGAGGCTTGCTGCCATAATAAAACGTAACTTTCTCTTCCTTCATGTGAGGCATTGTCAGTCCAGATCATGTCTGTCAAAACACGCAAAGTTGTTAAAAGACTTCAGTTAACAGTTCTCCTTTCCTCTTGATGTAAGAGGAGAACATGTCACATGTCACAGGAGTGTAGTTTCTGATTGGCTGACGCCGACTTCCAACGCGTCTGAAGATTTTCCCAACTCCTTGAGCTTCCACTTCGCAAGACGCCGCATTTTCAGATGCAGAAAGGTGCATCAACAGACACCCCTGACGAATACGCACAGCAAATTCGCTTAAACGCTCAAGACACAGGTTTACATTGACTTAACACTGAAAATAGACGCAAAAATGGAAATACACTGTCCGGTCTGAACGCACCATAAAACTTCCCTAATGAGTCTTTACGGTAATCCTACATCTATTTTATATCGTTTGAGAGCTGCGCGGTCTTCCTAGGTCCAACTCAATCCTTTATTAAGTTGTTTCTAGCTATTAAACCTTTCATAAACCGTAGCAATAACCTGATTGTACACCAGCAAAACCTCAAAAATTGCTCATGTTACATGTAGGCTTCGTCTGAAAATGTGTTTATGTGCGTTTGTTTCTTTCTTTTTCACTCGAAACACCTTTTATTCCCACAAAGTTCAGCCTACGAACCAGGCTATGAACTAACGAGTGTTCTTACAAGCGCTGTTTTTTTCGTAACAACGCCTCAAGAATGACGTAGGGAATGAGCAAAAAGAGGTTGTAGCAGCTCGTACGGATCATTGTGATCGAGGCTTAAGAGGTGATACAGGAAGTGCTTCACTATATTTGTTTAATGCCTTCACTAGAAGCATTTTATTTACTTTAGTCTTGAATTTGATGAGTTCACTCCAGTTCTGGGTCAGGTATCGTAGGAAACTGTTCTGCAAACTGAACTGCAAACGGTTCCCAAAAAGCAGGAAGTGCGGTCGTCCATTCAGAGTAAAAACAAACAAAGGTAGAAATTGGCAGTAAATTAAAAAAGCGATGAGACATATGACTTTGATAGCAGCTTGTTTGTGATTGTATTGTTTAATCTGTGCTGGCGACGGGCTTCTTCCTCACGACTCTCCGGTTCTGTCGGGGCAGGGAGCCGGCAGGGTTGGCAGGTGCGCTGGCAGGTGCAGAAGCCTGTTTGACCTTCAGTTCGTCGATAAATGTCTCCACAGCCGTAAACTTCTCGGTGAGGTCTCCCAAATGAGCCTTCAGGGCGTTGAACTCTTTGTACAGATCGTCCAGAGCCTCAGACAGCGGCTGGATCCTGAAAAATACACAGAAATACCCAGATACGCAGTAGATTTAGCTCCTAAAGCCAATATATCTGACATTACAAGTACAAAAAACTGGTAGCACTGAAACAAACAACCTCTTGCTGGTGGAATGTGGAGCGTGAAAGGAACCTGAGCTGGTGCAACTTGGGCTATGAAACGCTGAGGTCGTAATGGATTCCAAATTTTTAGCTTTGAGAGAGTGAGGAACAAGTTGGTCACATTTTAAAATAAGAAAATGGTTGTGTCACTTTAGATATTTTGCTCTGTCCAAATCTGTGAAAGCAACAGTGGCACTCGACTGAGCATTTTGGATATTTTACAAGTCAATAAACTCCTAACACTCAGCCCAACTCTTCAGACCTAGAGCACAATAAGAGCTGCTCTATATTATTCTCTACAAATTCCACTCAAACTCCAGCCCAGTGTGTTTAAAGAGAGAAAGCACAAGCGTCTGAGCTGAGGTTTATTTGACTTTGGTCCTAATGTGTTTCTGTGGTCACAAGCTCCACATCTGCGTTTCTATTTTCACTTTCGGGCGGAAATCTCATTCTGTGGAAACTGCAGTGAACTCAGACTCGGTTTATAACTTTAATTTCCAGTCTCTATACACAAACAAGCCTGGAGATTCTGTTTGGCCGAAGTGTAGAGGAGAGCTTTGCTAATGGTTAGTTCTTTTCTGAGGTGTCCACAGTGAATTTTCTACTGTGTTTTTACCTGGCGTAGTCCGACAGCAGACTCTGTACATGTGTTTTTACCTGGCGTAGTCCGACAGCAGACTCTGTACATGTGTTTTTACCTGGCGTAGTCGGGCAGCAGACTCTGTACATGTGTTTTTACCTGGCGTAGTCGGGCAGCAGACTCTGTACATGTGTTTTTACCTGGCGTAGTCAGGCAGCAGACTCTGTACATGTGTTTTTACCTGGCGTAGTCAGGCAGCAGACTCTGGTGGTCGTTCATCAGCAGGTTCTTCATCTGACTCATGATGTCGTACTTCCAGTTGTCCAGGACCTCGGTCAAATTAGCCACGTTTTTCATGTTCACTTTATCGGCTGCAAAGACACAGGATTTACACTTAACCCCTGCCAAACACTGAGCGCGAGTTGGGTGCAGGTGGGCACCAGCGCAAGTCCTGCAAGACTTTGCAGGACTTTCAAGAAATTGCTTCAAACTAATGTCCGGCCCTCTGATCTGACCCTCAAATTATTTAGCCTACTGAATGTTACAAAATATATTTTTTCTTGTTTGCTGGTTTAATTCCGGTTTAATTCCTGACTTCATTATTCTTAACAACTTTGTCTGGTCCTGGTTTAGACCTGACTTAAAATTCCAGGTTCAGATTTGGTTAGTACTACTTGAGTTTATTTCTGGCGGCACTGTAAAAAATTTATTATAGACTATAGTAGTGTTATTATCGTTACTGAAATAGGTTTAGTGCTGTGGATATTTGAATCCCAGATTCCATTAAAAATGGGTTGAATGTATTGTGCAATTACTTGGCCCTGAGGTCACGACCCTCGGAAAAATATGGCCCTCAGAAAAAAATAGTTAAATAGCCCTGCTGTAGACAATCTATTTTTCCTGGAGGTTGCAGCAGTCTGATGCAACTTTCAAGTCATAAAGCGATTGTGCTTGGGTGGTACTCTACAGTTTCACTTTGTTGTTTGTAAAAACACATTTATAAGCCATAATTGCAAATAAGATAAATTGTGTGTCATGTGTCAAACGTTTTATGAGAGGAATTAGTCCAATTTAAAATCTAAATGGTGTTTGCAATGTGAAAATCAGCTACTACACCTTTAATTTTAGGCTTTTACATCACGGTACATACAGTATTTGTCTGAGCCTCCCAGTTATTCACTGCCACGTGTTTTAAAGTTCTTTTCACAAGACCTTTGACCTTTAAAGTTTACCTGTGTTTGTGTGAAAATGGAAGCTAAATGCAAAACAACAAATACACTTTCTGGATTTCAGCGGACAAGGCTTCTATTATTAGATTATTTGATGTATTCAAGTTAATTCTATTTGTTTATCTGTCTTATCTATGTTTTTTTGTCTTCTTGTGTTTGACCTCAGACTTCATGCTCCACACTCACAGCCGGCTCTGTAGTCCCACTCGTCCGCGTTGGAGGAGGAAGCAGAGGAAGAGGACGTCCTGGAGCTGCCCCTGGCTCCTCCCCCTCGACTCCTCTGAGCGGTCGCCACAGCAACCATCAACAGCAGCAACGCCAGAACCACGGTCAGTCTGGACGCCATCTTTATTTAACCTTCTTCTACCTGAGAAAAGAGAGAGAGAGGAGAATGCTTAATGTAGGGATTGGACAAGTCTGTTTTTTCTTATGTTGTCCTGCAGCTGATTAACCCTTCTCATTCCGACCTATTTTGCCCTCACACGTCTGACAAAAATTGTCTAACTTTAACACTGAAACAGTTTCTGATCCTTTGGAGCTCAGGCAAATAGCTGGGGTATTTTTAAAGCTGCAAGAGACTCTCATCAGAAGTGAAAGATTTCTCCAAGCAAAAGAAAAAACAAATCTAAATTCCACCTAAATTTATTTTTGGTAAATCTAAGGATTGGTAAAGCTAGTGTTGACAGCTGAGACATAAATGACTCTAGAAATTGGAATATTTGGGGTTTTGACATCTTCTCTGTAAAAGCTGTAGGTAATTGAGGTCAAAATGAGTTTTAGGGACCCAAAATTGCTAAAAAAAAAAATGTAGGCGGAGCTACTACAAAAGTCCTATTAAATTGTTTGAATTTTTGTGGACTTTTTTTTTTATTTAGAGGTTTACAGTAGAAATCTGAGTCTGGATCATCCCAGAGGCTGGTTTTGCTCTAAATAAAAGGGATACAATGGTATTTTTATATTTAACCTTTCCAGGTGCTTCATAGTATACGTTTTTCAGATACTGAACAAAATGGAATTTTTAAAGAAAAAGTGGGACGTCCCTTCGAAGGGACACCTGGATGATAAGGGATTTTAATAATGCAAAAATATTAAGCGTCTTTGGGTTTTTGTCTTGAAAAGCCCTGACTAAATCCAATGCATTGAAGACTTCTGTGTTTCGCTTCGACCAATCAGCTTTAAAGACTTGCCATATTGTGGGTTTTTCTGTGTCTGTAAACATCTGTTGTGATATGGGCATCTGAAAAACTGAATTTTTCCCGGGACCAATATCTATCTTTCTATCTATGATGCTCTGTTTTTCCCGATGACTTTCAGCGACCGTCCGTGCAGATTGATAAAGTGTAGACCTCAATTCATTCTAAGCCGTTTTAGAGTTTAGATTTACACAAAAATAAAATGTAAATGACTGATCTCCATGCTTTACTTCATTTCCAAACACATGGAAAAACACAGTAGGCTTTCTTTCAATTAATTCAACCACCTTAACGTTACTCAGACAGCTCATTGCCTATTAAAATATTGAGTTTTGTAATCACAGTTTGCTTTATAATGATCAGAAATGTGACTGATGCTTTGGCTTTGCAGGGTCGACGAGTTCACGCTACAAACAATCATTTTCTCTTCCATTTTCAGGCTTTGATTAGGCCGATGGAGAAAATCAATGCCGGTATCGACGAGTCATCAGGTCCGGCGTAACACACTGTAAATGATGTACTTTGGCACACGCAGCGTTTAGACTAATTACCTTGGTTAACACAGACTCGAAGGTTCAGAGCTCAGGGAAAAAAGGAAAATCCAATGAATGAACTTGAACGTGAGAAAACAGAGGTTGAACATGCCACTGTCTGATATTTGTTTTGCTGCTGCGGTCGATTTTATGACATCAAAACATTGTACTACTGTTGCTATCCTTTCTAATAGAGGTTCTGCAGGTGACATGACTCATTCTAAATGTTCATACTGAGTGAGTTAATGAAGAGAAAGGACATTTTCTCTTCTAAGAGTTCAATAAACAGGAAAAATAAACTACAGTTTGATCACAAATAAAACCCACAACAAGTCTACTGATCACTGGGTTTGTAACTGACATGTAAAAAGAGAAAATTCAAGTCAACAGTTGTAGCAAAGCAGATAAACAACAAGACTTTAGCTTCTCACATTGAGATCACACACAGTTAAACTTATGACCTTTTTCTTCTGCTTAGCAACATTTAGAATGAGTGGTATTTCTTCAATGTATTTCTTTGTTGTCGTGGCAACGGCTTGTCCGCTAACAACAGTTGATGATTTAGGACATTTTAACTGCAACAAACAGACTCAAAAACATCTTTTTTAAGAAGAAAAATGTAATAAGTTCAACTGTGTGTGATTTCAATGTCTGATAAATGTGAGAAGCTAAAGTCTTGTTGTTTATCTGCTTTGCTACAACTGTTGACTTGATTTTCTCTTTTTACATCTCAGTTACAAACCCAGTGCTCAGTAGACTTGTTGTGGGTTGAATATGTTCTCAAACTGTAGTTTATTTTTCCTGTTTTAGCTGTTTACAGCTAAAACAGCTGGTCGTACATGTCAAGTCACTTTTCGTACCGGTAACCCGATTTGTCCGGAAGTTCCTTTTTAGGTCAATGGCGCATGCGCAGACCGAAATTACGTCTTTTAATTACATTATTTGTAAGTGTGCAGTTAATATTATTTCTTTATATTGATATTTATGAATGTATCTTACAGAAGTTTGCCAATAGAAAGCTCAAAACGGCACATTTATTTATCGCTATTTTAAGCTAACAGATAGCAGCCGGAACTAGCTTAATCAGGCATTTACGGCTTTAAACAGTAAAAATCTCATTTTACAATCATTTACTTTGCTGAAATCTGTGAGGGAATTTTGTGTTTAATAGATTAGTTTCGTCTGTGTTTAATTAAATTTCAATACGAATAAAACAATGTAAAAGAAGTAAAGCTAACGGTACCAATCGGGTCTTCCGGTACGAAAATTGACGTGACAGTACATACAGAAGTTAGCATTTTTTAATGTACGCAAGTCAACTGAAATTCCGTGCACACAGCCTATTACCTTCAGCTTTTGCAGAGGAATGGTCAAAACCCAAAACATGCCAAATCTAGAGTCATTTCAGGTCTCAGCTGTAACACCAGCTTTATCATTCCTTAGATCTACCAAAAAATTTGGGTGGAAATTAGATTCTGTTTTTCTTTTGTTTGGAGAAAGTTCTCACTTCTGATCAGAGCCTGTTAGTGTCAGAAGCAAAAACCACAGAGATACAGCTTCACAAAGACTCCAGACATTTGATTGTGCTCAAAAGGATCAGAAACAATTTTAGTTTGAAATGTTACCAATTTTAGTCAGACGTGTGATCGAAAAAGGCCATAATGTTAAATTAACAAAGCTAAACAGGAAGTGCGCTGCTAACAAAGGTGGGCGGGCCAGAATTATCAATGAAACCAGATCAGACTGGTCAAATAGAAAGACTCAGTGCCTGTGTGAAGGATATAAAAACCTGGATGAGCCTTAACTACCTACTCCTTAATCCTGATAAAACAGAAGTGATTTTACTCGGCCCTAAACATCTGCGCGACTCTCTAACTGAGCAGATAATCACACTGGACAATGTCAGTGTAGCCTCCAGCTCGACTGTAAGAAACCTTGGAGTCTTATTTGACCAAGAGCTCTCATTCAAAGCACATATTAGTCAAGCGTGCAAAACTGCCTATTTTCACTTGCGAAATATTGCCAAAATTAGAAATCTACTGCCTAAAAATGATGCTGAAAAACTAATCCATGCCTTTGTCACGTCGAGGTTAGACTACTGTAACTCCCTGCTTGCAGCGTGTCCTAAAAGCTCAATAAAAAGTTTTCAATTAGTTCAAAATGCAGCAGCAAGAGTACTAACAGGTACTAAAAAACGAGAACACATTACCCCAGTACTAAAAGATCTTCACTGGCTTCCTGTTGAGTCTAGAGTCAAATTTAAAATTCTTCTTCTAACCTATAAAGCTTTAAATGACTTGGCCCCTTCTTATATCAAAGATGAAATAATTCTTTATCATCCTAACCGTTCACTTCGCTCTCAAGATGCTGGACTTCTGGTGGTTCCTAGAGTCTCTAAAAGCACAATAGGAGGCAGAGCTTTTAGCTATCAAGCCCCCTGGCTATGGAATCAGCTCCCTGCTCATGTCAAAGACGCTGACACAGTCTCTACATTTAAGATTAGGCTCAAAACGTTCCTCTTCGGATTAGCTTATGATCAGGTCAGTTAGGAACAGACTCTAAACCCATAGTTCTAGTCAGGCTGCCCTAGGAGCAATTATACTGGGGAAAGTATGGCAACTTGAGCACTATCCTCTCACTTCTGCCTTTCTTGTAAAGAATAATAAACTACAGTTCATCTCTAGTCTGTTCTTTGCTATTCACTCGTTGTCCCCTGTCCCACTCCCCTCTCGGGGAGTGTAACTGTTTCAGATGCTGCTGTTCCAGTGACGTGGGCCGGACCACTGATGCTTGGACCTCCGCCCCACCTTCCTCTCCAGGATTGGCCTGTCCTGGTCCTGCTAGACGAGTCGTTTCCCTCTGCTTATGGACTCTGGCTCCACAAACATAAACTCTATAACTTTGCCTTAGTTACATCTACAGCCTGTCCGTCCATGGGAGTGGATCTCTTCTTCACTGTGGTTCTCCTCGAGGTTTCTCTTTTTCCCTTAGGGTTTTTTTGAGTTTTTCCTTGCCGAGAAGGAGGGTCTAAGGACAGGGGATGTTCTGGACAATCATTCATCTGCTCTACTAATAATCTGCTTGATCAAATGTTTCATTGAATGTGTATTGTTTTATTGAATATGTATTGTTTTATTTTGATTTCCTATTATTCATATTTGCTAAAATTAATAATCTTGGGAAGTCCTCAGAGACGACTGTTGTTGTGATTTTGGGCTATACAAAAATAAATTGATTGATTGATTGATTGAATAAGGCGAATAGGAACATCGCAACAGTTTCTACAATTGTTCTTGTGACTAAGACTTTACAAATTAAAAACTAACTTATATAAAATACATGTTTGTTATATGATCCTTAAAGGTACATTGAAGTCTTGAAAGGTAAAAGCCTCTTGTTTTTGCAGAGCGGTTAAAAACAGCCTTGAAGCAGCTCTGATCTGTGAGCTGTCAATCACCTGTAATGGCTCCGTGTGCAGAGCGGCGGCTGATTAACGACATGTGAGTGAAAATGTGTCTCCAGGCAAAACCAGGCCCAGACCAATCATAACAAACAGTGAGCTGCAGGAATGAACAGGAACCTCATCAGAGTGGAGACGCGCTCGAGCGGATCAACAAAGTCACTGTGAAGAGTGTTAATGACAGTTAAAGGAACCAAATGTAAGAGTTTTTATTTGAGATTTTATAAACACGACCTGTATGTGTCACAAATAAGATAAACATGCTCAAATGTAATCCTATTTTTACAGAAAATAATTATAAATCTGAGGTATTTCTGTTTGATGTTTTGGTTCTTAACTCTTGGAACTGGAACCGTGATTCCATGACATGTTGTACATCAAATGAGACCTACAAGCGTCTACTTTCATTTAAAAAAAGAATTGTTCTTCTACATTAATTCGTTCTATTTTTATAGGCATTTGAAAGTTTAATTAGATTTCAGCGTTTGACGTCAAACTTTTGAGAAAACGTCTTTTTTTTTAATTAAGCTTCAGTGTTATTTTCCTTTGTTCTACTTTTTGATGAAAGAATATGAGCCACTACGTACAATGAAATAATGTCTTTAGAATAAAAATACATGTGGGCCGGGAAGAAGTATGCACCGCTCAGTGTTGCCAGACTTTCAGAGAGCCAAAAGCGACAGCACAGTGAGTCTCGGTGTGTGCGCGGAGTTCTCTCACTTTTACATCTTTTCCTTATAAAAACCTGCTTCAGAAGCTGAACTTTTCCTTCTGTAACAGCTGTCGCTGCGTCTACAATGACAAAAGATAACTTTTTTCATTTGGAGTAAAGAACTGTGTCACTTTGGCAACTACGCCACCGGATGTAACGACCCTTGTCAATCTGAGACATTAGTGCAAAACCTCAATAGCGCCCTCCTCTGGTGAATCTGTGAAACTGCATCATGTATTTGACTGTAGACAAAGTCAGCACGAGCATCAGAGAGCCCACTATTACCCCAGGGACACACTGCAAGCGCATTTCGTGCTACGCAAGCCCTACGTGCGTTAAAAATAGCCACTTTATGCACGCGTATCGTTTAGAAAACATGCAAAGTCAATGAAACCGGCCACACAGTCAGCGCTTGACGCGCGTAGCGGGCGTGACGTCGTGCGAGCGTTGGGCGCGCGAGAATCGTGAGCAAAAAGATCCAACCTGTTTTTTTTGTCGCTTGACGCTGGCGTAGCTGCGTAGAAGCGTAGAATACAGAGAATACAAAGAAATCAGGATTCTACTGTTGTATGTGTGTACTTGCATCAGCACCACGCGTCCTGGGACAGACCTGGACTGTGTGACGGAGCCCTGCTTGAGTTTTCATATTTACTATTGAAAACCTCGCGTTTGCCGTGATCAACCTATAGAGGGGGAATATAAACCTGTTCATGTGATTATTTTCACTATAGACCGGATACAAGAGCAGAAACACAGACAGACAAACTTGAACAACTTTCCCATAGACAAACACAGGGTGAGTGGCTCGCGATGACGCACCACAGGCGCACACAGGGCAAGCACAAGTATTCTGCTGCATCCGGCGGTGTGGCCACCCATGCGTGGACGCACGGCTGTCGTTTCGCTTTTCACGCACGTCATTTTTGTTGCTTGCTGTGTGTCATGGGCCCTTATCGATGCACTGATCCAGCTTTTACAGTTTTGATACCGATCCCGATACTTTGGCTTTAGCTATCTGACGTTACCCGATATCAACCGATACCAGTATGAGGATTAAAATAGCTTTTTTCCTCAGAGAAACATAATCAATTTGTTCATATTGTGTTATGTAACTGCTATTTATAGTACAGTCACAACTTAATCTGAATAAAATACCCAATATTATGAGACGTTCTGAATCAACACCAGCCAATAAATAAGTCTCATTATGTCCAATTTAATTCACAATCATGACATCGGTTCAGCCGATATCATGGAGCCGATACCCGATCTAGTGAAATTTCCTGGATCGGCTTCGATATCCGCTCCCAGTATCGGATCGGTGCATCTCTACCCTCTATCACTGCATATAGTAAAAAGTCAGTGATGGAAAATACCGTCATAGGCAAGGAAAGAGTTAAAAGGATTATCCAATATATATATTTTTTTTTTTTCAGATTTAATTGTTTTGGGGGGCAGTACATTGAATAGACCTGTACTAAAGTAGAAAGTTTTCATTAACACCACTCAAAATCTCAAAATCCTGCTGTCAAACCAATCACACTGCTGCTCTCCACTCTCAAACACTCCTTTCACCCTCTCCTAAAGCTTTACTGATGGAAAGTTTTGTTTGAAATATGTTTGTAGGAGGAGTTAAACGGATTAGCTTCACTTTAACAAAAACGATTTCATAAAAGCTTCAACATGACACGGCTTGACTGCGATGTATCGAGCAGCTGTACAAACTTAAATACATCGTGAAGTTTGAATGAAAGACACTGACAGACATGTCGACATTTACACGTGTGAGAGTTCTGCAGGGACACGCTCTGAACAGGTCACATTCCACTTTTCACCTGAACGTGTCTCCCGCAGCAGAACATATCACTGAGCAAACCAACACGGCGGGAACATAAAGTTTTATACGCAGGGAAATGAGTTTGGGGAATAAACTTGACAGATGTTTGCTGTGAAGTGTAACAGAACGTTTCAAATACAAGTCATAAACAGGACCAGAGAAGAGCAGCAAAAACATTCATTCAAGTCATGTAAAGTGTTAAGAACATTGCATCTGAAACCATTTAAACTCCTCCCACAAACACATTTCAAACTAAACTTTCTACAGAAAAGCAAGAGGACCAAGTGAAAGGAGGGGCTGAGAGTGGGGAGCAGCAGTGTGACTGGTTTGACAGCAGGTGTTTGTGATCAGCACAGAATTGAGTGGACAAAGCAAAAGTCTGGAAATGACACAGAAAGAGCAGATTTATGTGAAGTTGGCCCCCCAATCAAACACACAACCTGTCAGTTGTTTGTGCTTCACTTGTGCTGTTTTGTGTCGTAAAAGGTTTATTTTGTGCTGCTTTAGTTTTTGAGATATTAATGATTGGTCATATTAGCGTCATCCCTCAGGAAGCTTAAAAAAGCACAACAACAGCCCAAATGGGTTCAGTCGATTGCGCTTCGTTGTGCTGTTTAGTATAGTAAAAAGTTTTATTTGTGCTTTTTTAGTTTTTAAAACATTGGTCATTTTTTTATGCCAATGACGTCACTCAGCCCCCCAAAATGTTAAATATATTGATTGATTGATTTTATTAAGTGTCATGCACATATGTGCCCAGCACGTTGGTGCTGTTCTGTGCATATTTACTTTTTAATAGCATAAATATTATATAATAAAATTATATTTATGAATAGTATAAAATAGATTTTTTGCAACAATTGTATGACATCACTTCCGGTCAGCTGTTAGCAGCAGCATGAGGAAATCTCAGCAAAACCTCATAGAAGTATGTACCAGTCGGATATTTGTGCTTTGCTTTTGATTCATAACGATGCTTTGAGTGATATGTTTTTGTGAGTTGTCATGTTTCTGCTGACATCTGGTCAGAAGTGTTCAGCTTCCCTTTAATGTACTATAAAGGCAAGATTTAGGGTTACCCTACACTTTGGTGTCATATCTTATATTTTTGTTCAATAAATTAAAGGACGAATATTGCTGTTCTTTACAACATCTTTAGCCGAACCAAGCCACTTTATTTATATAGCACATTTAAAACAACAAAAGTGTTGCACCAAAGTGCTTTACATGAGAATTTAAAGAAAACACAACAGGAAAAAAAAAGCATAAACTGAAGCATGTTTAAAATATATACAGTATTATAGCTATTGTAGTTCAGATTTAAAAACTAAAGCATTTGACTTGAATTTGATGTATTATAATTTATCAGAGATCTGTCCATGACATCACAAATCTGTGATGTCTGTGATCAAACAGTGTTTTCTGAGTCTCAGAGGGGAAAGAATAGTATCTCACAAACAGAACTCCAGCTGAGTTGTGATGAGGGTGTTAGGATAAGGTTAAAAATTCAAAATCTCATATGTCGTTAAATATTGTATAATATTAGGTATTCTCACAAGTTACAAACCTGAATCTAAATCATCTAAAGCAGTGGAAAGAACACAAATGATTAAATCATTGTATATTGTTAACATTGTTTCCTGTAGATTCAGTCACTGAAAATAAACTCTCACCTAAATTGCAAAGTCTAAGAAAAACTCCAAAACAAAAAAAATGTATTAATAAGGGGCTCTAAAGCAATCTACATTCAAATTAAAAGTTAAAGGATTCTGTAATGTCTGTAGAGCAAACTTTAAACAGAAGAAAGTGGAGAAAAGTTTGGTAAACATGAAATAATAAATGAAAACAACATGTACCTTTGGTGAGTAGAGCTTCTGCTGCTGCTTCTTCAGAGTCTCCAACACAAATGAAACGCTCACACACAAACACACACACAGCAGCCTCTCCTCTGTCTGACTCTACACTCACAGGTTCTCAGTGGTTCAGGGCCCGGGGCCAAACTTTCCTCTGGTCTGACCACTGCAACGTCCGGAGTCCTGCTAAAATGAGAACAAAAAACTCTGCTCTGAAATAGAAGGAACCAGACTTGACATAAACAATCACGTTATGTTTTTTAAAATGTCTTTGGAACACCGTGACCTTGTGTAAGTTACGTTAGACGTGCTTTAGTGCAAACACAACTCACCAAAACCTTGTAAACATAATTGTTACTGGCTCTGTGCACGGAACTTCAGTTGGTTTGTGTTTGTTCAAAATATCTAACTTCTGTACATACGACCACTTCCTGTTAACGTTAGCATTTACATATAATCATGTCTCTTTTTGAACACACAAGTGTCCTCTGGTGAAATATTCATCTAATAGGCCTATGTAAAGTCTTTAACATGTTTTCTGTAACATTTACCACAACTGTCTGATCTAAAGAGGATTTATTTGTTTTAAACTAATGGAGTCATAACCTCGTAGAAGTGAATTGAACAGGAAGTGGTTGTATGTACAGGATGTACTATTTCGAACGAAAACAAGACAATTGCACAGAGCCAATTAGGATAATTTACAGTGTTGGGTAAGTTAGTGTAAAATTGTAATACATTATACAGTATATTACTAGTTACAGGGAGAAAAATGTAATACATTTGTATTACAATATTACTGTCTCTAAATGTAACTTTGAGTTAGTCACACAATTGTTAAGACATTTTACAACACTAATTCTGTTATATTTACAATTGATTACTGATCAAATTATGGAAATGTGACGTCACAACACATTTTCCTCATAATATTTGATTCCCCGTTAAGCAAACAGACAGTATTTTAGTGGTGTTTTGGTCCTGAAGTGTCGTTTTCAATAGTTTAAAGCAATAATTTATATGAAAGTAACTTGAGTTACTCAGATTGTAACTGTATTATATTATCAACAACTGGTGGCACCATTCCAAGTTACAGATTATGAGAATGCAGGTTTGAGTCTGTAGAAATGGGCTACAAAAAAGAAATCATCCCACTAACTCTCACAATCTACTCTTAAAAATACTTAAAAATAAGTAAATGTCTTGTTTAGTGTTCAATTGAAATGATCATAAGAAAAAACACAAACAAAAACCTAATAACATCTATACAGACAACTCTTTGGGGACAATTTCACTGTATCTTATTTGTAACTTTTTCCTCTCTTTTGATTGGCTCTCACGGACGTCAGTCAAATCCCACTGCCGCTCCGCTCCCGTTGCCTGGTAACAGCAGCAATGCTTTCATGGATCTCTTCGGCAAACTGATGCTAACAACAAATCCCGTGTTTTTGGGCTTTTCAAGGGAATAAACGACGTTCTTCTTACTTTTATCATCTCACCCGAAGTCATGACTGCCATAAAGGACGGAGAGTACACGGCCACCATCTACAAACTGGTAAAATGTCACTGTTTTTGCTGCGGTTAGCCAACTAGCCTCTAGCTAGCATGCTAATGCTAACGATGCAAGAGCTTCAAGAGATTATCCATATTTCGCGGTGTTAACAACAGTTTCATTGGCACAGACAGTTTTATGTGGATGATTTTACTGAATGCATTTTGTGTGTTATGTGTCTCTTTTAGTGTTTTAACTTGTAATTTGGGTTTTCGTTTTCTAGTGAATAATGAATTAACTTAACTAAAATTATTTTATTATTTACTTTATAATCAATTTACTGACCACGACAATACAACTTTTCTGATTCTCATCGAAGTTTCATTCTATAATAATATTAACATTCTTTGCATATAATGTATTATAATATAATATTCATTTAAATAACCAAAAAGCACCAGCAAAAGCTATCATTTTAAAACTAGTTAGCTTTTGCTCGGTATTAGCCACCAAACTGTAGCCTCCACAACCTTCCAAGTAGCTCCCCAAAAGCTTTTAAAATCAAATTCCCATCAAACCTTTTTAAAAAATATATCTTTCCAGTGGAAAAGAATAGAACCCTGGTATTGAGAAACTAAGACATTAAATTTAATAGAAAACATTGTTTTCCTTATGTTAATCTTCATAAAAAAAAAATGTTAAGCATAAAAATAGAACAGTTAAAAGACTTTTGTTATTAACCGGATTTGACATTTATTATCTTATTTTCTTAGCTGTAATGTTTTTGTTGTTTTTGTTTTTAGATTCAAGAAAGTCAGTATGTAGATGCCATTCATATCCTCAACGGACAACTTCAGAAACACACCAAGGTAAAGTTTGGAGAAATGAACACATGCTGCATGTTATAGTTACACACGACTTTTGTAAGGCTTTTCTTATCCAATTTTCCAGAATCGCAAGTCTTCATTTAATTTATACAATATATTAAAGAAGAAAAAATTTAGAAAAAATGTATTTGCATTTACTATGAAGGTGTAAGAAGTTCAGACTTTTGTCAGAGTAAATAATGAATACACACTTTTTCTTTCTTTCTATTTTTTTTATAATTTCTGTGTCAAAACAAAACATGGACCTATGTTTAAAAAAGTACAGTACATAGGATTATATCTGAAGTCTAAGCTATTAAATGCATGTCAGTATTTCAGAATCCTCAACCCTTGTACAGTTCCTCTCTGTCCTGTTTAAACACTGTTGTGATGTCTGCTCTGTCACAGTCTCGTGCTGCTCTGTCTCTGCTGGCCTACTGCTACTACCACCTGCAGGACTTCTCCAGCGCCGCAGAGTGTTACGAACAGCTCACCGCGCTACATCCCGAGGTGGAGGACTATAAACTGTACTACGCCCAGTCACTGTACAAGTCCGGAGCTTATCCTGAAGCCAGCAAAGCCTCCTTCGCCCTGGACACTCCCAACACACACACCAAGGTACTGCACAGACAATGTGTTCTTTGTGTTTGCAATTATACCAACCTCAGTAATGTACTTGCTCTGTTTTTTTTACTTATTTATATTCTGAAATGAATGTGATTCTTATAGTGCTGGATGATGTAGAGAGGCAAATAGTTTTTTTCATACTGAGAAATCTCATTTAGTAATCTTTTTTGAACGCAAATAAGTAGAGTTTTATTCAGTTTTATTTATACAGATTTTTCTTTACACAAAGATAATACAGATTTATAGGAGACTATGGTGGCAAAGGCAAGTTTTTAAAGGTACACCAGGTAACTTTCTGACCAAAAAATAACCTTGAATGAAATCATGTTTTTCTGGTTTAGATGTCTTTGTGGAACTAAATAAATAATAAAAATGTATGACTTTATCCAGAGTGAGTTTGCATGCCCCGAAAATGAACTATTTTGGTCAAGAGGAGAGCCTCCTCTTGTTTGTTTTCAAAGAAAAGTTGCTCCTTTAGACATATTTTTGACTCTAGAGCAAAATATTTATTCTCAATACAAATGTTCTAAAGAATGATTTTTATCCTTCTGTTTCTATTTAACTGTGCAGTTAACTTTTTACCTGCAGAAAGTTACACAGTGCACCTTTAAAGGACAAATATTAAGCACTTTTTTGCGTTGTTCTGTTGTTCCTGCCTACCAAACATGCTCCTGAGCGTCTCCACTTTGGAATCTCATGCATCAGAACCAATAAAAACAGTGCTGTAAATCACAAGTGACAGTCATGTGTTTCCTCCATTAAAACTTAAAAGAAATTACCCAGGGAACACAAACAAATTGATCTTTCCTGAAGTACTAATGCTGTAGAAATGCTCAAATAAAGTCTGGATGATTTATGGAGTTAAAAACAGAGCAGAAGATATCAGAGATCTATCTGACATCACAGATCAGGGACATTAAGAACAGTGTTTTGGGGGGAACGAAAAATTTCTCACAGACAAAACTTCAGCAGTGTTATTGATGAAGAAGAAAATTTAGATTAAAGATTTTGCATAATATGTGTCCTTTAAGTATTAGTTTTTGGCATGTTATAGGCCTGTATAATATAACAAAGAACTTTATTCATGATCACGCAAAAAGCATAATTTTAATACTTATTCATTGCTTAAAAAAGGTAAAAAAGTATTATCTTATGCGCTTAGTCAACCCATGGCTCATTCACACTTTTCTCTGAAGCTTCTGTCTGTGCAATTTGGTGAATTTTTTTCCTGTGCTTTGGTCATTTTCATGCACAGTTTTCTTTATTTTGGCTAAAGAAATTGCTTTATATTTCTTCCTTAACTGCTGTAAAGTGTCAGAGTGGTCAAAAATCAGGACAACTGGGACATGTCTTGAGTAAAACTGGGACAAATAAGTTGATTTGGAGACATTTGCTGGGACATGGGACGCAGGGCTCAAGGTCGGGACTGTCCCAGGTAAATGGAGACGTCTGGTGCATGCTAAAGACAATAATAAGACACTTCTTGATTTTTAGGGGGCAAAATGCTGTATCGTTTGTAGATGGGACACTGTGAACAAACTTTGACGATGTATTATTTCACTTATTTCACTTCAACCATAAACATTGTCTTGCTTTTTGCTGAGCTAAGTGCATTAGTTAAATAAAAAACATGAAAGAGTAATTATACAAGCAGAAAGATGCACCCTGAGGTAAGCGTGTACCATATGCTGCTGTTAATTTACCAAAATACTGTAAAACATAATGATTTAGAAATTAATTTGCGATTGTGACGCGAAGCAGTGACAAGATCCACTAAGATTTCCCTCTGTCGTTCCATCTGCTGTTTGCATCTCCAGCGTCTCGACAAACTCAGAACATATGGATCCTAAACGCAAATCAAATAACTCACAACAAGCAAACGTGTCCCGAGCTCGAGCCAGGACACCAGACTTTACCTCAGAAAACATGTCCAGACTCATGAATGTTGCATGACGGAGACGACGGAGGAGGAAGCTGGCCCCGGTTCAGCCTGATTTTAAAGGTTTGTCTTTTGTTTTGGCACAGATGGTGAAGTTACAAGCCTGCATCAATACTGTGAAGAGGATTACACCGCAGCCAAGGTACAAACTGCAACATGTCCACATGACAGACTGATCATTATTGTTGTAATTATATTTTTATAACATGATGCTAGGAGTTGAGTGACAGTTTGAAGACATGACACGACACAAGAAACATTTGCTTGTTCATGAAAGAAAGATAGCTTTTTTTTTCAATGCTGATTCTCAACATTCTGACTAGAGGTGTGCAATATATCCAATTGGCTCTGTGCAGTTGTCTTGTTTTTGTTCAATATAGTACATCCTGTACATACAAGCATTTCCTGTTCAGTTTATTTCTATGAGGTTTTCACTAGATCAGTTTAATAGTAATAATAATAATAATACATTTTATTTATATAGCGCTTTTCTAGACACTCAAAGACGCTTTACAGACAATGGCAGTTAAAGGTACAATACACAAAAACAGTTAGTAATTACAACGTGAATCAAACATTACAATTACAAAACATTAAAAGCAGATTTAAACAGATGGATCTTCAGATTTTCTTAAAAGTGATGAGGTCGGTGCAGTCTCTGTCCCAGAGGATGGGGCAGTGATGGTGAAGGCTCTGTTGCCCCAGGTTTGGAGCTTGGTCCACAAAACAGCCTCTGGGACCATCACCATAATGTGGTCGACTGGGTCAGGGTCTTAGCTGGAGGAGCAGATGCAGTTGAACAGATGACACAGGTCCAAGTGGATCAGATAAAACTTCTGTTGTTTCAGTCAATGATAAGGCCATCCCCTCAAAATATTTGTCTGGAAAATCTTCTGCTGCAGCAGACGTTCTGTAGCTTTTCAGATGTCCAAAGCTAGCAAAGTTAGCATTCATAGCTTAATGTCACATCTCCATGGTTACAAGACAAACAAACAAAAATCCTAACTTGTGTTTGTTGAGCATCACAGGGTGGATGAAAGAACCCCAAGAATCAAACCATCCTCACTGCAACGTCCTCTGCTGCTTCGGGTGTGAAAGTCTGGCAGTCCATAGCTAGCGTGGGTAGCATTAGCTTTGTATGGTCTCCATGGTTACAAGAAAAATAGATGTCTTCTTTTCACAGATCGACAGTACTTAGCTCATGTTTGTTGAACACCAGATTTTAAACAGTTTAAAACAAATAAACTCTCTTTAGATCAGACAGTTGTGGGGAATGTTACAGAAAACATGTTAAAAACTTTACATATTAGAGGAATATTTCATCAGAGACACTTTGTGTGTTTAAAAAGAGACGTGTTTGTGTCTAAATGCTAACGCTAACAGGAAGTGGTCGTATGTACAGAAGTTAGCTATTTGAACAAACACAAGCCAACTGAAGTTCCGTGCACAGAGACAATTTTAGATAATATTGTGATTGTGAACAAAATATCATTTTGTACCATTTGTAGTAAAAATGCAGCAAAAAAGGCTGCTAAAAACAACAACTTAAGACAATTAAATTTCAAATAAAGTTAGACAGTGATATTTTAGTCAATTGATCGCTCATTGGTGTCTTAGTTGACCAAAAGTTTGATTAGTTAGAAAGCACATTGCAAACTTATTCAGCATTTTTTTACATGAAAATCTCTTTAGCTGTTTATTCTTTTTCATTATGAGAAGTTAATTTATCATCTCATCTGAGCTTGTCTTGGGTCAGATATTTGGTCAGATCATTGAGACTTTTGCTATTTTGCTTTTAGTCGACTAATCGTTAAAGACACACTTGATGCTTGGTTTGAAATATCGTCTGAATATCGTAATCGAGATATGTCAAAAAATTATCAAGTTATAGATTTTTGTTAATATCGTCCAGCCCTAATTCAGACTGAGTGGCAAAATTATGATGAGTACACCTGATTAAATGTGTTTCTTAGCTTTTTTGGACAAATTTTTTGTTTGTTTTGGGAGAGTTTAGCAGGACAATTACTAAAGTGGCTTTTGCAGTTGTCACGGCAAACAGTGCAGACATTTTTACTGTCGCAACAACAAATAATCTTCCATCACAGAGACTAACAACATGTTATTTAAGCTTATAAAGGCAATGAGTTTCGATGGGAGAGGTGACTTGACTCTAATCACACTTTTCATGACTTGTGACTTATGATTCCAAAAGACTTGACTTGTAAGTAAGTACTGTAAGTAATCTTTTATTTGTATAGTGCTTTTCACAGACACAGAGTAACAAAGCGTTTCGCAGAGAGATTGTTTAAAGCAACCACTAACCACTGATTAGAATATGTTCATAATAATATTCGGATCTGAACTGTGTTTCAGTCTTTGCTGGAGCAGTTGCCTCAGGACGATCCCGACTACATCTTCAACAGCGGCTGTTTGCTCTACAACGACGGGAAATACGAAGAGGCCTGCAAGAAGTTCACCTCAGCCATGCAGGTCCTGGGATACGTGCCCGGTAAGTCACTTTACTCTGTTGGAGAAACTGTGAAGTCTGTAGTAGTAGTAGTGGAACAGACAAAATTTTTTTTATTCATACATTCATTTATTCATTTGGCTAAAAGTAAAACTGAATGTTAGTCATGTCACAACTGCGGCCCGGGGGTCAAATGCTGCCCTCTGACCAATTTTTTTTTGGTCCACAAAATAACCTGAAGAATTGGCACAATCAGCTCTCCTTAGTCTGGACTAGTTTGCGTTCTTCGTCTTTCTCAGAGGCATCACACGTCGCCTAGGTGACATGTCTTATTAGCTGCTGTTCCCAGCGGACCCGTAAGGTTCCCAGTAGACCTTACCGGTCCGCTGGGCTGACCTCGGCCTCCACTGCCTTAGTGGTCTCTGTAGAAGGTCCTCCACGTAAAGGAGAGGAAAGCTCCTTCGTCTCAATTCAAAGTGCGTGGGCCCCGCTTTCTGATTTCTTTTGCCTTTTAGATTAATCGTTTGTATTTGTTTGTTTCTTGATTAATAATCTGTGAGTTGTCCAGTCCATTATGCAGTTATTTCGTTATACAGTTACTAAATACTTTAAGAAGACATGATGAACATCCCTAACCTCGTCTGTAGAAGGTTTTGATATCACAAGAACAAAACCTATTGGTCAATTAAAGCGTACAGCTCTGTCTGACAGATTTATCAGACCAGTTTGTTAAAGCCTGATCTGTCAGTCCTAAAGCTAAGCCAGTTATGCCTGGGCGGGACTTGGATGGGAGACTCTGGAATATCAGGAGCCACAGTGGGATGAATAGAAAACAAATTTTGCTTTGTCCTTAGGCAAAGCATTTCACCCACATTGTCTAGTGTGGATCTGGTGTGTGTGTGTGAATGGTTGGTGATGGCTGATCGAGCCGATGGCACAAAATGGCAGCCTAGCTTCTGTCAGTTTGCCCCAGGGCAGCTATGGCTTCAATAGCTTACCACTATAGTGCAGAGTAAATGAATAATGTGAAGCGTCTTTGAGTGTCATGTAAAGCTTTATTGCATTGCAATAATATTAACACCTAAGACCTTGAATGTTTGTTTGTTTGTTGTGGCAGCTCTGTCCTACAACCTCGCCCTGTGCTATTACAGCCTGAAGAACTACAACCAGGCCGTGAAATACATCAGTGAGATCATCGAGAGAGGGATCAGAGAGCATCCAGGTAAAACCACACAACACAGAAGAAAATGTAGAGAGACTGATCGATTCATGTCGCAGATCAATAATGTGCCTGGACAGAGACGTGTTCATAAATGCCTAAATTGTTCACAAATGTTGTTTTGAAGTTGTGTTTTTTAATAATGTCTCACAGGACAGACAATATCAAGACTGTCAAGCCAATCGACCCTCCAAAAATCTGATCCGGCCCCAATCACTTTCTAAATATTGCAAAAATATATATGTTGATATGTTTGTAGATTTAATTCTGGGTTATTTCTCAGGAAAAAGTGTCCAACTTAAAAAGTTTCAATAGGTGTTTGAACTAGACAATTGTATCTTGATTGAAAGTAAGATTTGCCAAATGGATCTATTCAAGTTTCTTTTTTTTTTCTTTTTTTCTTTTGGACACATTTCTAGTGAGAATATGCTGTTTTTTCATATTTAGCAAAACGATCCTCTTTGCTCTTGTTCTATTGGCAAATCATGTTTTAAAATATGCTCCAATAAAGATAAATATGACTTAATTTAAACATTTATTCGCTCAATATCCAGTTTAAGATTGTCACTTTTTGCAGTGTATAACTTAAACTTGATATGAGTCTTGGTTTAATTCTCCTTTAGACCTTATTTGGTTTAGATTTGGTGTGATACTCCTGATTCAGTTTTGTTTATTACTAGCAATAAAAACAGACTTCAGTTATTATCAATACAGAAACAAATCTAGTCCTCAGAATATCCAGAACAACCTCGTGTCAAAAGCAGTGACATATTGTGCAGCTACAACCGGCCCAGAAGCCGTGGTCCTCAATAAAATCTGAAATAAATTCTAATAAAGTTGAATAGCCCTGCTCTACACAGTTACAAGTTTTTGTTAGATACATAAGACTATGGTAACAAAAGTGTGCATGTGTTTGTTCCAGAGCTGAGCGTGGGCATGACCACCGAGGGCATCGACTATCACAGCGTGGGAAACACTCTGGTGCTGCATCAGACGGCTCTGGTCGAGGCTTTTAACCTGAAGGCGGCCATCGAATACCAGCTGAAGAACTGTGAGACTGCATCTTTAACTTGTCTGTTTATACATATTTATAAGCTTATCAGAAACTGTGAGAGGCTGCTTTATTTGTTTGCCAGGTGGTGAGTTTGGTTCCCTCGAGGTCTGGTGTCTTTCTGTGTGCAGTTTTCATAATTCTCTCTGTTACGACCCGGCTCATAGACGCAACATGACAGAAGGGACAGACAAGCAGGAAGCAGTTTTAAGACCTTTTTTAAGCATTTATTTAAAACAGTAATAAGGAATGTTACTGTTGTCAGTGTAGATGAGTGAAGTGCAGTGCATGTGTGTGCGCGTAGGTCAGTATGAAAACATTTAATGTATGTAGATTTTGAGTGTGTTTTGTTATTGTTATCAGTGTAGATGAGTGATGGGATGCAGTGTGTACAAAAACCTGTAGTGTATTTGTATGTGTGGGTGCGAGTGTGGCGTGTAAAATAACAAAAAGGAGAGCTGGCATCCTTGGCATGGCCCAAGATCTGGTATTTGGAGAGAGGAAGGAGGTCAGAGGAAGTTGGCCCTTATATACCTAGAGAGTTTATCACTGTGCGAATTCAGGTGAGTGAAAAAAGGGCGAGAAAAACACTGTCTCAAGCTCCAGGAGACAAACGTCTGTCAGACCGATTCAGACCTGAACCAAACAGCTGCTCTCAGCCTATTTCGTTGTTTTTTTCAAGAAAATTTCCCCAGCTAACCAGACGGAGAGCAGCTTTCTGCATAAAGCATGTGGCGTCAATCGAAAATCCCTCTATACAAGCATCAAATGCTGAGACTATTAATCGAGGTCAATAATTAATAGAGGTTATGCACTGACATAATTTTATTCTAAAAATGCTTATCAACATTTAGAATGAGTGGCATTTCTTCAATGTATTTCTTTGTTGTCATGGCAACGGCTTGTCTGTAACAACAGTTGATGATTTAGGACATTTTAACTGCAACAAACTGACTTAAAAACATCTTTTTATGAAGAAAAAGGTAGTAAGCTCAACTGTGTGATTTCAATGTCTGATAAATGTGAGAAGCTAAAGTCTTGTTGTTTATCTGCTTTGCTACAACTGTTGACTTGATTTTCTCTGTTTACATGTCAGTTACAAACCCAGTTCTCAGTAGACTTGTGGTGGGTTGAGTTTTTTATCAAACTGTAGTTTATTTTTCCTGTTTTAGCTGTTTATTGAACTCTTACAAGAGAAAATGTCCTTTCTCTCCATTAACTCTCTCAGCATGAACATTTAGAATGATGTCATGTCACCTGCAGAAACTCTATTTCACACTACTTCAACTTTTTTGTCAGAAAATATACCACAACTGGTTTGTATCTACTGCTTTTTTGTTAATGGGTGCTCGGTTAATTTTTCATAATTGTTGCAAATAATAAAATATATCTTAAGACGCGTCTGCGAAGAAGCAGTAGTGTGAAATAAAATAGAGCTTGACTCGTGAATAGGTCTGAATTTGTATGTTTTGTGGTCTTAAAAACATCTTAAAAAGTCCTAAATTTGACCTTTTGATCCTTGCAGAAACCCTGTATAATTATTTTTGCCAATCTTGTCCAATTCAAGGCAAGATTCAGGATTCAATAATGTAATGTCATTGTTACACTAACGACACAATTACACTGGAGCATTCATCAATCAACTTGGCAATGATCAATAACCCCCCTGAAGGCAAACACACAATTATAAAAAACCCTGTGAAATCAGTAGACTTTCTATAATGATAACTGGAATATATTTGTGTGTTTTTGCAGTGAAAGGAGCTCAGGAGGCTCTGACCGACATGCCGCCCAGATCTGAGGAGGTAACATTACTTTTTTCATTACTGTCTCATAGAGAAAGCATAATTTAATCCACCTACAACAACCTTCAGAAATAATCTAGACGACGCGACAAAAACAGAGACGAGACGAAGTTTTATTGATTTGTTCAGAGCCGTTAATATCTATAAAAGTCTGGCTTGTTGCGTCGCTGTCACTCTGGGTCCAAAACACAATTCTTCTTTTGACAATAAGATACTGTTTTAAAGTAGTTTTGTCTGCGTCGTGTTGTGTAAAATGTGAAATTATATATATATTGTGTTTGATTTAGCTCATTTCTTTGATGCCTCAGATGTTGTATTTCATGTTTAAGATTTGAAATATTGTATTTTTCTTATTGCCTTTGAGGTAAATACAATTATCTTATTATTATTATTCTTCACTGTCGGTGGCTAAATCCAGCTGTGAAAGGCTGACCAGTGTTGCCAGATGTTCAGAGAGAAACAAGCAACTGAGGCTTTGATAATAAATCCCAAAACGACAACATCAACCCTTCAATAAAACGCTTTTCAAATAATCAAGTAATTAAAACATTGTGTGTTGCTCCGGAACAAGTTTCTAACATTATTAATGACTTTTAGACATGAAAATCTTTTAGACATGAAAAATTTCAAAGTCGCTATTAAGAAATGGATCTGGCAACTCTGAGACTGAGAGAAATAGGTTGGAAAAACGGATGCATTTATTATAGAAATGGGAAATCACAGAATGATGATTTCATCAAAAAAGCAGATTGTTACAGCTCGCAATTTAATTTCTATCACAATATTGCCCAAACCTACGATTTATTAATATTCAATGTATTTCCCACGTTTTGGTTGCATTCATGTCACCTTCAGAGATGGCAAAAGTACTGAAGTTCACAAGTAAAAGTACAGTTACTTGTGTAAAAAACAACTCTGGTAAAAGTCAAAGTCCTGCTGAAATGTATTTACTTGAGTAAAGGTATCAAACTAAACAATTTACTTTTAAAAAAGTAAAAGTATCTCACTGCCAAAAGTTATTCTCTACTCCCACTTAACACTATAAATCTGGCAGGTTATTTCACTTGCTCTAAGACATTTCTGATGTTTTCAAGAGATTTGAGCTTGAATCAAATCTGCCGCTGGGGGGAGTGAAAATGTCTTACTTAATTAGTAAATCATTTGACCTAAAATAAGAACAAATTTATTGAAACAAGACAGAAAACACATCGAAATAAGTCATATAATCTAGGTCTGTCAAGTAAAACCAGCTTAACCAGAAAAAATTCCAAAAATAAAGATTTACATTCAGATATTAAGACATTTAGCCAATCTAAAAATGCATTTTTTGCAGTGCACAAAGCTGGGTTGTACTGTGTTGGAGCATTGGGCTTTACAGTAAATTATTTATAATTATTGTGACTTTTATCAGCTCTAATACACATCAGCACAGCAGCTCTGTAGTTTTTTAAAAGGAAAAAAAACTGTTTATGAGTTTTAAAAATGTAGGGAGTAGAAGGTAAAGATACTTTTAGAATCTTTGTAGTACAAAGATCACTGTTTTGAAATAAAAAAATGTGATTATAATTTTTGACACTTGACACACTTGATCATAATGTCCTTCTTGTGTGAAGGAGCTGGACCCGGTGACCCTCCATAACCAGGCCCTGCTGCACATGGACTCAAAGCCCAGCGAAGGGTTTGAGAAGCTGGCCTTCCTCCTGCAGCAGCCCTCCTTTCCTCCAGTCACCTTTGGAAACCTGCTGCTGCTCTACTGCAAACACGAGGTAAGACGAGGACCGATCTTCAAATGTTTATGACGACTGAGTTACAATTTTCACATCACAGAAGAGTCACATCACAATATTTTTGATATTTTGGCAGAATAGATGCAGGAGAAGAGTAGTGAATTCCAGAAATTAGAAAGAGGGTCTGTGGGTGCTGTGTTTGTAAGTTGCTGCTGCAGGAGAGCAGAGCTTCTTAAGCATTCTCAGCGTTGCAGAAGGGCTGCACATACACAGCGATCACTGACCTCCACAGGCAAATAGGAAGATCTGATGCTAACAGCCGACAGTTCAATGTCTTTCCACAGCGGTTGTTCACAGTGTCCAGGACTGAGCTCAGCAGCAGATGAAAGTTGTCCAGTGCGATGGTTTTGTCCGGGATTTACATGGCTAGCAGCACTTTTTTTTCAGGATTCAAGAGCAGTGTTTCCCAACCAGGGGTTTGTGGATCCTTGGGGTATACGCGAGGCCTCACCAGGGGGTACTTGGAATGATTTCAGACTTTAATATGTACTGAAATGTATATTTTATTAAGATTTTTACTTTTGAAGCATTTTAAGCCAGCATTTCTAGAAACAAAGAAGATACAAAAGCAACAATTGGCAGTATTCTACTAGAAAACCCCTTAGTTTACCTAAAGGCACGTTAGGGCGTACTCTGGGACAAAATTTAGGAGTTACTTGGGACACAAAAGGTTGAGAACCACTGTTCCCGTTCCCACATGTTCCCAAATTTGTCAAACTAGGAGCCCCAAAATAACCATGTAATCAACGAGTGACCCCCACAAAAAAATTCTATATATGTCTATAATCATTTTTAGTAGGAAAATCCTTAAAATTGACAATCATGATGCTTCCAGTTAAAAAACAATTAGATAACAAGTCATAACTGTAAAATTACATGTTGAAATCATTTGGCGACCCCCAGATTTTGCCCTCAACCCCCACTTTGGGAACCACTGTTCTAGAGCACCTCTGCAGGGATCTCAACACCACATCGGTCCCTCTGGAACACTCCAGCACTTCACAGCGCAAATAGCTGTTCTTTTGTTTAGACGAGGGGGGTCCAAGGTCATCCTGTCTGTTACCAAAGTGTATTTGCAAGAAGTACTAACAATAGACAAAGGTAAAAGCAAAAAAAAAAGAAAAGTAAAGAGAGCTGCAACAACCAGCTGCGACAGCGCTGTTAGTAATTGTACAGTGTCATGCACTTCAATATAAAAATCAAAAGGAACTGTAAGAAATGGTAGCCTATCTTACATTAGCTGTCCCATTGTAATAAATATTTCAGCATTAAAGTGCATATGACAGGTTTGACTACATTTTTTCAGTAAAATGCAGTGAACATGATTATATTTAACACTAAAAATGTGTTTGTTTTCATCCAGTTTGTCTGTTTTGATGAGGTTTACAATTGTCTTTTGTCCAGTAAATATGACATTAATATTACACTAGTGTATGCAGAGGTAGTTTCACAGCTGTTGTTAGCAACCACATTGTAAATCTGGACCAAAATCCACATAAATGACACAGACATTATGATTTGACAAATTATAATATCTTGTAACACTTTAATTGTGTTTAATGTGTTTAAACTCCAGGAAGCTGTGTAGGTTGTGTGTAAATTGTCTTTGGCATTTTTCATATTTTATTTGTCAGTTTCTTCGTACATTGCAACTTAACTGCTGTAAAAATATGAACAATGCAGTAATCGGTCACATTTGAGCTTAAACTTAACCAGGAGCCTCTTATTGAGATTCCACAGCTTCATAATATCTGAGCCTTGTGTTGGTTTTGTAGGTCAGTGTTTTCCACCATCTTGAGAAGCAGCAGGAAGTGTCACTGTTTGGAAGCTCTGCAGGATCCGAGTCTGTTTTAATTAAAGCATATGTTTAATAAAGCTTCCCTCTGTGCTTCTCTCTCTCCATCAGTATTTTGACCTGGCAGCGGACGTCCTGGCAGAAAACGCACACCTCACGTACAAATTCCTCTCTCCCGTGAGTCAAAATGTGATTCATCTCAGCTGTTTATGTTTTGTTGGTAATTAAATATCCCGTTCTTCTTTCTACAGTACATGTATGAGTTTTTAGATGCTTTGCTGACCTGCCAGACAGCACCAGAGGAGGTACAGTAAAGACATGCTGCTTTGGTCTAAAAAAATGTATCCTCTTCATTCATAGAGTTTTGTGGGACATTTTAACTTCAAACGTTTTCTCAAAATGCATTTTCCTTCTTGAAGTTGTCAAACTCAGCCTCTAAAACCTAAAATTTGCCAATGGAGTAAGAACAAGCAGTTTTCTTAACCCACTGGCAAATATTTTGTCTCAACATATAAAACAGACCTGGGCAAACTGCGGCCCGGGGGCCAGATGCGGCCCTCAACCTGTTTTAATCAGGCCCCCAGCATGTTTTTACTTATTACACTGCGAGACATTGTAGCCTTGAACTCCAAGTTCATCTTAATTTACTCATTTTAGCCAGGTTAAAATAAAATTGCTAATATTTGTCTGCAAATTTCACTTGTTTCAAGACATTTTTGACTGTTTACAAGATATTGTAGCTTGAATCAAATTGGCAAAATGTGAAATAATCTTGGTCCATCAAGTAAAACCTTCCTAACTAGAAAAAATAGAACACTGATGATTTTTTATATCAATAGCAATAATTGTGGTCCGGCCCTTTGCCACTAATCTGGATTTGAATCTGGCCCTCGAGGAAAAATAATTGCCGACCCCTGATATAAAATAATCTGTCTCTGCAATAGATAAGGGTTAAAGTAGTTAAAATGCTTGAAATTAGGGTTCAAATCTTAGAATTAAACAATTTTAACTTATCTTGAAATTCATTTTTTGCAGTGTGCACACACCAAACTTTAGAGCCTTGAACTGAACAAGATTAAAAAAGCTTTTACAGAACTGTAAAAGATTTTATATTTTTTAATGCTTATTTTGCATGTTATCAAAGTGTATTTCAAAGTGTGTTCACTTTGTGCTGACAGTCTGCTGTCTTTCGTCTTTCTTCAGATTGTTCCTCGTGTTTAAAGTAATGACTTGTTTTGACCTTTATCTCTGAACTGATGCTTATATGTAACCTCCCATTTGTATACGCAAGTGTTAAGCTGAATAAAAAGAAACTCAGGGGCTGGTGACTCTTTGGTAGCGGGACGAGCTGTAAAAAGCGCCACTACCCTTGCAAGTAAAACAGTTTCCTGGCTAGGTGTTTTATTCTCTTAGAGAAAGTTCTGTCAAGCGCCTATTGATTGTTAATAACTGTGTGATTTCCTGACAGTTAACATTTGGGACTTTTAGCTACAGCTACAGTTGGCGATCTTTGCTAGACTGTAATTAGAATACAGTTACTTGTGACACCAAGAGCATTATATTTAAGAGGAGAATATCAGAAGAACTTGAATGTGGCAAACAAGAAGAACAGACACAAGTCACCTAATTCAGAGACAGATCTTGAGTTTCCCAGTTTCATGTTTTCTATTGTTGATAAAACCTCAACTTCACCAACACTGTTTTTCTTTGATACATTATTTATTTTCTCTGTCGTCTTCAGGCTTTTAGGAAGTTTGACGAAATGAACGGCAAACTGACAGAGCAGCTTCGGAAACTGGCCAAACAGGTGAAAGTCTTTTACATCAGTTTTAATGCCCCTAGTATTCCTTGGATCATTATGCTGTTCTACTTGGTTGGATTTCTCGAGTCTGACTTGTTTTGTGTTGAAAGCTGCAGGAAGCTCGTTTGGCCCGAGACGATGAAGGACAGAAGAGGGCGCTGCAGGAATACGACCAGATGCTGGAGAAGTGAGAACAGACATTTTTATTTTCTACTGATTCTTTCACAGTGACACAGCAGGAACCTATACACTATATTAGCAGAGGGATGGCTTTGTTGCTGAAATAAAAATGAACAATGATTAAGCTTGAAACCCAAACAAAAGCTGTGATGAAGTCTAGTTTTTTCAGCCCTGACAGTTGGCAAAGAATAAGCCCGTTGTTTCCTGATCCACGCTTTTATAGAGGGATTATCGGTCGACGTCACTTTCTACTCTACTGGGCATGCTCCACGCAGAAAGAGCAGCTGTCCATCTGGTTAGCTGAGGAAACTTCTCTGATTAGAATAACAATATGAGACGAGAGCAGCTGTTTGGATCAGGCTTCTGTCTCCTGAAGCTTGAGACAGTGTTTTTCTCGCTGTTTTTTCACCTGAATGTAACTCTTGAAGGAGACCTGTTTTTTCCAACTATTTGGTAATAAAGTAGAACATATGTAGATCAGTAATTTACCTTTTGTTCATTGTAAAACACAAAATTGAAACAATAGAAACAGCTCTCTTGACTTCCTGTTCAAAACTGCAGAACTGAATCATTTTTAAATTGAACTGTGAGAAGCAACAGATTTTAAATAACTCATTTTTATTGTTGGAAAGTGACTTTGAATTATAACAAGTAAATACTGACAAGTGGAAGGGGATAGGTGGTAGGTGATAAGTGGTAGGTGGTAGGTGGATTTTCTGATGAGTTGAGCTCCAGCTGAAGAACAATACAAGATTACTCAGTCATGCATGAATCAATTCAAATATAATTTTAAGTAAACGAATGTTGAAGGGAGGCCATTATAACAAGGTTAAAATCTTTAAATACTACATTTTACATAATAGGACCACTTTAAGAGTGTTTGGTTGGGTCAAATGAAACAAGCTTGATTGAGGTTATGATATTCTTTCTTAGCAGCACTCTTCTGATTTAGCTGTAGTTAGCCTACGTTATGTTGTAATGAATGAATGAATAAAATGGTTTATTTATATAGCACATTTGCACAGACAAATGTCTTCCAAAAGGCTTCAGAAACGATTCGCTTAAACACCTGGCCCCTCAACCTCCGACCACCACCAAGTGTTCGCTGACATGCATGTTATTGGTCGGTGGGAAACTCACCCAGATACGGAGAGAAACATGCTCCACAGAAAGAATGAGCAACCTTCTTGCTGTGAGGCCAGAGCACTATCCACTCTGCCCCCGTGCCGTAATGATCTCATACACCAGACCTGGGCAAACTGCGGCCCGGGGGCCAAATGCGGCCCGTGACTTATTTCAGTCAGGCCCCTGGCATGTTTTTGAGAAACACAAATGCATGACAAAATTTAGAAGACAAAAACTTGTAACATTTTGAGATAAAATTCACGTTATAAAGTCAAAGCCATAATAAGTAATTTTTCAATATTGAACTTGACATTTTTACAAGACTAAAATTGTATTTTGGAACATAGAACATATAAATATAAAAATGTACTGTGACCCAACATTTGACCCATCCTAGTCCAAGTCCTGAAAATATTTACCATAAAATCAAGATTTTAATCTCATAAAATTTTAAGTTTAATTTATGAAATAGTTTCTTTTATGACTTCAATTTTATTCTCAAAAAATATGTGTTTTTCTTGTATTATTGAGTTCATTATTATTTTATTTATTTGTTTGTTAAATCATATCTTTCTACCTTTTTTCATAAACCTTTAGCTTAATCTCGAAATCTCAAGTTTTTATGGTAATGTATTTATTTATTTATTTAAAGGACAATGTGCAGTTACATTAAAAAGATGCCTGCACCAGATTTAGCAGCAAGCGTATTTCCATCTGTAGTCCTTCAAAGACAGACAACATAAAACATAAAAATACTTTTTTTAGTACTGACGTTTATATTCCTGTCAATGTGTTTGCAATAATGAGATTTTGTTTTTATTTTTACCACTGTTCTGGGTTTGAATCTGGACCTTGAGTAAAATAATTGCCCAGCCCTGATATTCTATCCCTCAATAATTCTCTATAATTATAAATATGTTGTTATGGGGCTCATGACTGAAAAGATTTGAGAACCACTAATCTTAACTAAGTTTCCAATCCACTCTTGTACATTTCTGCGTCTTCCAGGTACATCGTGGTGTTGATGGCTCAGGCTAAATCTACTGGAACCGCGAGAACTTCCAGATGGTGGAGAAGATCTTCCATAAGTCTGTGGAGGTTTGCAACGAGGACGACACGTGGAAACTGAACGTGGCCCACGTGCTCTTCATGCAGAACAAATACAAAGAGGCCATCGGCTTCTACGAGCCATAGTCAAGAAACACTACGACAGCGTGAGTATCGGACACAGAACATGAGACAGAAGAGATGTAAAGGCAGGCGTTTACCTCAGTCTGATGAACTAAAACTGCAAAAAAAGGACTTGGAACAATAGATATGTTGAGGATTTTTGTCTTGTCTTTGTAAGTAGAATAATTTGATAGTTTTTTGTATATCTGACAATAGTTGAGATAGTGTAGATTGATGACCAATTGATGTGTTTTTTATTGTATGGGCAAATTCAAGGATTATCAACTAAGAGACAAATATAATACTAGATCAAGGAGGCAAATGAGCTCAGAAAACAAGGCACAGACACAGTAAATCGTGACAAAGGATCATCCCAATTTTCCAGCTGGTGGGACACACTTCTCCAACGACTACTGTTGCTTCTGACAAAGACGGAAGTCACTGTTGAAACATTTAGCCTACACACTGTCTCAACTATTATCGGATATAGAAAAAAAACTACTAAACTAGTAGACAATGGAGCTTGGGATTGTGGCGTCGCACATCAGTAGAATTTTCAGTTAGTGATTTTTGATTATAGAGAGATTATTTGTTTGTCAAGATGCGCACGCAACCGTGCACATTCCCCGTGAGCTGCGTCTGATTGACACAAGGTGTAGCAGCGACACTAATCAGCGCTACTACAAGAGTTTCTCTCTGTGAGAAAACAAAAGTTCTGCTGCTAAATCAACATTTGTGAATGAAATTCATCTTTGCGACTCTAACATGTTACATTCAGCTGAGTGAAAAACAGAGTACTGTCTGAAGCTTCAGGAGGTAGACCTCCGTCAGACCGGTTCAGACTTGAGCCAAACAGCTGCTCTCGTCCTGTTTTGTTGTTTTTATCAAAGAAGTTTCTCCAGCTAACCAGACGGACAGTGTCTCTTTCTGCAGACGACATGCACAGTACAGCGAAGTCGATCAATAATCCCTCTAGAGCAGCGGTCCCCAACCTTTTTCTTGTAAGGACCGGTAAAGTCACAAATTTCTTTTCCAGGGACCGGTCCGAGGTTGTTGTAGCGCCGATAACAACATTTTAAAATGCAAACAACCAATTAATGTGTATACTTTTAGGTCTCTTATTGCTTGAATTTGCTGTTTATAGGATTAAGTGGCACTATTTTGTCATAGTAAAGCACAAGGAAGTAGTGATAGACTATAAAATAAAAATAAAATACATATTGAAGAATCCTCTGGGGCCCGGTAGCCAATGGCCCGCGGACCGGTTTTGGGCCCCGGACTGGTGGTTGGGGACCCCTGCTCTAGAGAGTTCTTTAAAGCTAGGGCTTGCCAATTATTGATAAATCAAGAGTTGTGTTTCAGTCATGTCGAATCATCAATTATAAGGATGTGTGAAATACTGGTAACAGAATCAGCCAATATTTAAGATTTTTTTGACAATATTGAAATCGATTTACATCTTAAAATATCTGCGCCAGATTTTTAGAGAAGGTTCTCTAGTCTCTGTGTGACTTGTGCCAGTCCCCAATTTGTCCTCAAACATCAAATTTGATATTTTGGACAAATTAAAGAGTAAAAACGGAAATAAACAATTAAGCTAAAATATGGCTGCAGATTTACATAACAATGCTCCAGAATATTTTATGTCCAAGATAAATACATCTACTTAGATCTATTTATCAGTAGGAATCCAGTAGTTTATTGGGTTTTTTCATTGTCTTTTGTTTTTCTTTTACTTTGTTTCGTTGGTCAAAACCCGCTGCAAAACGGCGGATTTCTCATTATTTCCATGGCAGCAGCAGTTGTCTTGTAACGTTCTGTCTGGAGGTGATTACTGTTTGAACTGTTGTTTCAGATGGAGCAGTGCAACATTCAGGAGTGTCCGTGCAAATGCAAACCTTCGGTAAAACTGTGGATCCTCGTGGTTTGGATTTGAAGTGATTCTGTTTTTGATCAAATGCATGGTTTACAAAGATTCAATCTGTTTAAAGAGTCACAAGAATGAGTCTTGTCTTTGGTTCCATCTGGTGGTGAGATGATTTTCTGCCACTGAACAACTTTAATCTACAACAGATTTCACTCCTATATATAGGTCTTTTTCACAGAGCTGTGGCTTGGCTAGTTCTGGTCTGAAAATACCTGTGGACAGTCACTTCTCGTCCGTTCGTTTGTTTGTTACCTAAAATAATTACATATTTAATTGACACAAAGCGAACACAAGTTACAATCGGATAATCATTTGCAGCGTGTTCAAACCTTCACAAGTTGATCAAAATTGATCTTAAATCAATTCAAAATAATTCTTCATAATGATAGGCATCAGCTACGGGAAATAAAAACCTTATTCATATGCAATATTCATTTTTAATTAATTAATTTTCTTTAATAGCTTCTAGGTTTGGTGAAATATTGATCCAAATAAATTCTGAATAATTTTTAATAATAATAAGCATCAGGTACGGACAATGAAATCTTTTTCATATGCAATATACATTTTTTTTATTCATATTTTAGTTATAAATAAACACTTTTTTCAATAGCATTGAAGTTTTATAAATATTTACCCCAAATCAATAATTATTTTTTTTTTTAATA
>CM076396.1:14984242-15130484 GCA_038363315.1 Mugilogobius chulae | reverse complement strand
TGAAGGCCCGGGGGTCAAATGCTGCCCTCTGACCAATTTTTTTTTGGTCCACAAAATAACCTGAAGAATTGGCACAATCAGCTCTCCAATTAGTCTGACTAGTTTGACGATTACTTCCGTCTTTCTCAGAGGCATCACACGTCGCCTAGGTGACATGTCTTATTAGCTGCTGTTCCCAGCGGACCCGTAAGGTTCCCAGTAGACCTTACCGGTCTGCTGGGCTGACCTCGCCTCCACTGCCTATAGTGGTCTCTGTAGAAGGCTCCTCCACGTAAAGGAGAGGAAAGCTCCTTCGTCTCAATTCAAAGTGCGTGGGCCCCGCTTTCTGATTTCTTTTGCCTTTTAGATTAATCGTTTGTATTTGTTTGTTTCTTGATTAATAATCCGTGAGTTGTCCAGTCCATTATGCAGTTATTTCGTTATACAGTTACTAAATACTTTAAGAAGACATGATGAACATCCCTAACCTCGTCTGTAGAAGGTTTTGATATCACAAGAACAAAACCTATTGGTCAATTAAAGCGTACAGCTCTGTCTGACAGATTTATCAGACCAGTTGTTAAAGCCTGATCTTGTCAGTCCTAAAGCTAAGCCAGTTATGCCTGGGCGGGACTTGGATGGGAGACTATGGAATATTAGGAGCCACAGTGGGATAATAGAAAACAACATTTTGCTTTGTCCTTAGGCAAAGCATTTCACCCACATTGTCTAGTGTGGATCTGGTGTGTGTGTGTGAATGGTTGGTGATGGCTGATCGAGCGATGCACAAATGGCAGCCTAGCTTCTGTCAGTTTGCCCCAGGGGAAGCTATGGCTTCAATAACTTACCACTATATTGCAGAGTAAATGAATAATGTGAAGCGTCTTTGAGTGTCATGTAAGCTTTATTGCATTGCAATATATTAACACCTAAGACCTTGAATGTTTGTTTGTTTGTTGTGGCAGCTCTGTCCTACAACCTCGCCCTGGTGCTATTACAGCCTGAAGAACTATAACCAGGCCGGTGAAATACATCACGAGATCATCGAAGAGAGGGATCAGAGAGCACCAGGTACAACCATACAACACAGAAGAAAATGTAGAGAGACTGATCGATTCATGTCACAGATCAAGATGTGCTGGACAGAGACGTGTTCATAAATGCCTAAATTGTTCACAAATGTTGTTTTTGAAGTTGTGTTTTTTAATAATGTCTCACAGGACAGACAATATCAAGACTGTCAAGGCCAAATCGACCCTCCAAAAATCTGATCGGCCCCAATCACTTTCTAATATTGCAAAAATATATATGTTGAATGTTTGTAGATTTAATTCTGGGTTATTTCTCAGGAAAAAGTGTCCAACTTAAAAGTGTCAATAAGTGTCTGAACTAGACAATTGTATCTTGATTGAAAATAAGATTTGCCAAATGGATCTATTCAAGTTTCTTTTTTTTGGACACATTCTAGTAAGAAAATGCTGTTTTTTTCATAGTTTAGCAAAACAATCCTCTTTGCTCTTGTTCTATGGCAAATCATGTTTTAAATATGCTCCAATAAAGATAAATATGACTTAATTTAAACATTTATTCGCTCAATATCCAGTTTAAGATTGTCACTTTTTGCAATGTATATAGACTTGATTGATATGAGTCTTGGTTCAATTCTCCTTTAGACCTTATTTGGTTTAGATTTGGTGTGATACTCCTGATTCAGTTTTGTTTATTACTAGCAATAAAAACAGACTTCAGTTATTATCAATACAGAAACAAATCTAGTCCTCAGAATATCCAGAACAACCTCGTGTCAAAAGCAGTGACATATTGTGCAGTTACAACCGGCCAGAGCCGTGGTCCTCAATAAATCTGAAATAAATTCTAATAAAGTGAATAGCCCTGCTCTACACAGTTACAAGTTTTTGTTAATACATAAGACTATGTAACAAAAGTGTGCACGTTTGTTCCAGAGCTGAGCGTGGGCATGACACCGAGGGCATCGACTATCACAGCGTGGAAACACTCTGGTGCTGCATCAGACGGCTCTGGTCGAGGCTTTTAACCTGAAGGCGGCCATCGAATACCAGCTGAAGAACTGTGAGACTTCATCTTTAACTGTCTGTTTATCCACATTATAAGCTTATCAGAAACTGTGAGAGGCTGCTTTATTTGTTTGCCAGGTGGTGAGTTTGGTTCCCTCGAGGTCTGGTGTCTTCTGTGTGCAGTGTTCATAATTCTCTCTGTTACGACCTGGCTCATAGACGCAACATGACAGAAGAGACAGACAAGCAGGAAGCAGTTTTAAGACCTTTTCTAAGCATTATTTAAAACAGTATAAGGAATGTTACTGTTGTCAGTGTAGATGAGTGAAGTGCAGTGCATGTGGGTGCGTAGGCCAGTATGAAACATTTAATGTATGTAGATTTTGAGTGTGTTTTGTTATTTTATCAGTGTAGATGAGTGATGGGATGCAGTGTGTACAAAACCTGTAGTGTATTTGTATGTGTTGGTGCGAGTGTGGCTGTAAAATAACAAAAAGGAGAGCTGGCATCCTTGGCATGGCCCAAGATCTGGTATTTGGAGAGAGGAAGGAGGTCAGAGGAAGTTGGCCTTATATACCTAGAGAGTTTATCACTGTGCGAATTCAGGTGAGTGAAAAAAGGGCGAGAAAAACACTGTCTCAAGCTCCAGGAGACCAAACGTCTGTCAGACCGATTCAGACCTGAACCAACAGCTGCTCTCAGCCTATTTCGTTGTTTTTTTTTCAAGAAAATTTCCCAGCTAACCAGACGGAGAGCAGCTTTCTGCATAAAGCATGTGGCGTCAATCGAAATCCCTCTATACAAGCATCAAATGCTGAGACTATTAATCGAGGTCAATAATTAATAGAGGTTATGCACTGACATAATTTTATTCTAAAAAATGCTTATCAACATTTAGAATGAGTGGCATGTGTTTCTTGTTGTCATGGCAACGGCTTGTCTGTAACAACAGTTGATGATTTAGGACATTTTAACTGCAACAAACTGACTTAAAAACATCTTTTTATGAAGAAAAAAGGTAGTAAGCTCAACTGTGTGATTTCAATGTCTGATAAATGCGAGAAGCTAAAGTCTGTTGTTTATCTGCTTTGCTACAACTGTTGACTTGATTTTCTCTTTTTACATGTCAGTTACAAAACCCAGTTCTCAGTAGACTTGTGGTGGGTTGAGTTTTTTATCAAACTGTAGTTTATTTTCCTGTTTTAGCTGTTTATTGAACTCTTACAAGAGAAATGTCCTTTCTCTCCATTAACTCTCTCAGCATGAACATTTAGAATGACGTCATGTCACCTGCAGAAACTCTATTTCACACTACTTCAACTTTTTTGTCAGAAAATATACCACAACTGGTTGTATCTACTGCTTTTTGTTAATGGGTGCTCGGTTAATTTTTCATAATTGTTGCAAATAATAAAAATATATCTTAAGACGCGTCTGCGAAGAAGCAGTAGTGTGAAATAAAATAGAGCTTGACTCGTGAATAGGTCTTAATTTGTATGGTTTGTGGTCTTAAAAACATCTTAAAAAGTCCTAAATTTGACCTTTTGATCCTTGCAGAAACCTGTATAATTATTTTTGCCAATCTTGTCCACTTCAAGGCAAGATTCAGGATTCAATAATGTAATTCATTGTTACACTAACGACAGAATTACACTGGAGCATTCATTAATCAACTTGGCAATGATCAATAACCCCCCTGAAGGCAAATACATTATTGTACAAGACCCTGTGAACTCATACAGTTTCTATAATCATAACTTATATATATTTGTGTGTTTTGCAGTGAAAGGAGCTCAGGAGGCTCTGACCGACATGCCGCCCAGATCTGAGGAGGTAACATTACTTTTTCATTACTGTCTTATAGAGAAAGCATAATTTAATCCACCTACAACAACCTTCAGAAATAATCTAGACGACGCGACAAAACAGAGACGAGACGAAGTTTTATTGATTTGTTCAGAGCCGTTAATATCTATAAAAGTCTGGCTTGTTGCATCGCTGTCACTCTGGGTCCAAAACACAATTCTTCTTTGACAATAAGGAATAAGTATTAGAGTAGTTGCTGCCTGGATCGTGTTGTGTTAAATGTGAAATTATATATATATATTGTGTTTGATTAAGTTCATTTCTTTGATGCCTTAGATGTAGTATTTCATGTTTAAGATTTGAAATAATGTCTTTTTTCCTTCTTGTGTGAAGGAGCTGGACCCGGTGACCCTCCATAACCAGGCCCTGCTGCACATGGACTCAAAGCCCAGCGAAGGGTTTGAGAAGCTGGCCTCCTCCTGCAGCAGCCCTCCTTTCCTCCAGTCACCTTTGGAAACCTGCTGCTGCTCTACTGCAAACACGAGGTAAGACGAGGACCGATCTTCATGTGTTTATGACGACTGATTTACAGTTTCACATCACAGAAGTGTTTTATTGTCTCTTGTGGGGCAGGTGACATACTGGGTGGATTTGGGCAGAATAAATACAGAAAATATCCATGTAATCAACTCGCAACCCCCACAGAAAAATTCAATATGTGTCTAATCATTTCAACCCTTAAAATTGCTTTGTATGATCAACATTAGACACACATGATGCTTCCAGTTAAAAAATGATTAAATAAATGAAAAATTACGACCCCCGGATTTTGCTTTGTGACCCCCTGAGGGGTCCTGGTCCCCACTTTCTCCACCACTGTTTTAGACCACCTCCGTGGGGATCTTGACACCAAACCAGTCCCTTGGGCACACTTTCTGAAATAAATGGTAGCCTATCTTACATTAGCTGTCCCATTTTAATATATTTTTTAGCCTTTTTCAGTAAATTATATTGAACATGATTATATTTAACATTTTGCTTGTTTGTCTGTTTGATGAGGTTTATTAATTTCTTTGTCCAGTTATAATGGCATACTGTATGCAGAGGTCATTCCACAACTGTTACCTTGCAACCACATTGTAAATCTGGACCAAAATCTTCATAAATGACACAGACGTTACGATTTGACAAATGACAATATCTCGTAACACTTTAATTGTGTTAAATCATTCTTCCAATTTCAGGAAGCAGTTGTATGTGAATTGTCTTTGTCATTTTTTTTACTTTTATTTGTCAGTTTCTTCGTACATTGCAACTTAACTGCTGTAAAAATATGAAAAATGCAGTAATCGGTCACATTTGAGCTTAAACTTAACCAGGAGCATCCCATTGAGATTCCACAGCTTCATTATATCTGAACCTTGTGTTGGTTTGTAGGTCAGTGTTTTCCACCATCTTGAGAAGCAGCAGGAAGTGTCACTGTTTGGAAGCTCTGCAGGATCTGAGTCTGTTTTAATTAAAGCATGTGTTTAATAAAGCTTCCCTCTGTGCTTCTCTCTCTCTCCGTCAGTATTTTGACCTGGCAGCGGACGTCCTGGCAGAAAACGCACACCTCACGTACAAATTCCTCTCTCCCGTGAGTCAAAATGTGATTCATCTCAGCTGTTTATGTTTTGTTGCTAATTAAATATCCCGTTTTCTTTCTACAGTACATGTATGAGTTTTTAGATGCTTTGCTGACCTGCCAGACAGCACCAGAAGAGGTACAGTAAAGACACATGGCTTTGGTCTAAAAATGTATCCACTTCATTCAGAATTCTACAGGACATTTTAACTTCAAACGTTTTCTCAAAATGCATTTTCCTTCTTGAAGTCGTCAAACTCAGCCTCTAAAACCTAAATTTGCCAATGGGGTAAGAACAAGCAGTTTTCTTAACCCACAGGCAAATATTTTGTCTCAAAATAAGAAGCTAAAAACACCGTGAAACATATAAAACAGACCTGAGCAAACTGCGGCCCGGGGGCCAGATGCGGCCCTCAATCTGTTTTAATCAGGCCCCCAGCATGTTTTACTCATTACACTGCAAAACATTGTAGCCTTGAACTCCGAGTTCATCTTAATTTACTCATTTTAGCCAGGTTAAAATAAATTGCTAATATTTGGCAGCAAATTTCATTTGTTTCAAGACATTTTTGACTGTTTACTAGATATTGTAGCTTGAATCAAATTGGCAAAATGTGAAATAATCTTGGTCCATCAAGTAAAACCTTCCTAACTAGAAAAAACAGAACACTGATATTTTTTTATACCAATAGCAATAATTGTGGTCCGGCCCTTTGCCACTAATCTGGATTTGAATATGGCCGTCGAGGAAAATAATTGCCCACCCCTGATATAAAATAATCTGTCTCTACAATGTAGATAAGGGTTAAAGTAGTCAAAATGCTTGAAATTGGCTGAGTGCAGTTGTCTTGTTTTGGTTTAAAATACTACATCCTGTACATACAACGACTTCCTGTTCAATACTCTTCAATGAGGTTTTCACTACATCAGTTTAAAACAAATAAATACTCTTTAGATCAGACAGTTGTGGTGAATGTTACAGAAAACATGTTAAAGACTTTACATATTAGAGGAATATTTCATCAGAGAACACTTCTGTGTTTAAAAAGAGACATATTTGTGTCTAAATGCTAACGCTAACAGGAAATGGTTGTATGTACAGAAGTTAGCATTTTTGAACAATCGCAAGCCAACTGAAATTCCGTGCACACAGCCCATTAGGGTTCAAATCTTAAAATTAAACAATTTTAACTTGTCTTGAAATTCATTTTTGCAGTGTACACACACCAAACTTTAGAGCCTTGAACTGAACAAGATTAAAAAAGCTTTTACAAAACATTTGGGACTTTTAGCTACAGCTACAGTTGGCGATCTTTGCTACACTGTAATTATAATACAGTTACCTGTGACACCAAGAGCATTATATTAAGAAGAGAATATCAGAAGAGATTTAATGTGGCAACGAGAAACACAGACATAATTCACATAAATCAGTTTTCCCAGTTTCCCGATTCTACTTCACCAACACTGTTTTTTCTTTGATACATTATTTATTTTCTCTGTCGTCTTCAGGCTTTTAGGAAGTTTGACGAAATGAACGGCAAACTGACAGAGCAGCTTCGGAAACTGGCCAAACAGGTGAAAGTCTTTTACATCAGTTTTAATGCCCCTAGTATTCCTTAGGTCATTGTGCAGTTGTACTTGGTTGGATTTCCTGAGTCTGACTTGTTTTGTGTTGAAAGCTGCAGGAAGCTCGTTTGGCCCGAGACGATGAAGGACAGAAGAGGGCGCTGCAGGAATACGACCAGATGCTGGAGAAGTGAGAACAAACATTTTATTTTCTACTGATTCTATCACAGTGACACAGCAGGAATCTATACACTATATTAGCAGAGGGATGGCTTTGTTGCTGAAATAAAAATGAACAATGATTAAGCTTGAAACCCAAACAAAAGCTGTGATGAAGTCTAGTTTTTTCAGCCCTGACAGTTGGCAAAGAATAAGCCCGTTGTTTCCTGATCCACGCTTTTATAGAGGGATTATCGGTCGACGTCACTTTCTACTCTACTGGGCATGCTCCACGCAGAAAGAGCAGCTGTCCATCTGGTTAGCTGAGGAAACTTCTTTGATTAAAATAACAATATGAGACGAGAGCAGCTGTTTGGATCAGGCTTCTGTCTCCTGAAGCTTGAGGCAGTGTTTTTCTCGCTGGTTTTTCACCTGAATGTAACTCTTGAAGGAGACCTGTTTTTTCCAACTATTTGGTAAGAAAGTAGAACATATGTAGATCAGTAATTTACCTTTTGTTCATTGTAAAACACAAAATTGAAACAATAGAAACAGCTCTCTTGACTTCCTGTTCAAAACTGCAGAACTGAATCATTTTTAAATTGAACTGTGAGAAGCAACAGATTTTAAATAACTCATTTTTATTGTTGGAAAGTGACTTTGAATTATAACAAGTAAATACTGACAAGTGGAAGGGGATAGGTGGTAGGTGATAAGTGGTAGGTGGTAGGTGGATTTTCTGATGAGTTGAGCTCCAGCTGAAGAACAATACAAGATTACTCAGTCATGCATGAATCAATTCAAATATAATTTTAAGTAAACGAATGTTGAAGGGAGGCCATTATAACAAGGTTAAAATCTTTAAATACTACATTTTACATAATAGGACCACTTTAAGAGTGTTTGGTTGGGTCAAATGAAACAAGCTTGATTGAGGTTATGATATTCTTTCTTAGCAGCACTCTTCTGATTTAGCTGTAGTTAGCCTACGTTATGTTGTAATGAATGAATGAATAAAATGGTTTATTTATATAGCACATTTGCACAGACAAATGTCTTCCAAAAGGCTTCAGAAACGATTCGCTTAAACACCTGGCCCCTCAACCTCCGACCACCACCAAGTGTTCGCTGACATGCATGTTATTGGTCGGTGGGAAACTCACCCAGATACGGAGAGAAACATGCTCCACAGAAAGAATGAGCAACCTTCTTGCTGTGAGGCCAGAGCACTATCCACTCTGCCCCCGTGCCGTAATGATCTCATACACCAGACCTGGGCAAACTGCGGCCCGGGGGCCAAATGCGGCCCGTGACTTATTTCAGTCAGGCCCTGGCATGTTTTTGAGAAACACAAATGCATGACAAAATTTAGAAGACAAAAACTTGTAACATTTTGAGATAAAATTCACGTTATAAAGTCAAAGCCATAATAAGTAATTTTTCAATATTGAACTTGACATTTTTACAAGACTAAAATTGTATTTTGGAACATAGAACATATAAATATAAAAATGTACTGTGACCCAACATTTGACCCATCCTAGTCCAAGTCCTGAAAATATTTACCATAAAATCAAGATTTTAATCTCATAAAATTTTAAGTTTAATTTATGAAATAGTTTCTTTTATGACTTCAATTTTATTCTCAAAAAAATATGTGTTTTTCTTGTATTATTGAGTTCATTATTATTTTATTTATTTGTTTGTTAAATCATATCTTTCTACCTTTATTTTCATAAAACCTTTAGCTTAATCTCGAAATCTCAAGTTTTTTATGGTAAATGTATTTATTTATTTATTTAAAGGACAATGTGCAGTTACATTAAAAAGATGCCTGCACCAGATTTAGCAGCAAGCGTATTTCCATCTGTAGTCCTTCAAAGACAGACAACATAAAACATAAAAATACTTTTTTTAGTACTGACTTTTATATTCCTGTCAATGTGTTTGCAATAATGAGATTTTGTTTTTATTTTTACCACTGTTCTGGGTTTAAATCTGGACCTTGAGTAAAAATAATTGCCCAGCCCTGACATTCTATCCCTCAATAATTCTCTATAATTATAAATATGTTGTTATGGGCTCATGACTGAAAAGAGTTGAGAACCACTAATCTTAACTAAGTTTCCAATCCACTCTTGTACATTTCTGCGTCTTCCAGGTACATCGTGGTGTTGATGGCTCAGGCCAAAATCTACTGGAACCGTGAGAACTTCCAGATGGTGGAGAAGATCTTCCATAAGTCTGTGGAGGTTTGCAACGAGGACGACACGTGGAAACTGAACGTGGCCCACGTGCTCTTCATGCAGAACAAATACAAAGAGGCCATCGGCTTCTACGAGCCCATAGTCAAGAAACACTACGACAGCGTGAGTATCGGACACAGAACATGAGACAGAAGAGATGTGAAGGCAGGCGTTTACCTCTGTCTGATAGACTAAAACTGCAAAAAAAGGACTTGGAACAATAGATATGTTGAGGATTTTTGTCTTGTCTTTGTAAGTAGAATAATTTGATAGTTTTTTGTATATCTGACAATAGTTGAGATAGTGTAGATTGATGACCAATTGATGTGTTATTTATTGTATGGGCAAATTCAAGGATTATCAACTAAGAGACAAATATAAATACTAGATCAAGGAGGCAAATGAGCTCAGAAAACAAGGCACAGACACAGTAAGTCGTGACAAAGGATCATCCCAATTTTCCAGCGACTACTGTTGCTTCTGACAAAGACGGAAGTCACTGTTGAAACATTTAGCCTACACACTGTCTCAACTATTATCGGATATAGAAAAAAAAACTACCAAACTAGTAGACAATGGAGCTTGGGATTGTGGCGTCGCACATCAGTAGAATTTTCAGTTGGTGATTTTTGATTATAGAGAGATTATTTGTTTATCAAGATGCGTGCACATTCCCCGTGAGCTGCGTCTGATTGACACAAGTTGTAGCAGCGACACTAATCTGCGCTACTACAAGAGTTTCTCTCTGTGAGAAAACAAAAGTTCTGCTGCTAAATCAACATTTGTGAATGAAATTCATCTTTGCGACTCAAACATGTTACATTCAGCTGAGTGAAAAAAACACAGAGTACTGTCTGAAGCTTCAGGAGACTGACGTCCGTCAGACCAGTTCAGACTTGAGCCAAACAGCTGCTCTCGTCCTGTTTTGTTGTTTTTATCAAAGAAGTTTCTCCAGCTAACCAGACGGACAGTGTCTCTTTCTGCAGACGACATGCACAGTACAGCGAAGTCGATCAATAATCCCTCTAGAGCAGCGGTCCCCAACCTTTTTTCTTGTAAGGACCGGTAAAGTCACAAATTTCTTTTCCAGGGACCGGTCGAGGTTGTGTAGCGCCGATAACAACATTTTAAAATGCAAACAACCAATTAATGTGTATACTTTTAGGTCTCTTATTGCTTGAATTTGCTGTTTATAGGATTAAGTGGCACTATTTTGTCATAGTAAAGCACAAGGAAGTAGTGATAGACTATAAAATAAAAATAAAATACATATTGAAGAATCCTCTGGGGCCCGGTAGCCAATGGCCCGCGGACCGGTTTTGGGCCCCGGACTGGTGGTTGGGGACCCTGCTCTAGAGAGTTCTTTAAAGCTAGGGCTTGCCAATTATTGATAAATCAAGAGTTTGTGTTTCAGTCATGTCGAATCATCAGTTATAAGGATGTGTGAAATACTGGTAACAGAATCAGCCAATATTTAAGATTTTTTTGACAATATTGAAATCGATTTACAACGGCGGATTTCTCATTATTTCCATGGCAGCAGCAGTTGTCTTGTAACGTTCTGTCTGGAGGTGATTACCGTTTGAACTGTTGTTTCAGATGGAGCAGTGCAACATTCAGGAGTGTCCGTGCAAATGCAAACCTTCGGTAAAACTGTGGTTTGAATTTGAAGTGATTCTGTTTTTGATCAAATGCATGGTTTACAAAGATTCAATCTGTTTAAAGAGTCACAAGAATGAGTCTTGTCTTTGGTTCCATCTGTGGTGAGATGATTTTCTGCCACTGAACAACTTTAATCTACAACAGATTCACTCCTGTTATAGGTCTTTTTCACAGAGCTGTGGCTTGGCTAGTTCTGGTCTGAAAATACCTGTGGACAGTCACTTCTCGTCCCGTTCGTTTGTTACCTAAAATAATTACATATTTAATTGACACAAAGCGAACACAAGTTACAATCGGATAATCATTTGCAGCGTGTTCAAACCTTCACAAGTTGATCAAAATTGATCTTAAATCAATTCAAAATAATTCTTCATAATGATAGGCATCAGCTACGGGAAATAAAACCTTATTCATGTGCAATATTCATTTTTAATTAATTAATTTTCTTTAATAGCTTCTAGGTTTGGTGAAATATTGATCCCAAATAAATTCTGAATAATTTTTAATAATAATAAGCATCAGGTACGGACAATGAAATCTTTTTCATATGCAATATACATTTTTTTTATTCATATTTTAGTTATAAATAAACACTTTTTTTCAATAGCATGAAGTTTTATAAAATATTTACCCCAAATCAATAATTTTTTTTTTTTTTTAATAATGATAATCATCGGGTACGGCTTTAACATCTTATACACATGCTATAGTAATTTTTTATCCATATTTTAGTCATAAAATTACACTTTTTCTTCAATAGCTTTTAGATTTTGAGAAATATTTATCCCAAATCAGTTCAAAATAATCTTAATAATAATAAGGATCGGGTAGGTGCCAAGTAATTAGTTTTTTTATGCAATATTCATATTTTTTATTCATATTTTAGTCATAAATATACACTAGTTCTTCAACAGCATGGAGGTTTTGTGAAATATTGATCGCAAATCAATTCAAAATTATTCTTAATTATGATAAGCATCAGGTGCAGCCGATGAAATTTTATTCATATGGATATTCCGTTTTTTATTAATATTTTGTCCTAAATGTATATATATATTTTTTCAATAGCTTCTAGGTTTTGTGATTGATCCCAAATCAGTTCAAAATAAATCTTCATAATGATAAGCATCGAGATGGTCAATCTTACACTTTATATATTAGGGATGGAAAAGAGTTCGAAAACTTTAAAAATCATTCAAAGTATGCAGCAAATCGAAATCAAATCAAAAATACTCGTGCCACTGAAGGGTGGGCCTCTAAATGTCGACACTTTATGATTTACTGTACAAATGTTCATAAAAATACAAGTTCTGTGCACTAACAACGTGGCTTTGTGTTAAATGTAATTCATTATGATTGATGATTTTGGTTACATTTTGTGTTTTAAAGGAGACCTATTGTTTTTTTCCAACTCTTTAGTAATAAACTAGAACATATGCAGAGCAGTTATTTACCTTTTGTTCATTGTAAAACACAAAATTGATCTAGAACGGCTTAAAAATAAAAACAGCTCTTTTGACTTCCTGTTCAAAACTGCAGAACTGATAAGCCCCGCCTCTTCATTTTAAAATTTAACTGTGAGAAGCAACAAATTTTAAATAACTATATTTCATTGTTGTAAAGTGTCAATGGGACAGTTTTGAACCATACCTGCTTCACTTTGAGTCTTAATCTTTTGAATTATAACAAGTAATTACAGACAAGTGGGAGGGGCTAGGTGGTAGGTGAAAACACTTGAGGATTACTCCAACATGCATGAATCAATTCAAATACAACTTTGGGTAAACTAATGATGAAGGGAAGCTATTATAGATATAGTATTTAAAGATATTATTTAAAATCTTTAAAGACTGCATTTTACATAAGAGGTCGCCTTTAATTAATTCTTAATAATGATAAGCAACAGGTAGACCAATGAAATCTTATATATTTGTAACATTAATTTTGTATTCACATTTTAGTCTTTTTTTTTCTTCAATTGATTTTAGATCATCATTTCACAAAAGCTAGAAGCTACTGAAAAGTGTAAATTAAGAAAAAATCTTAAAGAAAAATTTGTGTTATTCAGACATCCCAGTTTTAGCCGTATTGATACTTTTTACTATTATTGCCATATTTTCTACCACCAGTTTCCTCCAAATCAAATCTTTTTATCTTGTACTTTCAAACAATAAATTTACAAGCTTGATTTCTCTGCTTTTTCCACCAAAAAATGTCTAACAACTTTTTTTGCAGTGGTGCTGTGTTTTCTAATCATTTTCTTCTTCCTCAACAATGATGAGAAGAGTTAAATGATTCTATTTTATATGTATGTGAATGTGTTTTTTCTTTAGATCCTGAACGTGAGCGCTGTGGTGCTGGCGAACCTCTGCGTGTCCTACATCATGACCAGCCAAAACGAAGAGGTATAACCGTCTTCTGTTTCACGTTGTCTGACTCTACTCTCTCTCGTGTTGTTGTGGTTAAAGTTAAGATTCCTCTGGTTCAGGCGGAGGAGCTGATGAGGAAGATCGAGAAGGAAGAAGAGCAGATTTCATACGACGATCCCGACAAGAAAGTCTTCCACCTCTGCATCGTTAACTGGTCATCGGGTGAGACACACACAGGCTTTTAGTAATAATCTGTTCTTGTTTTAACATATATTTAAAGCCCATATAATTTTTTCTAATTTTGACCTAGTTTGGTGCAATATAACCTGATATATAACCTAAACTTGACCCTGTTGTTTCCCTCAGAACTCTGTACTGTGCAAAAGGAAACTACGACTTCGGCATTTCTCGTGTCATTAAGAGTCTGGAGCCTTACAACAAGAAGGTCAGTCGTCCACACAAACATTTATACACATGTTATAAGCAAGAGACACAGCTTAGTAACAGCCTAGTATTATAAATGCAGGTTTCCCTGAGCCTGTTTGAACTAAAAGTGTGTTTTCAGAGCCGTGAATATAAATAGTGTCTGTAGCAGGTGCTTGGCCTCGCTCCTCTGGCTCCAGCTGCAAAAACAACATCCCACTGTTAGAACTACACCAGACTTTTACTGAAAACAGATTGTACAGAGACCACAGAACATCAACAACTTTACACACATTACACAAGCTACACAACTACTCTTTCTGTGATTCACCATTTTACTGGTCTGACTTTGTTCTGTTCTGAGTGAGTGACAGCTTGATTCAGCTAATCACAGTAAAGTGTGAAGCACATGATTTTCTTTACCTCAAAAATGTTTTGGAAAATTACTCGAATCAGTGTTGCCAGATGGCTTTGTGGATCTGGAAAAGGCATTCAGCAGAGTTCCTCGTGGTGTCTTTGGAAGGTGCTCTATATAACCGGAGCAGGAGCTGAGTTTGCCTTGACCAGTGTCAGGGCCGTCCTTTGTCACTGGTGCAGGCGCAGTCAGGGACCAGAGGGTGTCCGGTTTGTATCTGCTGTTTGCAGATCATGTGATCTTGATGCTTCATCAAACCAGGACCTGCAACATGCACTGGGACGGTTTAAGCTGAGCATGAAGATAGGGCTCAGTCACACAAGAGGAACTCTGAGTGGAGCTGCTGCTCCTCCATATCAGGTGGAGCCAGCTGAGGCTCAGGTATCTGTTCCTCTGGCACCTGGACAATGCCTCCCTGTTGAGCTGTTCCAGACATGTCCATCTGGGAGGAGACTCTGTCTCTCGACTGTCCTGGGAACGCTTCAGGATCTTCAGGAAGAGTTGAAGAAAGTGTGAGTGGAAAGGAAAGTTTAGACCTCTGTTTACAGTAAAATGGTCTCTATTTATATAGCGCTTTTCCACCTTACAAGGCACTCAAAGCGCTTTACAGTCAGGGATCCACTCACCCAGTGAACGCAGACACTGAGGCAATGTGGGTTAAGTGTCTTGCCCAAGGACACAACGACAATCTACTCCTGTCGTCCCACTGTGGCTCCTGGTGTTCCAATGGTCTCCCATCCAAGTACTAACCAGGCCCTTTCTTGTTTAGCTTCTGAGATCTGATGGGATCAGGCTTTGACAAGACGGTATGGCACATACTTTACTGCTGCCTCTGCGACCCGACTCCAGATAAAGCAGAGAAAACTGATGGATGGTTGGATGGATGGATGGATCTAAATTGTGATCTCTGTTGGACCAGGTTAATTTGTATGAGACACAACTTTAGACAATATCCTAATGTCCCTGAAATTAACTTAATGTTTCACTGAGTCTTGGAGTGCAGTAACCTGGCTCACTCTAGATATTATCCCCCATTATCAGTGGTTGTCGTTGTTTGGTTGCAAGGGCCGTGATCAATACTGTATTTGTATCAATAATGCATTGTGACAAACCTGGCAACACATGTAGAGATACAGAGAAGCATATCAATATAAGTTAAAAAGTTAAAAAGTTAAAATTAAGCAAGTAAGCAGAAATCTTTTTTACTACTTTCTCTGTATCGTCCTCAGCTGGACACAGACACCAGTGTGACCCTCAATCCTCTGTGTATACTGTATATACTGTATATAGCGGTATATCTTATCTTATTAATCCTTCTCTGTTCGCTCCTCAGCTGGGCACAGACACATGGTTCTATGCAAAGCGCTGTTTCCTGTCTCTGTTGGAAAACATGTCCAAACACATGGTGATGCTGCGGGACGCTGTGGTCCAGGAGTGTGTGCAGTTCCTCCAGCACTGTGAAGGTGAGGCCGGCTTTAGTCCTGCTTTAAACCTGCTTTAAACCTGCTTTAGACCTGCTTTAGTCCTGCTTTAGACCTGCTTTAACCTGCTTTAGACCTGCTTTAGTCCTGCTTTAGTTCTGCTTTAGACCTGCTTTAGTCCTGCTTTAGTCCTGCTTTAGACCTGCTTTAGTCCTGCTTTAGACCTGCTTTATTCCTGCTTTAGTCCAGCTTTAGACCTGCTTTAGTCCACCTGCTTTAGTCCAACTTTAGACCTGCTTTAGTCCAACTTTAGACCTGCTTTAGTCCAACTTTAGACCTGCTTTAGACCTGCTTAAGTCCAACTTTAGACCTGCTTTAGACCTGCTTTAGTCCTGCTTTAGTCTGCTTAGACCTGCTTTAGACCTGCTTTAGTCCTGCTGTAGACCTGCTTTTATTTCTGCTTTAGTCAGCTTTAGACCTGCTTTAGTCCTGTTTTAGTCCTACTTTAGACCTGCTTTAGTCCTGCTTTAGACCTGCTTTAGACCTGCTTTTATTTCTGCTTTAGTCCAGCTTTAGACCTGCTTTAGATCTGCTTTAGACCTGCTTTAGACCTGCTTTAGACCTGCTTTAGACCTGCTTTAGTCCTGCTTTAGACCTGCTTTTATTCCTGCTTTAGTCCAGCTTTAGACCTGCTTTAGTCCTGCTTTAAACCTGCTTTAGACCTGCTTTAGTCCAGCTTAAGTCCAGCTTTTGTCCTGTTTCGTCCTGTTTTAGTCTTGCTTTAGTCCTGCTTTAGACTTGGCTCTGTGTATTATGTTAAAAGAATTACAATAGAATGTATTTAAAATGTTTTATTCAGATGAGTACATTCAATAAATAAATTCCACCAGTGCAGCAACACCATTTAAACCACCTACAGTTTTTATATTCCTTAACCTTAAATACACTTAAAAACATATTTAGTACTTTGGCTTTTCTAATGCTACAGTTTAGTGTAATGTCTACTTGTCTGTGCATTACCAGTGTTTTCCATTAAGAGAAGAGTCTGTTGTGTCTAAATTTCACCCTTCAGCATCGAAAAAGGTTCAGGGTCACTAATACAAGCCAAGCAGTACATTAGTATTACAGTAATGTTCAGAGCATAGAGCGCACCTGAATCCAAGCCGCACCAACTAGATTTAAAAAAGGAAAAAGAAAAGTACATACTGTATTGGAGGTACTTGTTTATAGTAGTCAATGAGAATTTTTAAGTGATCAGTATTGTTGTAAAAGCCACAGAGTTCAAAGCTTCTGACAAAAGTAATGGTAGTTTTACTTTTTTAGAATAGAATAGTATAGTATAGAATAGTTCAGAAACTAAAATAATGTAAGTAATACTTTTTGTTTGTTCTAGTGTCGTAAATATACATAAGTAACTATCTTTAAAGGTTAAACCCAGTTCTTTGTTGATAAGTAGGAGTCCCATATTTAGGCCCGAGCGCCACAAGCTGGCAAAGGGTTTATTGCTTTCATCGTGCTGTGTGAATTATAAATTTGTTTTAAAAAAGCAAGTTCCTTTTTAGTATCCCAGTCAGAAAAGTCAGTGGAACCCCAGGTCTATCTCTTATGGTGTTGCAATAGCGACACTCGACATCCTCATTTTATTCAAATGGAAGTATAAATCTATCCAGCCAGAAGATGCAGTCTCAGGCCCACAGTCACACGCTTATCGAATCATATTATCACCAATTCTCTTCAGGTGTTTGCTCAAACAAGCTGAAATTTGGTAAAGATTATCATAAGGAGCGGGGCAACAAAATCCTGCGGTGTGAAGCTGCACAATTTGTAAAACAGTACGAAATTACAGCTGACAGTAATGCCTAAAGAGAAAGGGAGAAGGCGCGAAGCACCATTCATTTGGCAGTAGATGTAATCATAAGAAGGAAATGTTGCAGTGATGAGTGGCGGCTTGCCGCTATATTTACTTAGTATCGTTATTAATTCAATTATATATTAATGATTGCCCATGCCACAATAGTTTCATACAATTTTTTTCATTCCTGTGCATTTTGCAGTGCATTGTGGAACCTGTAGTTTAAATAATTATGTCGTTAGGCCACGATCAATAATAATCAGAAATCATCCTGCAGGCCGGAATGAAATCATCTGGAAGGTTGTGAGTTTGAGACCCTAGATTCAAATAATCTGATTGTTATTTTCATCATAACCAAACAGCCCTAGTGTATTAGTTTTAAAGCAAACTTCTGTGTATTTGCATCTAAATGTTTTACAGAATTTGAAAAAGGCTCTTGTAAAATCAGTTCATTTCTGTGTTGTGTGTTTTCTCTTCAGTTTACGGTAAAGAGGTGCCGGCGATCATCGAGGCGCCGCTGGAGGAGACTCACGTTCACATCGGTAAAAACACGGTAACGTACGAGGCTCGGTTTTAAAAGCGCTTTTCTACGACGTCACCGGCTGGAACAAGTGAAAAAAACGGACTAAAGACTGGACTGAAGACTCACAGAAACACGGACAAAGGTTTGATAAAAGACGTGGGCCAAACACTACACTTGATGGACACTGTTGGTTTAATGTAAAGTAAAAAGATTGTTCTGTAGACGCTGCTTTCCAGGCGACTGTATGTGGAATAATGTTGAATTTGTAATGTTTGTGCGATTTTTAGACCAACTATTTTCTTAACATTTCAGAAAAGGCAGCTGTACTTCCACAAAGATCCACAAACCCGCCTTAAGATTGTTGTCTGTTTGTCTGTTTACTATATTTACATATAAAGAAGAAATATTTATGTAAAATAAAAATGTATTTAATTGTATTCTGGTGTTTGACTCAGACGAACAGAAAGCAAACTCGATAAACAAATTCTGAAGTGGTTTCGACCTGGTTTAGTCTTCTCTAGTCTGAGTTTAATCCTGCTTTATGGCCTAGTTGAGTCCTGGTTCAGTCCCAGTCCAGTCCCGGTCCTCGGTCTGGTTCAGGACAGCGGTCTCTTGGTGATGTCCTGCTCGGTGAGGTAATAGTTCAGATATCCTCCCAAAGCTCCCACAGCCACTCCGGTCATGTGACTCGAGCAGCCGTCTGTGGAGGAGACACAGTTAAACACATGTAAGTCATCTTTATTTATACGAAACATGATATAGACTGTATATTCTCTTATTTTCTACAATCTTTAGTATTGAAATAAGACGCAAAAACGCAAATGTCTTACACAGCAGAATAGAAAATCAAAGAGCCAGGGTTTCTCACGAGAGCTGTGTCAGGTCGAGATTCAGAAACTGCAAATGCCGGATTTCCACCGAGAGAGCTGACGCAAGCTTTAAACACCTCGAGCTAGGATGGGGGCAGTAGGTGTATGACGCATGTGGAGTAGTAACTATGATATTGCGCAGGGACAGATAAGAATGATCAGATATTGCGAGCTGAACGAACGAACAGGAGGGTATGTAGGCTGGGAATTATTTTAATCTTTTTAGGCTCATTTTAAATTCATTGAACTCAATAAATCAGTTCAAATGTAATCCAGTGTCCTCTCTATCCTCTTTGTCTGGTTTAGTCCAGTTTTAGTCGTGATAGTCCTGGACCAGAAAGCTTTAGTCCTGGTTTAGTTCAGTGTTTGTTCATGTTCAGGTCTAATCCAGCTTTTGGCCATTTTTAGACTTGATCTAGTCCTGGTTTATTTTCAACTTTAGTTCTCGTCAAGTGCACAGTCTGGTTTATGTCCTGGTCTATATTCCTGTTTTAGTCCAGTTTGGGTCCAGGTCTAGTCCTGATTTAATCCAGTTTTTGTCCTGGTCTAGTGCTGGTTTTGTCCAGTTGTAGTCCTGGTTTATTCCAGCTTTAGTCCTTGTCTAGTGCAGATACAATCCTGGTTTAGTCCTGGTCTATTCCTGCTTTGTTCCAGCTTTAGTCCTCATCTAGTACAGTCATAGTCTGGTTTACACTCTGGTCTAGTTCTGGTTTAGTCCAGTTTCAGACCTTGTCTAGTCCTGATTTTGTCCAGGACTAGACAAGTAGTTCTGGTTCCAGCTTTTTTTTTTTTTTTTTAATTATTTATTTGTAAATTTTTATATTTACAATGACAGGCACAGAATACTGCAGGTATGCATCATCTTTGAATACAATTTACAATTGTTTTCTCATTCCTATCATTGTAAGAAGAAAAAAAAAAAAACAACGTAAAAGAACATGAACAAAGGGAGTGACCATACAGAGCGTATAACTAGCTATATTCTCAAATAATGTTAGGCCTTTGTTTATTAGCAAAACTGGTTCCAGCTTTAGTCCTTCTCTAGTGCAGGTATAGTCTGGTTTAAGTCCTAGTTTACTTTTAAAAGTCGACTCTTAAGACATTGATCAAACCAAATAGTTTTTAGTTTCATTATAAATGTTGAGAAAATATCATTTTATTCTCAAATATTGGCTCAACAAGATTTTCAAGATGTCTTTTTTCATCTTATTGCATTTACTTGAGCTAAATGGGTCTTAAAATATGTCTAACTACTGTAGATATTCTATGCTAGAAATAAGTGAAAAATTAACTAAAATAAGACAGGAGTTTTTACTAATTTTTTTTTTACATTTTTACTAATTTTAAACAATCGTCACAATCTCACAAAAAACGTTAGGCAGAGGGATACAAATTACGACAGAAAAAGAAGCTACAAATCTCCCATTTAAGATTTAAAGAAAAATGTTTCCCTACATCAGCCTGCTCCTTTTGTTAGACAGTTTAAATTAAGTCAACACGTTTCTTACCGAGCAGAACTTTCTCTCGTCTCTTGACTCTGTGATGAGGCTGAAGCTGCTCCAGAAGCTCCTCCCCGATCCGCTCCGACACCACGTTCCCTGAAGACGACAAAGACAAACGTGTGAAAATCCAGGTAAAAACACGTGAATATTCAAGTTTAAAGAGTCTCGTACTGTCGCGACCGAAGCAGCCCACTTCCAGGTCCTGAAGCCGGAGAATGTGCTGCAGCCAGTCCACTTTGTAGAAATCTGAGAATCCGGCCAAACCGCAAACAAGGACTGAAAGAAGTTAGAAAAAAGATTAATTTATGCTTCCAGTTCATCCACATCACACATTCTATAGGCCAATACTATTTCAATCAGGTGGATTCCATCAAGCAGCTAAAGTCATTATTGTTTAAATGCTGTTTTTTTTGTAATGCTAAAAGTTAATCGATCTAGACACCTGCAGAAGTTGCAAGATTTTATATTAGTGAAATATTTCATGGCAGAGAACAATGTTATTAGTAGTAACAGGCCTATTTAAAGGTGCACTGTGTAACTTTGAAAGTTGAAAAGTCAACTACACAATTATAGAATGCCATGCTTTGCAATAGAACTACTTGTGCCATAATGTGAAAAAACATAACTAAAAGAATGTCTTTTCCATGGAAGCAGTTCTGCTCCTCCAGGCAAAGCAATGATCCATTTTGTGGCCATGTAACCCTCCTCCAAGTAAGAAGTCGGTCACACAGAGTCTCCTTGCCTGTTCATCGCTCATCTGGACAAGAGCAGCTGTTTGGATCAGGTCTGAACCGGTCTGACAGACGTTGAGAATGATTCCTGCATGTTTGAGTAATCTTGTTTTGTCCTCACCTACCACCTATCCTCGCCCACTTGTCTGTGTTTAATTGTGATTATTCAGAATATTCAGATTCATTGTAAAGCAGGGTCATTCAAATAGCGGCCCACTAAGCAAAATTATGTGGCCCATCATGGTAAAATATTTCTATTTCTAAGCTGTTTTAGATAAATTTTGTGTTTTACAATAAACTAAATGTAAATTACTGACTACATATATCATAGTTTAATCCTAAATACATATAGAAAAAATGCAATAAGTCTCCTTTAATGTTTTGCGGTTTATGATTACAATTACTGACTCGCATAAGTCAACTGTTTTTACAACAGTACAGGATTGTTAAAGACCAGCTGAAACATCTGATTTCTTTTATATTATCTGTACAATGCAAAAAGCAATTTCTAGGTAAAATATTATCAAATGAGTTCTCTCTAGTAAAATAATCTACCGATGAAACAAGATATTTTTGTGCTAAGGTATAAAATATCATATTCTACATAATACAGGAGAAACAACAAGTCTTTGCACATTAAGTTAAGCACCTCAATTTTTAATCGACTTGCCAAGAAATTACTTTTTGCAGTGAAGTGTTAAATGAACCAATAACTTAAAAAAAGAAATGTCACTCTAGCTTTAACAGAAACACAGATGTAAATATAGTTTCCAGACTGACTTGACTCTTGATAAAAGACTTAATGAATCGTACTGTTCTCCAGGAAGATGTCTGCGTTGAGAGCTCCGAGTCCGTCCGTGAGCAGGTCCTGGTTCGTCTTCATCATGTTCGAGCAGAAGATCCTCTGGTAACTCTGCTCGGTCATGTTCAGACGAGAGGCCCGCGTGTCGCCTTTTAACAGGTTAGTGCAGCCTTTCTACAACATAAAACACAAGACAGAGGTCACTGCAGACGTTCTGAGTGTGGTGACGTGTCGTGTGATGTGAGACAAACCATATTTCCGATCATGAAGTAGAGCAGCTGGTGGGAGAGAGAGTAAAAAGGACATCCGAAGCGTGTCATCATGTCTCTGCACTGTTTGGTGACGATACACGGAGTCCCATTCTGCTTCCTGCATTTACAACAAACAAACACAGAGTTTATTATTTTATATACAGAGCCAGGATCAAAGAGCATTTCACAGTTTCATCATTGTCTAATTTGGCTGTATTCAGTGAGAGAAAACCTGTTGTAAATGTATTTATAGCAAACTTTTTCCAGTAAAAACTATAGTGTTAAAAGTTTTGGGAAAAGACAACTTGACGTGGAATTTTGAGTTTTCAGATCTACATTCAGAGGAGAAAAATAGACAGATTGAGGAGGTTTGTTGGTTAGTGCAGATAAAGAAGAATTTAGTACTGTATTTCCGACAAATATATATAATTGAATCTAATCTAACAACTACTGAGTGAGGAATGAAACATATTTGGCGCTCATACACCTGTTATCTTGTATCACTTAAAGCAGAACTAAGTAACATTTTTACCTTGCTAAATGTCTTTGTAAGTCTTCTTGTATGTGTTTCTGGTGCATTTGAAGCATGTGTCGGCTCTCTCCACTGCAAATACAGCAACTGCAGTCCACCCCACCATTTCTCCACCTGAACTGCTCTACTGAGAAACCTTGGCTGTTTGAATTTCTCATTTAGCAGAGTAAATGTGTTTAGATTAGGGCTTGGAAAATTAACACGTTAACGCAGTGCAATAATTGTTTCTATTAATTGCGTCAAAATAAATTGACGCATCGATTAATTTTACTCACTCCTCCTGCGCAGCTGCGCACATCTCAGCGCCAGACCCCGTAAGACTGTTATGGAAATATCAAATTGTATTTCACATAACTATGCAGGCTGCATGGAGTGTGATCTTAATGACATGTTTTTCCCTCTGTGGAGGTGTTTTGACCTTACTTACGTGATCTTGTGATGTGCTTTTGTCAGCCATAACATACTTCTGTTAATGGGTGATCTTTGTTTAAATGGATGTACTACCGGCCTGCAGCCTCCTCATGCCTGGTGCCTCACACGACCTTTGGGGAAAAGTGATCTGTTGTTTTGACTTCCTGAAGCTAATCTTTATGTTCTCATGGTGTTGTTATGACCAGCCTTTAGGCAGGTCCAAATGTGCTTAAATATGTGTGTCTTGACGATTGTTATTCAGAGTTAGGGAGAGACGGGTTCCTGTAAGGGGCAGCAGGTCTGTTGCACCAGAAAACACATGTCCATTAAGATCACAGTCCATTCAGCATGTGAAACACATTTTGATATTTTCCATAACAAGACAAGCGCCTTCTGCCTTTTTCTTTCCTTCTGCATCGCCGCGATCTGCCTTGCAGCTACGCTCTCCCGTCCCGTACTACGCACTCCCACACGCTTTCCTGTTGCGTTCTTCTCTGCTACTCTCTTGTCTCATGGCGCGCTCTCCTGTTCTGTTCTGCTCTGTGCCACGCAGATCAGTTTGTTCCATCCTCATTTCGGAGTTTCATTTTTGTCGTTTTCAATTTAGAAAATACTCACATGTTCACATCATGAGCTCATGTGCTTATGTGGCTAAAGCAAAGGCTTCATACCATGTCTGCAAAGTTAATAAAAAAGAATCTTGAAGTGTGAGTAAGAAACTAGACCTGCACAGCCTCAGAGCTGTGAACTTCTCCACACGTCAGGATCGCTCCCACATAAAACTCACTCCAAGCTGACTGTTCATGTTTGGTGCGGTCAATCAAGTCTGTTCACACCCCACTGGGCATCTCTTAAAGGCCTCAGGGCATCTCCCACTTTTGAGAGTCTGCCTCATTTTAAATTTCGATTTAATAGTGTACAGCTCTTTAGTGTAATTGCACAAGAGAGCTGTTGGAAGAGCGCTATCGCTGCAGCAGTTTAGTTCTGCTTTAAAAAGAGAAGCTCAAGCGATGTAATCATCAAGTTCATCAGAAAGTGGTGTATTATGTGGTAAACTGATGAGGACTGACCTGCAAAGTGACTACAAAGGGTTTTATCAATCTGAATCTTTATCTAAGCACAAGACGTTTCTACAAACTGTTTTATAACTGGGATCCTGCCCTGCAAAGTTAATAAAAACTGTAAAGGTTTTCCTCACCACGTTCCCAGCAGCAGAGTCAGACACTTGTCGCTGAGCTGCTCGTCGTAACATTCAGACGTCAGTGTGGAAGAATAACTAAACTGGAATCTGTGGAGCTCCAGGAGCCGGGGACCAGCCAGAACTGCCACGTGAGGATCGGCTCGAACTCTGCACCGGAGAAGGAGAAACTTATGTGAACGAGAGGGAAACACACCAAAGACACCACCTCGACCTGGTCTGACATCAGGACAAAACTAAACCAGAACAACACACAGGAACACCAGATGCACGTTTATAAGCTGCTTATTTCGATCGCCTGTTGGGGAATTTAACAGCGCTGTAGTTCTTTAGTCAAAATTTCTATTATATTATATTATATATATATACACAGGGGCGTAGCACAAAATTCCAGGGCCAAGGTACAAACTGTGTTGATGGGCCCCTAACACACAATCTTGTGTTTTAATTATTTAGTCCGCTATCATTATTTTTTTATTAATTTGGCTTTTACTTCCTTCTAGAACACATATGTCAAACACAAGGCCCGGGGGCCGGGATGCAGCCCTCCACATCATTTTATGCGGCCCTCCAGGACTTATAAGGTTTACGTTAATCGTATATTATCACTAGGAAAAATCTGGGTGTAATGGAATTATTGTCCGAAACTTAAAAAGTAAGTCATTTTTTCATTAATTGTCACTTATAAGTACATCAAAATAAAAAACGAAGACTATTATTTGTAGTTTAACAAAGATTAGTGAGGTTATTCCTAGTTACAACTGGCCCTTCGAGGACAGCCCTGATTCCAATATGGCCCTTTGTCAAAATGAGCTTGACACCCCTGTTCTAGAAATATATACTGTATCTATCTCATTACATTAGTGTTGCTGTTAAAAGTTTTTGCAGGCTTCAGCAAATTAAACTGAACGCTTTATAACCAACTACAAAACAAGACATGTATGTGTTTTTGTATCAAAACTATTGGGTTGTAACCCACTGCATTCACTCGCATAAAGACGAGAATCAAATTTGTTTTGAACACACTCTTAACTTGTTTTAAGCTATAAGCTAACTTCTAAATTGTGCTAAAAATGTACTTTGAAAATCTCAGTGACATTTTGGACCCATTATAATGTTGCTGGATGAAGTCGTGATATATTGACAACATTTGACAAACAACCCAATAAATATGCACATTGAACTGATCATTTTGTGTCAAACCCTGGCTTTCTCGTCACTGAAATTTGCAAACTATTCCATGTAACATTATAATCTCTTGCTATTACATTTGTTAATAATTTGACCCAATTCATATTTCTCTTTATTCAGTGATTAGTCTACTTGCCACGTTTTAAAAAGTGATGGATGCCACATTACATTTAGAGGAACAATCCTATGTCACAAGCGAAAATGACGTGCTTTTAGAGGCCTTTCCTGCCCTGGGCCCTGGGAAACTAACAACATTTACCCCCAAATCAGACACCCTGTATTATACAAATGAACTGGCGTGTTGAGTTTTGTAATTGATTTGTGAGGTATATATATTTTTTTAGATTTCAGCGTGAGTTCTTGCCTCTGAAGTAGTTGGGTCGCTCTGCCTCAGGGCGGTCACGGCTCGGTCCAGACTCTGCTCAGCCTCCGGACCAGGACCACGGCTCTGCTCCTCTGAGACCAGCTCACCGGGTCTGAGTGAGGCCACGACTGGACCGCCTGCTTCAACTCAGCTGGATATCAAGACAGAGAGAGGAGAGAGAGAAGAGGGGGAGAGAGAGGAGAGAGGGAGAGAGAGAAGAGAGAGAGAGGGAGAGAAAGAGAGAGAGGGGGAGAGAGGGGGGGGAGATAGAGAGAGAAGAGGGGGGAGAGAGAGAGAGAGGAGAGAGAGGGAGAGGGGAGAGAGAGAAAGAGGGGGAGAGAGAGAGAGAGAGGAGGCAGGGGGAGAGAGAGAAGGAAGAGGGGTGAGAGGGGGAGGAGAGACGAGAGAGAGAAGAGGGAGAGAGAGAGGGAGAGAGAGGGGAGGAGAGAGGGAGGGGGTGAGAGAGAGAAGAGGAGAGAGAGATGGCAGGGAGGGAGGAAGAAAGAACAATAGAGGAGAGAGAGAGAAAAGCAGAGGAGAGAGAGAAAGGAGAGCGAGAAAAAAAGGGGAGGGAGAAAAGGGAGGAGGAAGAGAGAAAAGGAGAGGAAAGAGAAAGGGAGAGCAAGAGACAGAGGACGGAAGAAAGAGAAGAGAGGCAGAAGAAGTAAGAGAGGAAGGGACAGAAAAAAGAATGGGGGATAGAGAGAGAGGTGCAAGAAAGAGAGGGAGAGAAAGAAGGGAAGGAGAGAGAGAAGGGAGAGAGAACAGTAAAGAGAAGGAGATGGAGAGGGGAGCGAGGGAGAGAAAGCGAAAAAGAGAGATGGAGGGGAGAGAGTGGAGAAAAAGAGAAGAGAGCAAGAGGAGGGAGAGGAGGAAGAGAGAGAAAAGATGGAGAGAAAGAATGGAAAGAGCAAAGAGGGGAGAGAGATAAAGAAGAGAAGGAAAGAGATGGAGGGGAGAGAGAGAGGGGGAGAAGGGAATGGAGAAAGGGAGGAAAAGGAAGAGAGAAGAGAGTAAGGGGAGTAGAAAGAAGGAAGAGAGAAAGAAGTGATATAGAGAGAAGAGAGAGAATGAGAGCGACAGAAAGAAAAGGAGAGGGCGAGAGAAGTGAGATGGAGAAGAGAGGGGAAGAGAGTGAGAGAAAGGGAGAGGAGGATGAAAAAGAGAGATCAGTACAAAAGAGAGACATTAACATAAAGTGAGTGAATAGTTCTTTCTCACGTCAGAAGAATGTTGGTGTTACGTAAGATCAGTTTCACCTGGAGCCACATGTGTCTCAGCAGGATCTGTTTCTGCAGCTGTGGACGAACTGTTTTCACATGTTTCACTTTTAACGACTAAAGACACGTCCTGTTCATCCATTAGCACAGACCGTTTATGATCCATGTGCATTAGTCGACTTTAAAAGCTGCTACGCTGACATTTATAGTTCTAACATACAGTATAGTTTTGAGTAAGAAGGTTAATGTGCGGTATGACAGGTTTTACGTTTTTCAAATTTATTATAGATTAATACCTGTTGTAATTATAAATTATAGTTTTAAGTTAATCAAGAACAAGTTTGTGGAAAAAAATGTGAAAAAACAGGAAGTAGAGCAGAGTTCTAAACTGATGACATCACACTGGGGAGACAAAGACATTTTCAATTTTCTAACAAGAAACAGATTTTATGGCTCTGTAAACACACATTAACAAAAAGGGAGGGAGAAACAAAAGTGCCATTTGAAGAGGTCGTTATGCAACTACTAGCGTGATGTCATCATTGATAAACAGGAAGTACATTTTTAATGCAAAAAATGGCCAAACTGGAATGAAATTTGAAAAATGTTTAGTAAAACCTTAAATATAATGATCTTAACTACGTCTTTGTAAATGACTAGTTTAACCTGTCATGGGCACTTTAAGGTTAATAAATATAGTTTATTTCCACCTAAAAAGAAAGTAGGGCTGCTCGATTATGATGAAAATAATAATCACGATTATTTAAACAATTATTTGCTTAGCAAAACAGCGTTAAAGAATGTAAGAGTGAAAAGATCAAATAAAAGGTCTCACAGGAATAAACTGATGTAATATTCTGCAATTGAACAGAAACCACCTATTTTTCCAATGAAGGAAATAATTGAGCCCTTTAATTGACAAGTTATGATTTTGGCTTTTAAGCCAAAAATCAATTACTTTATGTTGAACTGTTACTATCATAGCATTTTTTAATCAATTGTAGTATTGTTTTTGGTGTTGAAATTGAGTTTGAAATAATACATTAGTATTTTAAAATTGTGGCAACACTAGTATAAAAACTAGTTAACGATTATTTCAATAACCGCTTAGTTGCAATTAATCGAGTTTCAGATCAACTCCACAACGTCCCGGGCAATCAGATTTAGTTTTAGTTTATTTGTGAGATTCACATGAAACAAAGGAGCTGATTTACCTGACTTTTATCATGTGATAAGCAGGTTTTGGGTGAGTTTCACTTGCTAATTAGTTCACAAATCAGCACAGCAGGTTTGACCTGTTTATGCGCTTATAAAGTAACCAACCGCATTATAAAATGTAGGGAGTAGAAAGTACAGATACTATTGTGCAATTAATCGAATTTTTATTTCAATTATGATTATTGCTGCAATCAATTACAAAAAGTATGTAATTGTGACTATTAACATTGTAAGTGAGTGCATTTAAATTTGTACAACAATCTCAACATTCAGTTTATTGTCATCTTTATGCGCACATAAAAACAAACTACTGTTTCGCAGAACCCCTTAAAAAAAAGATCATCTCTTTCAATGAGATATGACACTTCTTTCATTTTATCTGTTCAAGGTTGTTAAAAGTATCGAAAACCAGTCACTAATTGATCAAGAAAACATTTTCTAATAATTTCTAAAATAATCTTGAGCTTTAGTAAAAGTAGTTTAAAACATATTTTGTGTTGCAAATGTCACTTCATTGTGTGAAAATTTTATTAAAATAGCATTTTAAATCATCGTTGTATCAAAGATACTGTATGTTAGTGTCGTGACAACACTAGTTCACACTCAGTTTTTAAAGGAAAAAATATTCTGCTTTCTCTCAGAAAATAATCACTTGAATAATCGTGATTTCAATTATGATGGGAAAAAAAATTGTGATTATCATTGTTATTGCCATAATCGAGCAGCTCTAACAGATACTTCTTGAAAAATGTAAGAAGTAAAAGTAAAAAGTAACCAGGTTTTGTAAAGTAAAGTACAGATACTCAAGAAAACTACTTAAGTACAGCACTTGAGTAAAAATACTTAGTTACTTGCCATCTCTGCTTGGACATGTCTGAAATAGAAAGTTCTTGTATCTTTCTCTTTAACATAAGTTTTTTTTCTTCACGTTCAGACAAAGACGTAGGATCGCTGTGTTTGTAGGTTTTGATGTTTAGATGTTTGGATGTTTGTGTCTCACCCTGCAGCATGAGGTATCCCACCACTCCGTCCAGGTTGATGTGCTCGTGCTGCCTCTCCAGAAAGTCCGCTCCTCGCGCCAGGCTGTTCAGGACGTCATCGATGACCTCTGCGCGCGACACTGCGGAGAACAGCGCGAGGACAGCGGCCAGACGCAGCCACGAGGCCCGCATCCTGCCGCTCTGCTCCGGGACAGCTCTGTTCGGATGTGTTTTTGGGGTTTGTGTTGTGTGGATGTGACTCTGCAGAGCTCCGCAGTGAGGGGCGCGAGGGAGGGGAGAGGGAGGAGGCACGTGGTGACGCAGGGGCGGGGCCTCCAGATGTAAACATCAGCCCTCTGACTGTGAGAGCAGTGAGTTCAAAAATATTACAGAGGTGGGACAAATTCATTGTTTTGCAAGTCTCAAGTCTATAATTCAAAGTTGTTGTTTTTTTTGTTGTTTTTTTAAATTACAGAAAACATCTTGTATTAGGCCCTCCTACAATTCATACATTTTTTAGGCTAAATCAGGGTTGTCAAACTGGGGCCTAGGGACCAAATGCGGCCCCAAGATTTTTTCATGTGGCCCCTGGGATGATTTATTTTTTTTTTTTTATAGTGCCCCCCTGATTCAACGAGTTTTGTATTTTTTCTTTAAATACTAATTATGTAGACATAAAATTCAAATTGATAACATTCAAATTAAAAATGTAAGCTGTGTTCGTTTTCTTGGTGTAATGGTGAATGAATCCTTATCCTCATGTTATTTTGTAAGTACAAAAATTGCCAAAATGGTCGGTATTCTTGGAAAAACTCGTCTGTTGTACTATTCAATGATATATCCATATATTAGTAATATTGTTTGGGCTAGCAAACTAAACTGGAACCTATTCTGCGTTTACAAAAGCGAGCTTTGCCAATAATATTCTATGCAGGACAAAGACATTCTTCTCACCTTTGTTTACAGAAGCTAAAATACTGAGAGTTTACCAAGTCAACCAGCTTCAAATTGGTCTTTTGTTTGTATTCTATTGGAAACTTTCTCCACAACATCTACCAACATGTTCATGGTTTAATAATGAAATCCATGAGTATCCCACATCTCATTAGAGCTTCTTATTTATGTACAACTCAGTCCCAGTTTAGTGTTAATACAGAGGAGCTAAAGTCTGGAACAATCTTCCATTTGCGCTAAAAAACAACTTACACAAACTCAGTTTAAAAATGATCTAAAGTATTTCCTCTTGAAAAATTGTGCTTTACCATATGGTTCTTCTGTTCAGCCTGATCTCTGTTCTGGAATCATTTAAATCTGATGTATTGATTGGTATTTGTATTGCATTGAGCCTATGTATTTGTGGAGGTTGCCACTTTCAAGCCCCTGAAAGGGTAACCATCCATTACATTACTTGTTATTGTGCTATTTTGCTTTATACTAAATGAATAAATAAATAAATCAATAAATAAAAACATTTTGAGCATTTTTTTTTTTCTTTTTGTGTTTTTTTTTTTTTTTCATATTTAGCTAACTTGAACTAAACCAACTAGAAATAACGGTTTTTCAGATTCAAGTCCAGACAAACCCAAACGGATAAGTATGAATTACAAGATAATAAATCAGTAATTTTGTTTCAAGAAGCGCGTCTGTCAAAACAAAGCTCTCTGTCTCTTTAAATATAAGCCCCGCCCCTCACGCTGAGCCACGTCGTCGCGTCATCACAAACTCAAAACAAACATGGCGCCGCGCTTCTCCTCCGCCGCTCTTTGCTCCTGTTTAGTGCTCGTTTTAGCGCTTTTCCTCTCGTTTTCTCCGTCCTCCGCGGCTCTCACTTGTGCAGCGGTGTGTGTGGCGGCTGTAGGCGGGCTCTCGGTGCTCTGTCTGCGGACGTGGAGATGACAAGAGCCCGGCCCGAGCCTGTGTGCTGGTGCTGGGAGACATCGGCCGCAGTCCTCGGATGCAGTACCACGCGCTTTCTCTCAGCAAACACGGCTTTAACGTGACTTTTGTGGGATTTTTAGGTAAAGGGTTTCTCTTAAAGGTATCTCAGAGCTTTGTGTAAAATAATCAAGAAAAATAACGTGTATTTGGAACTAAAATAGCAGTTAAAAATTGAGTACACCTTCTCATTCAATGGTTTTCCTTCTAAATTTATATAAAGACATCAAATATTTTAAGCAAGATACAAGGAAATGTTTTTAATATGTCCTTGTCTTATTTAAATCAAAACACAATGTAAAAACTATCAAGTCATAGGTCAACCAGTTGTAGCTTAAAATCTGAGGCACTTACAAGATTGGCGACTAATTGAGTTTGAGGCAAAAAATAACTATTTGTGCGGACAATGCAAGTGAATTAGACTTACAAACTAAATTTGTAATGTTCTCACAAATCCATATAATCACAGTTAAAGAATGAAGTCAATTAAGAATTCCACAATTTCAAGTTTTACTGCTTTACTGAAACTATAACGACTATATAATAATTATAATCCTATGTCAGTAAAAACGTCGTTTGTTTTAAATGGCAGAGATTAGAACCCTGTTTAGTTTTTGTTCCAGAAATTATAACGAAAAGCCTTTTTAGATTTGTTTTTTTCAAAATGTAAAAATAAATATCATTCATCATTATCATTATCAATAATTTGTTCAGCTGCCACAATTTGCCTGCCTTTCACATAGTCTGTGTTTATATGTGGCTAGGGATGTTAAGTGTATTAGGCTTAGGGATGCACCGATCTGATACCTGGATCGGATATCGGTGCCGATCCAGGACATTTTGTGGATCGGGTATCGGCTCCATGATATCGGTTCAGCCGATATCGTGGCTGTGCCTTTAATTGGACATAATGAGACTAATTTACAGGCTGGTGTTGATCCATAGCAATTCATAATATTGGGCATTTTATTCAGATTAAGTTGTTAAATTGTGACTTGCACTATAAACAACAGTTACATAACACAATATGACCAAATGTATTAAGTTTTTATAAGAAAAAGAAGCAATTTCAGTCCTTTCACTGGTATCGGTTGATATTTTTTTTTTTTTGAAAAATGCTCCTCAACAGCATTGGCAGCTCTCCTGGCTGTGTCTCTAGAACACTGAGCGGTTTTTGAAACTTCTTAATTTTTAGCTGACTTTTATCAAGAAGGGCTTGGATTTCAACCAACTGAGAAGTGTGGCCTCTGATGTTCAACAGACTTGAGCGAAGTGCTGTCAGATCTGTGCAAAGGAAACATCTGTTTTTCTGGTAACCGTGGATACCAAGCAAATGCCCATGCTATGCTGGTTTTGGACTTCTGAAATGGCAGACTTTCACATCTGAAGCAGCAGAGGATTTTCCAGTGAGGGTCCTTCGCATTTTGGGATTTCAACCACCTTGAGATGTTCAACAGACTTAAGGATTTTGTGAAGAGTGTTTGTTTGTCTTGTAACCATGGAGATGGGACATGAAGCTATGGCTAGCTTTGGACATCTGAAAGCTAGAACTTTTTTTTTTTTTTTTTATTTATTCCAGAGAAATATTTTGAGGGGATGGCCTTATCACCGACTGAAACAACAGAAGTTTCATCTGATCCACTTGGACCTGTGTCATCTGCACCTGCTCCTCCAGCTAAGGCCCTGGACTGAGCCAGCCACATCATGGAGATGGTTCCTGAGGCTGTTCTGTGGACCACCTCCAAACCTGAGGCGACAGAGCTTCTCCATCACTGCACCACCCTCTGGGACAGAGACTGCACCCACCTCAACACTTTTAAGAAAAATCTGAAGATCCATCTGTTTAAATGTGCTTTTAATGTTTTGTAATTGTCATGTTTGATTAATGTTGTATTACTAACTGTTCTTATGCATTGTACCTTTGTTAAACTGCCTTTGTCTGTAAAGCGTCTTTGAGTGTCTAGAAAAGCGCTATATAAATAAAATGTATTATATTATTATTATTATATCGAGTATCGGCAGATAGTTAAAGCCAAATATCGGATCGATATCGGAACAGAAAAGCTGGATCGGTGCATCCCTAATTAGGTTACTCGATAATCGGGATTATACAAGTCACAATATAATTGCACACAAAAAATAATAATCGTTGCAATTTTAGAAGCAAAATTTAATTCCTATTGACCCTATTTTGTCCCGCCCACTTGCCTTGGAAGTGCACTTCCTGTTTAGCTCTGTTAGGTAGCGAACATGTTGTTTGTCTGTCTTGTGGGGCAATTTTAATTAAATATAATGAAGGTTATATAAACCCATCGACTGAAATCTACACGGCTAAATGCAGCTAAACAGGAAATGCACGTCCTAGAAAAGTAGGCGGGACAAAATAGGTCAATAGTTCACTTTTTATACTAATATAAGTTACAGTTTTGGCAAAAGCTAGGTTAATAGAAAAAAACAACAATGTTTGGCGCATATGCACATATGTTGCTATGTCCCAAATATATACATTTTGTTTGTATTTTGCACTGAAAATTTAATTTGTGATATAAAAATTCATATATTGGTATCAACAGCAGAAGGTCAAGTAAAAATTAGCTAAAATTTGTTTTTCAATCCATTTTAGAGGCAGACAAGTTTTTTCATTCATTCTGAATTAAAACTTAAGTTGTTGTTGTTTTTTTGTCACGTTAGCATTTTATTTTTATTTTGAAAATCTCATTTCATAAAACTGGTCACAAACTTGAGGAAAATGTTTGACAATAAAATAAAATGTGTCATAATCGTCATAATCACTAAATCGCGATATTTTGTCTTAATAATAATAACAATAATCATAACACTAAAATTTTATATCGTGACATCCCTACGTGTGGCCCCTGATTAAAAAAAGTTTGGTCATCCCTGTCTAGGCAAAATAACTTCACATGAGGCAGGCTCCCTAGCAGAAAACATTACATAGTGTCCCATTAAGAAAAAATGTAAAAAGAATTTAAACATTTTTCTCTTCTTTCAGAGTCTAAACCTCACCCAGATGTGCTGCGAGAAGAAAAGATTAAGATCACAGCGATTTCTGAAGTCAGAGGAATCACAGGTGACACTGTTATCAAGATCTTACAGAAACAAATGACATACTTGATGTTTTATTATAATTTTTTTGTGTTTTGCAGTTGGACCCAGACTGTTGACATATGTGACCAAAGTGATCGCTCAGTGTTTCCAGCTGCTCTTCGTTTCTGCTCTCGATGGATCTGCAGGCTTTTATACTCATGCAGGTCTGGATTTGTGCAGAATTTACTTGGCTTTTATCACAATTTAGTGTAATTTTAACTACTAACTAATCAAATGTTTGTTTAAAACTATACTGAACCAAATAAACCTTAAGGATACACAATGATATTTAGCTTTCTGCACATTTAGTCACATTAGAAATCAAAATATCCATCCGCTGATCTGGTTTATGGTTCGTATCTTTATAAATACTCTTTATACCTATGTGTGTGTGTATTTTCCCAGAATCCTCCAGGGTTACCGGGCATCGCGGTGGCCTGGCTCGTGAGTGTGATTCGCGGCTCTCGCTTCATCATCGATTGGCACAACTACGGCTACAGCATCATGGCCCTGAGCCACGGAGACAAGCATCCCATCGTCCGACTCGCAAAGTGGTCAGTGAGAAACAGTAATGTGTGTTTAACTGTGAAAATAAAAAGTCTTATCATAGAAAACTGATCTGGGATGTTATTTTTTCACTTTCTTTAGTTAACTGTTTGTTGTGTTTTAGGTATGAACATACGTTTGGACCTTTAGCGTCTCATAATCTCTGTGTGACCAAAGCCATGAAAGAAGATCTGCAGAAGAACTGGGGCATCAGGTTAGGAAAAAATGGGTATTTTCTCTCTAATAAAACACTAATAAAATCTGTAAGTCACAAAATCTAGAAAATTCATCTGGAGAGACTCTTTTCATATGGGAAAAGACGGCCACAGTGAGGCGGACCAATCACAGTGCAGCATTGTGGTTAACAAACACGGTTGTGTATATTTTAGCTTAATTATGAACTCTTTTGATTTTTAGTTTAGATTAGTTTAGTCTTTATTTAAAGGGACAATGTACAGAGACATAAACACAAAACAAGATGATATCCACCAGATTATAACTAAACATCTAGTTTTCATCTGCAGTCCCTGGTGAGCATATTAAATTGATGCAATGCAATAAACACATTCAATAAAATTTAGCAACATATCGGTCACTGCTCGAATACACATTCCATATCTCGCACATCGCACATATCACAATGTAGAAAAACCTATCAACATATCACATATAAAAGTTACATTTCATACATAAAGGCAATCCGAAACAAAGGCAGGTGGATTTTTGAAAAATATGCTAAAAATAGTCTATAAATTCAAATGACCGGATAAATTGAAACTACATGGACTATGGCTGGTGTGATGGTGGTAGTGGGTGGGAGGGGATATTTGTTGGTGGAGGGAAAAACTTGTAAACTCACAATAAAATGCTATTAACAAAAAAGAAAAATATGCTAATAGAGCAGGCACGTCCAAAAGTGCGGACCATTTTTTGTTTTCACCTCTGATTTCCTATTAAATTGAACCAAGTTACAAAAACATCAATTTTTACTGTCAATTTAAACAATCTTTTATCTTAACCTAAAAACTAACTGCTTGACTTAAAATTGAAGCATTGTGGCTTATCGTTAAGATTCACTTTATTTCTGTCTTTTATGTGGCCCTTTGTTCAATATATATTTTTTAAAAAGTCGCCCTTGAATCATGTTTGGGCTCGTCTGTCATAGAGAGAATTAGTGCATTTTTGAACAAGTAAGATATGTATTTCTCTCAACTGGTTTTAACCAAAGACATGACTTCTCAGCTATTTCAGTGTTCAAATACTTTAACCAATCGGATTTAGATATTACCAGGATGTTCCATTCTTTCCTTGATGGCTTTCAGCGGCAGTGTGTCCAGACTAATAACATGTAGAACTCAATTTAAAGAAATTCAGGTTAACCTAACTCTCTCTCTGAAGTCTGGGGTAATAAACACAGGGTTTAGCTGTAGAGTAACATGTTTATTGTGTTTGCATCATCACACAGATCTCAATCCTAGTGGTCAGTACATCTCACAGTTTAATAATTATCTCATACAGTTTTGTGTTTTTCTTTCAGAGCCACGACTCTGTACGACCGACCGGCGTCTGTGTTCAGAGAAACTGAAATGAAACAAAGGCACCAGCTCTTTATGAAACTCAGTGAGACGTATCCAGCCTTCACACACTCAGGGTGAGAACAGGACTCTTGTTATGTCTTCTAAACGTCAGCAGTGAGTGGCAAAAATACATGACAGTCAATGGAGGCAAATTGCAAGGAGTCACAACACAATAAATTAGGAAAAAAACAACCTACAGACTGAAAGTAAATCTAAACAACCAAATACTGCTGAAATTGAGTTTGTGTGTGACGTGTAAAAGAGAAAATCAGGTAAACAGTGGCAGAAAAGCAGAAAAACAAACAGGAAAACACACAAGAAAACTCATATCTTTCTATGCTTAAATAAGATGTTTTTAGACCGTTTGATGAGTTAATTTTTTGTAAAAATGCCCTAAATCTCCAATTGCCATTAGCAAGCAAGTCTGCGCTGTTGCCATGACAACTCATAACTGCTTTTATGTGAAACAAATGCTCCCATGAGGAAAAATTAGGGAAAAAGCGAATTAACACATCTTATCGGGTGTTCTTATCATAGTTTTGCCTCAGTCAGAATGTTTTGGAGCATTTTTCAAATCAAATTATGTCAGTGCAGAAGAAAAACTGGCTCTTGCACACCATTTTGTTTTATGACATTATCATATTCTTGAATGAAACCTGTTTGATCATGTGTCTGTGTCAGGTCCGGAGACGAGAGCAAAGACGTGGAGCAGACTGCTTCACGTTCACGATTAAATAAAGAAACTGTGGAGTTGAAAGAGAACCGACCTGCTCTCCTCGTCAGCAGCACCAGTTGGACCGGTCAGTTTCAACTCTGTATTTATCATAACAACAAAGCTATCTTTTACAATAAGCTCATTAAAAATCTCCCTTTTTTCCCCACAGAGGACGAGGACTTCTCCATTCTGTTGAAAGCTCTTGAAGGTATTTGTTTCACAGTGAGTGTAAATATGTAGAACTCCTGCGCCATGTGACTTACGGTAATTTTGTTCCGGTCACCATTATGGAAGTGAAGAAACAATGGTATCTTAAGCATTCTGCACACTACAGGAGTTTTGGTTTGATTTTTAGGCCCGATGTTTCCCTCTATGAGTTCAGGAGGCGTGGCCAGAGTAGAGATGTGTTGTGTTTCTCTCCTTCTGTCTGTGCGTCACTGTGACTCTGTTAGGACTATTTGTCAGGAGCATCATGGTGAGGTTCACCTGCTGCACGAGCGAGGACCTTTACAACAGAAGCATCTGGAGCATCTGCCTTGTGACGGCGACTCTTAGAATGTCAAATAAAGAAGAAACAAATAAATGTAACGCTTTGTGCTCGTAGTCAAAGTGCAGGATTCTTTTTTACGAGCATTACATACGTCATCTCCAACACACCTGATCTTTAAATGATGTGAGATGCACCTTTAAGCCGGCTGCACACTAAAAGAGTTTGGGATCTTTTACGATTTTTTTGATGTGCCAAAAAAAGGCCACAGACATAAAGACATTTATAACGATTATTACTCTGACAGTGGCTCATGTGTCAGAAGAACAGAGACGACGCAGACTTGTGGAGCGCAGCAGCGAGCGGAGAACAGTGTGTGTGTCACATGATCGAACGCAGAGTGTTTCTTTTATAAAAGTGAAGCAACAAGAACAATGATGAAATGCCAGTGGATTAAAGCAGGTTTGTAAAGGTCACAAGAGGCCATGTTCTAATAGTCTAGTAAAGATGCTTCTCACGTCATTTAAGGAGCAGGTGTGTTGGAGATGACGTGTGTAAAGCTCGTAAAAAGAATCTTAACACTTGAACTACCTGCACAAAGTGTTACATTTATTTTACGATGAAGCAATGTTTCTTCTTTATTTTATGTGCATGTGCAGCAGATGACCCTCACGATTATGCATTCTGACAAATAGTCGCAGTGACAGACAGACAGAAGGAGAGAAATGACAAAAAATCCTTACTCTGGCCACGCCTCCCTGAACTCGTAAAGGGAAACATCAGGCTTAAAATCAGGACAAAACTCCTGTAATGTGCAGAAGGCTTTAGAAAATAGCAAACACAGAGTTTGTGGAAACTCAATGCGTCAGTGTAACGCTCTTCCGCTCTCCTGTGACCTTTTAAACCTGCTTTAATCCACTGCCATTTCTGTTCATCTCATTCATCTGATTATGTGATTAAAATGTTTCCCTGATGATGTTTGTGTGAAATATACAGTATTTATTACAAAGCCCTGTACATAAAACATTTACAAATGGTGACAATATAGAGAAAAGATGTTTTGTTCAGACTAAAGTGAAGCTTTTTTTACGTGACAGAAGCTAATTCTCTCTTCATTTGTAACTTAATGGATGTAAGTCTTGACTCATTTTAGTCGGTTTAGCTTCACAAATCCACTTCTCTCATCAAAATGGAGCTTTGACAACCCGTCGAAATGCTCTAGTTTTCTTCTTTCTTTGATCATTTGTAAATCCTGGTGTGATGTTTGTGCAGAATACGAAGCTCTGGTGAAAGAAGGAGCGTCTTTACCGCCTTTAGTTTGTGTCATCACAGGTAAAATACACTTCACCACAGAAATATAACTTTGGATTTACGTTTTAATGAAAGATTTAAACAGGTTTGTGCGTCTCGTCGTCAGGTAAAGGTCCCCAGAAGCAGTTTTACCTGAAGCTCATCGACTCTCTGCGTCTGGAGCACGTTCAGATCTGCACCCCTGGCTCGAGGCCGAAGATTATCCGTTTTACTCGGTACAAACACTATAACTGACAGTATTTATGTTGCATCGCTGTATTTTAGAAAGTATGTAATATTTCAATAACTGTGTGTCCAGATTGTTTATTTTTCCCAGAGAAGTTATGTCATGACTCGGTTAACAGTACTGTACTTTTCTCAAAGCCGTGTACTTAACTAAATTATCTTAACATAGCCTTTTGTAATTCCAGCGTCACTTTAAATCGCCATCCCCGTTTTCTTTACCAATCCTTATACAGTATTTACCCCCCAAAAATTTAGGCAATTAAATTCAGTTTTTTCTTTTGCTTCTGAAAAACATCAGTGCATAAACGGTTAATTAAAATTACCGTACTTTCCCTTTTTCTCACCCCCATCTCTCCTTGTGTCTCTCTCTGTCCCTTTCTCCCTTCTGTCTTTTTTCTTCTTGCCCTCTCTTTCTCCCTCTCTTCACCGTTCTTCGCTCCCTCTCCCTCACACACTATCTCTCCCCGTCTCCTCATCCCTCTCTTTCTCTCTCTCCTTCCTTTATGCCCCTCTCTCCCCACCCTTCCTCTCTCTACCGCTTTCCCCTTTCTCCTCTTTCTCCCTCTCTTCTCTTCCTTTCTCTCTCTATCTCCCCATCCCTCTCTCTCACACTCTGTCTCACCATCTCTCACCCTCTCGCCCCTCCCTTTTTTCTCACCTTCCTTCTTGTTCTGTCCACCTCTCACTCTCTCTCCTTCCTTTATGCCCCTCTCTCTCTCTCCCTCTTCTCTCTTTCTCCTCTCTCTCCCTCTCTCTCCTCATCCCCACTCTCCTCCTCTCTCTCTCCCTCCCTCCCTCTCCCTCTTTCTAACTCCCTCTCTCCTCTCTCTCTCCCTCTTTCCATCTCTCTCTCTTCCTCTCTCTCTCCCCCCCTGTCTCTCCCTCTCTCTCCCCTCTTCTCTCTCTCATCTCTCTCTCTCCTCTCTTCTCTCTCCCTCCCTCTCCCCCTCTCTCTCTCCTCTCTCTCTCTTCTCTCTCTCTCCTCTCTCTCTCCTCTCTTCTCTCTCTCCCTCCCTCTCCCCTCTCTCTCTCTCTCTCTCTCTCTCTCTCTCTCTCTCTCTTTCTGTCTCACACTCTTTCTTACCTCTCCTCTCTCTTCTCTCTCTTTCAGGCAGTGCAGACCTGGGCGTGTGTCTCCATCTCTCTCCAGTGGTCTAGATCTTCCCATGAAGGTGGTCGACATGTTCGGCTGCTGTTTGCCCGTTTGTGCCATTCGCTTCAACTGGTCGGTACCCAAATATTTAATATCCTCTCTTTTTATGTCTCCATCTCTTTTCTAAATCAGCTGTATTTTCCTTTTCATCTCCACAGTTTACACGAGCTGGTAAACACGACGAGAACGGTCTGATTTTCAAAGACTCTCATGAACTCGCTCAACAGCTCAAGGTTCATTTATTCGTTCATTCATTCATTTAATTCATCAGCTGTATTCTCACGTATTTCTTTTTTCTCCCTTGTTTTTCCAGACTCTGCTGTCAGACTTTCCTTCGACTTCCGACGGGAAACTGGCCTCGTTCAGGACAAACCTCAGACGAGCCGAGGTCTGAGCTGGGACGATAACTGGGACCAGAACGTGCTTCCTCTTCTTCGACACTGACAAAACTCTGCTCAAATCTTAAAACAAAAAGACACTTGAATCTAAGAGAGAAAGGGCTGGACACGCTGAGTTTAAAGGTGTGACTTGGACCAAGGGATGGACAATAGGTTGCGTTCACTTTCTAGATGGTTGAGCAGGAACTAGAAACATTGCACTTTTCTTAACATTGGAAAGATTCAATAACATGAAGAATTAAGAGTATTTTAAGTCACGACGATCCCCAAATTGAACCTCTAGGAAAATTCATAATCTTTTACTATAAGTTAAATCTTACATTACTGAACTTAAAGAGAAACTAAACGCAGAATCAACTTTTTTCACTGTTAAACTGTTTATATGGGGTCAAAATGGTAATATCTACTTATTCCAGGCCCTTTTTGAACATTTTTTGTGCAAACTCGCTCATTTGCAGTTATGTGTGGAAAAAAAACGCAACTCTGCTGCCATGATGGTTAAACGCTGTCATTGCATTTTCAGTTCACGCCAACGTCATATCGAGTGGGATATATAAACTCCTCCTTTGACACCGCTGCCAAGATAAGTTGGAAAGCAGTCGCCGCTGTGAAATGACATCATCAGTCATTTAGCTCAGCTAGATATAAGAGCGGTGTGAGGTGCGCTGGTTCAAACCTTGTTTCAGTGTTTAATTTTTCCTCATTTTCAATTTTAGGAAATACTACATGTTCACATCATAAGCTCGTGTTCTTATGTAGACTAAAGCAAAAGTTTCATACAAATGTCTGCAAAGTTAATAAAAAAGAATCTTAACGTGCAAAACTCGATCTGTGCACAGCCTCAGAGCTGTGAACTTCTCCACAAGCCAGGACTGCTCCGACACAAAACTCACATCACTCACAAACTCACTGTCCATATTTGGTGCTGTCATTTAATGTCTGTTCACACCTGGCTACTTGGCATCGCTTTAAAGTCCTCTAGGCATCTCTCACTTTTACAAGTCTGTTTGAGGTTCAGTTGGGCGGAGTAAGTCTCTGACCGGGGTTTAGCCGAACTTTAAAATAACATTTTCGATTGCTACAGAAATAACAAACAACTGGAGTAATATATGAAGACTTTTGTTGTACCATTTTATATGTCTGTTACTTTTTGAAAAGGAAAAATGACCAAAGACACTAGTGTAAAATGTAAAATAAACTTGTACAAATGTAAGTACCACTTTTGGAAATATAACTTTGATACTGCAACAAAAAATAAATCTTTCTTGCTACTTTTTTTTGTACAATTTGATAATTTTTATATTAGATTCTTTATGACAGACAAACAGACCTACTTAACCGCTCCAGCCCGACTACACTACACAGGAAAACATGCATTTATAATTATGAGATTATTTAACCAGAAAGTCTAAATGAAAATAACCCTTTATCTACCGTCTTCTTTTAGCGAATAGTTATGGAATTCCCAAATGTGATCATTTATTGTCAGAAAAAAAAATATGGAAAGAGCCTTAAACTCTTTTTTTATCAATATAGTGAAAACACTTGTGCTTTTTGTTTGAATCTCATCGTAATAAAAGTTCAAATCAAACTATTCCCCAAAAGAACTCAACTCAAGGTTTTGCTCCAGTGTTTTGTACCAAAATTGTTCAGTTTGTTTGTTGAGGCAAAAAAAATAGCTGTTAATGCTAAACAGGGTTCCCACGCGTCCTGGAAAACCTGGAAAATGATTAGCTCAATTTCCAGTCATGGAAAACACTGGAAAATGAGAAAAACAGTCAAATGTCATGGAAAATAAAATGTTTTTCTGGAAAATTATTTGGCTCAATAATAAAATGTAAACAGTGCGCAAACAAATAAACCAGATTTTTGCAATGTACAAACATAGTAATAATAATTTTAAAAATGCCTTTGTACTAATGTAAAACTGCTAAAAAGTATAAGATTTGCAAACCCAGATTGCAAAACTTACATCCAAAATTTAATTTATAATTTTTTCACTTGGCTGTTTATCCAAATGTTTAATTGGAGGCATACATTTTCCAAAATAAGGTCAACAGTAGTTTGATTTTAGTTCAAAGGCCTGAGGTAAAAAGTGTCAAAAACCATGATTTTTTTCTCATTTTCTTCAGCCACTGGAAATCTGTAAAATGCATCAGGTTGCACCAAAATTGACTTAATTTTTCAAGAACCTCAGGGGAGGACCCCCAGACCCCCCACTCATGTTTTTCACCTAAAAAAAGACTATCAAAGCAAACTGCAGCTTTGCAAATTGCCACGCAACGGTTTTATATACTTGATGGTCATAAATGTGGACTATTGGGCCGTCACAAACTTGGCAAACAGGAAAAATTTTGGTGATGTAGATGTCGTGATTACATAAAATCCTTGTTGCGAATGTCCTGGAAATGTCCTGGAAAATGTTCTTGGGATATGAGTGGGAACCCTGCTAAATCTCCACTTTAGGAATAGACACACAAAGTGGAACAGCAATTTCAACTTTGTAAGAGTGAATAGCCTAAAAAGCAGCAAAATATTCAAACATTTATGAATAAAACACTAGGCATATGGTTTTGGTAAGGGTTGTCCCCTTTTAGTTACTCATACATGACTAAAAGCTCACTAATGTAAATGTTGTATTTAATAAATAGTCAATTCTAAACTGAGGAAAATAAAAATTGAAACTGCACTCATAAGTTATAATTAACCCCGGGGCAGAAGGTGGCGGTAATGCTAATAAACTGACAATCACAGAGAACAGCAGACAGGTTCACAGCGCATGCGCAGTGCCTGCTGGTTTCCCGCAGACTCGCACTGATCCTCGGTTTCTGCAGATTGTTTCCCTCCGTGTGTCCGCTGCGAGCACAAACACGAGCCGCCCTGTGGGACATGCCTTTGCCCGTGCAAGTGTTTAACTTTCAGGTGAGCCAGGTCCCGTGTGCGGCCTCTCTAAGCCCCGGGGAAAGGCCTCAAACACGGACCAAACACACGGACGCACCGGGGCTTCCGTTAGCTTCTTCCGCTGCAGCGAGCACGGCTAACTGTTTGTTTTGGACTTTCATTGATCCCAGCTTCCATCAGAAACATATTTTAGCGTTAATATTTTATGCCTGAGGTTGTAGCAGATTTGTAGATTAATAATTCATACAAACAAGTGAGAAAATAAGATGGTTAGCTTAGCTCTGATGTTCCTGAGTCACTTGTTAAGCTAGCTAACTGTTAACTGTTGGTTTGGGTTGTGGTTGTTGTGTCATTTGTGTTGTGTATGTCTCAGAGCGAGTGTCAGTCTTCTGTGGTCGTGTAAAAGTCAGTGTCAGTCGTGGTCTTGGTTAGTTTGAAGAATCCTGTTGAAATGTTATGTTTGTTAACAGGTTTAACGGCTAAAACCTGATAGAATGCTGCCTTAAGTGTCTTTGACAAGTTGAACTACTCATTTCACTAAAATAGAACTGTAATCATTATATATTACTAGTTACAGGGAGAAAATGTAATAAATTTGTATTACAATATTACTGTCTCAAAAATGTAGCTGAGTTACACTACTGTGAGTTACACATTTGTTAAGACATTGTACAAGACTAATCCTGTTACATGTTCACTGTTTAGTGGTTTATTTGTGGAAATGTGATGTCACAACACTTTTTTTTCATATTATTTGATTTACCTTTAAGCAACAGACAGTATTTTAGTGGAGTTTTGATCCTGAAGTGTCATTTTCAAAAGAGTATAAAGCAATATAAGAAAGTAACTTGAGTTACTCAGATTGTAACTGTAATATATTATCAATAACATTTTTATAAGTAATGAGTTACACTACTTAGTTACTGAAAAGTGGAAGTGCGACACGGTGGCGCAGCGGTTAGCGCTCTGGCCTCATAGCAAGAAGGTCCTGGGTTCGACTCCCGGGCCGCCGGGGCCTTTCTATGTGGAGTTTGCATGTGTCCCGTGTCACGTGTCTGCGTAGGTTTCCTCCGGGTACTCCGGTTTCCTCCTACAACTAAAACATGTCCATCCCCCCCCCCCCCCTGACCCTTCCCCAGGGCTCCCCTGCAAAAGAGATTCTTAATCTCAGTGGGACTTCCCTGGTTAAATAAAGGTCAATTAAAATTAAATTAGTTACAAAAGTAACTAGTAGTCTCAACACTGCCTAAAAATCGAGAGATCGAATCGAACAATTGAGGATCTGCTTTATTTACTGCGACAGCTCTCTTGAGCAGATGCAACATTTAGGCTAAATTAAGTTAAATAATTAAAATTTAGTCAGACAGTATTTTTTATTTGGGACATCAAGTGGAAACATGCAAATACAGTTAGCTTATTTGCTGTTAAAAGATCAAAAGGACGGTGATTCAACCTGTAGACAGATGCAGATGCGTTGCCTTTTAAACACAGTTTGGCGCGTCAGTGAGGAGCGATACAGCAGCAGTATCGATCACGTGATTTTTCCTTAAAGCGGCACGTGCATCGATACGGAGCTTCACTCTATAAGCTTGACACATGCGCCAATGCATCTGTGTTGCCAGACCCATGACTAACTGTTGTGTTTTCCTCAGGGAGCTGTAGAGCCCATGCAGATTGATGCTGACCCCAGGACGACCAGCAGAATGCCCCAGACACGAATTAATTGTGGAGAATCCAACACTGGTATGTATAAGGTTTAATACAAGTGACCTTTTTCTGGTTTATGTTCTTTTATGATGAAGTGTTCATATTTAAACAAAGTTGAAGTAAAACCACCACTGCTCTGCTGCTCCAGGACATGTTTTCTTATATTTTAACCCTTTGCTGTGTCTCTGTGCAGGACCTGGAGCAGTATGCCACCAGTTACAGTGGACTCATGCGTATCGAGCGGCTGCAGTTCATCGCAGAGCACTGCCCTCAGCTCCGGGTCGAGGCTCTGAAGATGGCTCTCACTTTTGTACAAAGAACATTCAACGTGGACACATATGAGGAGATCCACCGAAAGCTGACAGAGGCCACACGCTTAGAAAGGTACGCTCGAGAAGTTCTGTTTACCAAGAAGAATATGACTGAGGCACACTATTATAGAAATCATATCAACACAGGACCAAATAATCTATGAAATGTACTATTATACAAATGTAGATCTTCTTTTATGATGAGTTTAATGTGTGTTGTGTGTGTCCAGAGAGGCGCAGGCTGTACCCGACACTGTGCCTGATGGTGGCGCTGTTCCTCCTCCGCTGGACTCCGCTTGGGCTGAATCCACCAGGAAAAAGGCTTTGCTCAAACTGGAAAAACTGGACACAGATCTCAAGAACTACAAAGGCAACTCCATCAAAGAGAGCATCAGGTATGAGGCCGTGCAGATGTTAACAACAAACCACATTTTAGCATAATTATTATATAATATGTATCTGTCTTCAGTCTATTTTATAAGTATAAATTTGTATTAATTCCGTAGAATTTTAGGATGACACGTTGTGATGACCTGGGTTGCCTTAAACACACTTTTTTATGCACATCCCTGTAAAAATACAGTACAACCCATCATCACTGGTCCTGCCCATAATTACACACCCCAATACATCATACAAGCATGCCTGTCCCTAGGAAGTGTGAGTTCTTGTGTGAGGTTGGTTAGTTATCTTGTAGGTCAAGAAAAAGACCTGACTGGCACCTCTACAAACTCAATTTAATGGTAAAACAAAAACATCACAACATGATCCCAGCCTATTAAACTACTATTAAAAATAAGCATTTAGAAAGTAAAAGCATTTACAGAATTGTTTTCAACATCGTCCTTGTTTTGTACTTCGGTCTTTTTTTGTGTGTGTGTTTTGTCATGAAAATCTGAAAAAATCATGGAAAATTCTATTCTAATTTCCAGGCCCTGGAAATGTTTTGGAATTGTACTTGTTTTGAAAATGTTTTGAAAAGTCAGAATATATTTTGGATTCAGAAATGAATTAGGGATATTTCCCATTTGTGTCAAGTTAAAATTATTATTATTATTTGTTTAGTCTTGTGTATTGCAGTCCTTTCATTCAACTGAAAAAAAATCACTAAATATGAAAGTAACCTTTGTAATTATTTTTTATGTCTAGAAAGCCCTGAAGTCTTTGTGTTTTGGTCTTTATCAGTTCATGTACACAGATAGTTGTAAAGTTTGTTACACAAGGTCATAGAAATGTTGGAAATAGTTTTGGAAAAGTTACAGAAACCTTGAAGTTAAAATCTGTATGAATCCTGTTTATAGAAACTTTTTTGTGTTTTCTCTTGAGCGACTCTTTTACGTTATAAAATATGTGATTTTTGGCCGTTTTTTTGGTCTTCGAAATATAGCCACTTTTTTTGTGCATCTTTCATATGTTAGTGGAAAAAGATCTCAGACATGCGGTATTACTTGATATTTTGTGGTGATGTTTGCGCAGACGAGGACATGATGACCTGGGCGATCATTACCTGGACTGTGGAGATCTCAGCAACGCTCTGAAGTGTTACTCCAGAGCCAGAGACTACTGCACCAGCGCCAAACACGTCATCAACATGTGCCTCAACGTCATCAAGGTAACACAAAAATAAACCTGTATTCAGCCCAGAGACTTGGCCCTTTAAAATTTTGTGGCCATTTTAGCTCAATTTAGATCATACATTTTTATTAGTTTTGTTAAAGCAGAACTAAGTAACATATATCTTTGTTGGTCTCCAATGTTGGCAGAACGGTGGCAGAGCGGATAGCGCTCTGGCCTCACAGCAAGAAGGTCTTTCTGTGTGGAGTTTGCATGTTCCTCCCTGTGTCTGGGTGGTTTCCTCCGGGCACTCAAGTTTCCCCACTAATCAATAACATGCAGGTTAGGGAATCTTGGTGGTAGTCGGATGTTGAGGCGCCAGGCCTTTAGACGAATCGCCTCTGCTGTGATTTTTATTTTCATTTTGTCCAGCCGCTGGAAACCTGAAAAATGCTTCAAAATGCACTAAAATTAACTTATTAAAAAAATCTCTGGGGGAGGACACCCAGACCCCCAGCTTGAGTTTTTCACCCTGCACCACTGCCAAAAAACTGAAATTGTGATGTGCATGAAACACACTAAAAAGAGACTGTCAAAAGACGGTTGCTGCTTTGCAAGTCGTTTCTGTTTTACTCCAAGCCAAGATCAAATCTTCAGAGAGAACTGGCCATACGACTGTCTTATACCTTGATTGTCATAACTGTGGTCTATTGGGCTGCCACAAAACTTAGCAAAACAGGCAAAGAATTGGTAATACTCTAGCTATAGATGTTGTGATTACATAAAATCCTCGTTGGAAATGTCATAGAAAATATATTTGGAATATGAGTTGAAACCCTGATAGATTGAAAGCTATCATATACATTTAAATTGTGGTGTTTTTTCAGGTCAGCGTTTACCTGCAGAACTGGTCCATGTCCTGAGCTACGTCAACAAAGCCGAGTCCACCCCAGAGATCGCAGAGGTGAAGCATCTTAAGTTTTTATACTGTCATTATAGATACACTTCCTCTTAATGGTTTAATCTCTTTCACAGCAAAGAGGAGAGCGAGACAGCCAAAACCAAGCTGTTCTCACCAAACTCAAATGTGCAGCAGGTAAGACTCCACTAAACAGGACATGTATCGGTGACTTTGTGGGTTCTTTTTGCTCACACATGGTTCACTCTGCACAGGACTGGCAGAACTGGCGTCTCGGAAATACAAACCTGCTGCTAAGTGCTTCCTGCAGGCTTCGTTTGACCACTGTGACTGTCCAGAGGTACGTTCACTTCTACTGCACATTTATGTCAAACTGGTGCAGAGGAAAAAAGGTTACGATGCTCCTCAAAACATAAACGTAGGTGGACGCTCACATGACGCCAGATTGATCAAAGTCCACGGCTTCTGAGTCACAGATTTTGACAGAAGGTTGTGCCAATATTGAGAGGATTAGATTTGTTTCTATAATGACAATAACTAATTGTTTTTGCTAGTAATAACTAAATCTGAACCTGGAGTATCTCAGCACTAACCCAGATCCAAACCAGAACCAAATAAGAGCTAAATCAGAATTAAACCAGGTCTGAAATGGGACCAAGTCAAGTCTAAGGTATACACTGTATAAAAAATAAACTGGATAATGAGTGGATAAGTCATATTTATCTTTATCTTTATTTTAACTGTCTTAAAACAACATTTGCCAACAGAAAAAGGTTAATGTGGATTGTTTTGATAAAATATGAAAAAGACAGCATTTTTTTCACTGAAATTAGTCAAAAAATACAGGCAAATCTTATTTTCAGATTGTAAAAGCACTCATGTTGCTCGACGTGAGTGCTTGTCATTCAGACAACTCATTCATTCATTCATTTTCTACCGCTTAATCCCGTTAGGGGTCGCGGTGACTGGAGCCTATCCAGTGACTTTGGGCCTTAGGCGGGGAACACCCTGGACAGTGGCCAACTTGCCGCAGGGTTAGACAGACAAACATTCACTCTCTCATACACTCACTAAGGGAAATTTGCAGTGATGCCCAATTAACCTAAACATACATGTCTTTGGAGGTGGGAGGAAACCGGAGTACCCGGAGAAAACCCACGGTGACACGGGGAGAACATGCAAACTCCATTCAGACAACTGCGAGACAAAATTCACAAATTGTAATTGTGCTTATACAAAACTTATTTTAGACCTGAAATATGAAATAACAGTAGAGGCACAGCTGCTTCACTTTCTCGAATAGATTACTTGTGAAGAAAAAAGGGCAACATAATTGGTTCAATCAATAATAATCGAGATAAGTTAAGTCACAATGCAAATGGGTCATTCTCTGAAAGTGGAACTATAAAGTGTGACATCCAGGCTGAAAATTCAAACTGCAGCAATTGTTTTATTTTTAGTTTAATTTCCATGTTTTAGAAGTGTACTGACAGGATCTATAATGGTCAAGAAAGATGCACAACTATTTTTTCCAATATAGACATTTCAATTTCAATTTCAACTGCTCTCAATCCAGCTTAATTCCACATGTAACATGGACACCAACTGGACCACATGTTTTAGCTGAGAGAGTTGCTATATACTAAATAAAATGTTGATTTTTGAGATATTATCTCTGAATACACACATTAGTGGCGTTTATCCGCTGCAAGGTTCCTGAGCGTTGAAAAGTCTGATCATGTCCGCGTGTAACTTATGGACGCCAACAGTTACATTCGGATACCCAGGAATTCATCTGTCATTTCACAAAACTGAATACAAAAAGTAGAAAAACGAAATGCAAGCATATTTTCCAACATTATTCTTCATTTTATTGTGTTTCAATGCAGTATTTTATCGAGTTTACATGAGGAAATTACATCATGTTTATTACTGGATAAAAATGTCACACTTTTGGTCATGATTTAAGCTATTTTTTTAAAAAACAGGTTGTAAAAAAAAAAGTTCCATCTGATCTTGGGCTGCAATTTTTTTTAAATCTTTAAGAGGCACATTAGTAGTATATATTACATAAAAAATGTAAACAAAATTATTATTATTTAAGGTAAGGTAAGGTAAGGTACACTTTATTGTCCCTATAGGGAAATTTGTCCTCTGCATTTGACCCATCCTTCAATGCCTCTGGAGCATCTCCTCAGGAGCAGTGATCGCCGCAGTGCAGCGCTCAGGGACCCATCTCCAGATGTTGTTGCTAGGCTTGGTCTGGACTACCGTAGCTGGAGGATATTACCCTAACGTGCATGTTATTGGTTGGTGGGGGAAACCGGAGTGCCCGGAGGAAACCCACCCAGACACGGGGAGAAACATGCAAACTCCACACAGAAAGGCCCGGCCCGTTACTTAATGAAAACCTGTCAAATAACCAATGGTCAAAACGTTCCCACTTTCAGAGAATGACCCAATTGGGAGAACTAATGAATAATAATCATGTCAGTTTCAGAAGCAAAATTAAGTTTGACCCTTCTCCCTCTGATCTCTGTGTCTTCTCTAGCTTTTGTCTCCCAGTAACGTAGCAGTTTACGGAGGTTTGTGCGCACTGGCCACTTTCGACAGACAGGAACTCCAGCGGAATGTTATCTCCAGCAGGTGAGATAGGTTAAATTTAACAATCCCAGCCACTAACATTCGTGTAAAGACAAAACTTTCTCCCAACACTTGTCTGTTTCTGATGTTTCTTTCTCTCTCTTTCTTTTAGCTCCTTTAAGTTATTTTTAGAACTGGAACCTCAGATCCGGGACATTATTTTTAAATTTTACGAATCCAAATATGCGTCTTGTCTGAAACTTCTAGATGAGATGAAGGTAAGGTGACGTTTATGTGACGTTAACGATGTGAACGGAGCAGTGTTTGAGCTGTGTCTCTGCGCAGGACAACCTTCTCTTGGACATGTACCTGGCTCCTCACATTAAAACTCTCTACAGCCAGATCCGCAACAGAGCTTTGATCCAGGTGAGTCTGACTCGTGGTTCTGTTGTTTTATCATTTTTCTTGTTTGTAAGGCTGGGCGATCTGAGAAAAGTTATAATCAAGATTTGAGATTTTAGGATTCTCGTTCTTTGGGCCTTATTTATCAATCCTGGGGTCTCGTTTATAAAAGAGTGCATCAAAATCTACTTGAAAATGTGATTAAACTGAGATTTGACCTAAGTAAAAGAAGATCCAGATTTATAAACCCTGTAAGCGCTCTTTTCCCACTGAGCAGGCGAAAAATGCATTCAGGATCTCGCCTCAGGCCACGCACCCTGCACACCTCCATTTTACATAAACATGAGCTGAGAATGAGTGAGTTTGAGTGACAAAGGGAGGAGCAGAGGAGTGACGTTGTAGCAGATCTAATCATCACACAGACTTGGGACAGTTTAGTCAAGAGTGATCTTTGCTTCTCTGAGACTTTTACACACAGTTAGTCTACTTTATCAGAACTGCTTTGGTGCAGCTTTAAAGATCGTTATACAGACGTGAAAGGGGAAAAGTGGCCTAATTCTAGGCAGCGCACATGAACGCAGAGGTTTGCGTGCTTATTGGACGTGTCAGCGCTGTGGTCCTGGGATTGTGAAGAGGCACATGTGGATTGAACACATCGATGTTCACGAGTTTTAAAAAAAGCGGCGACTTGAGGAAAAGATGGCGCTCCTTAAACTCATTCCAGTGAACATTTAATATACAGACTAGATACTACAGTGTGGAGCGCACATGCATGTTTAAGACAAGTGCGCACATCTTTCAGCAACACAAGCTTTATGAACTCTTTGTGCAAATATGACTAAATATTTTCAATTGTTCATCAGTCATACAACCTCTGAGCTGTTTCAGTCTGTCACATACGCAGTGTCTAAAATATGCGGTGTTTTACGTAAAAAGCTGCTCAGTACTTTTCAAGGCTCGTTTTGTGCGTAAGGAGGCTTTTTAAATGAGAGTTGTTAAATTGTGAGAAGAAACAGAAAAAAATGGAAGTGCAGTTTTATTGAGTTGTTGCCCTAAACTCTGACCCTGTGTTTGCAGTATTTCAGTCCATACGTGTCCGCCGACATGACAAAGATGGCTCTGGCCTTTAACACCACGGTGGCGGCTCTGGAGGACGAACTGACACAACTGATCCTGGAGGGACTGATCAATGCTCGCATCGACTCACACAGCAAGGTAACACAAACATTTACATTTACAAAGCAAGGTAACACAAACATTTACATTTACACAACAAGGTAACTTGAAATGGACATTTCTTCAGGACTTTCAAGCCTTACAGTGCCACTTCATAAAGACATTTCAGATTTTGAGAAGTTGTTTTAAAGCAAAGGTGAAACAGGACTCTTTTAAAATACTGACTCTTTAAAACAATTGACTTGTTGTTAATGTTAGTGTTATTGTTAATGCATAATTCTTGTTTGTATAAATGGCTCTAGCTTACATGGACTTGTTTCTTTCTGTGGTTATGTTTCATTCAGATTCTTTATGCTCGGGACGTGGACCAGAGAAGCACCACGTTTGAGAAGTCACTGCACATGGGCAAAGAGTTCCAACGCCGAGCCAAAGCTATGATCCTGAGAGCCGCCGTGCTCCGTAACCAGATCCACGTCAAGGTAAGAGAGACGACACCTGACTCTCTACAGCTTGAGATTATGAATGTGCCAAAAACTCTGCTCGTCTGTGAAAGCACCACCCAGTATGTGACTTACAAACACACCCACTGCATCTCTGCAGACAAACGCTCGATACAAGCCTCCTGCTCTCGTGTTTGCTGCCAGTGCAGTTAAAATTGTTGGACATTTGTTTGATGATTTTGTTTATCAGACAACAAATTACAGTTTTACCAAGTGAATTACAATTTAAATTACATGCTTGAAATGTAAGTGTAGGGTTTATGTTCCACTGTATTTCACTGTAAATATTTAATATACAGTCCTGATCAAAATCTTAAGACCAGTTGAAAATTTGCTAAAATTCACATTTTGCACATTTGGATCCTAATGAGGTTTTAAGTAGAGTTACAATATGCAAAAGCAAGAATGGGGAGTGTGACAAAAAAATAGAGGTTATGCAGGTGACATCATTTTATTCCAAAAATGCTTAGCAACATTTAGAGTGAGTGGCATTTCTTCAATGTATTTCTTTGTTGTCGAGGCAACGGCTTGTCTGCTAACAACAGTTGATAATTTAGGACATTTTAACTGCAACAAACGGACTCAAAAACATATTTTTTAAGAAGAAAAGGGTAATAACTTCAACTGTGTATGATTTCAATGTCTGAGAATGAATGAGAAGCTAAAAGTCTTGTTGTTTTGCATGTTTTGCTCCAACAGTTGACTTGATTTTCTCTGTTTACATGTCAGTTACAAACCCAGTGCTCGGTAGACTTGTTGTGGGTTGAATTTGTTATCAAACTGTAGTTTATTTTTCCTGTTTTAGCTGTTGATTGAACTCTTACAAGAGAAAATGTCCTTTCTCTCCATTGACTCTAATGCACCCTTGCCACTCAGCATGAACATTTAGAATGCTGTGATGTCACCTGCATAACCTCTATTTGGAACTTGTCATTTTAAGAAAATAATAACAAACTGAAAAAGGCAGTTTTCAGCTGATCGAAATCTTAAGACCACTGGTCCTGCAGTCGGCTCCAGTGAGGGTCATAATTTGGGTCGAGGACTGCCCTGTGTCTTGGCAAACACCCATTAGGATCCTCCGGCTCAGCGCAGGTGTCATTTTTTGGGGTCTACCACTTGACTTTGTTGTTCCATAATGCTCAGGAGAACATTTAGAATGAGTGTCTGACTGCGTCCAGCCTCAGCAGCAGTGAGTCGCTGTGAGAGGCTTTGCTTATGCAGCTCGATGACCCGGCCACGTTCAAGAAGTGAAAACTTCTTTGCTTTAACCATCAGGAGGACATAACTGTCTGAAAGCCTGACAGAAAAGGAGACATTTTGTTTATTATTATTTACTTTAAAATAACAAGTTCAACATTTTTTTGTCACACTCCCCATTCTTGCTTTTGCATTGTAACTCTACTTAAAACCTCATTAGGATCCAAATGTGCAAAATGTGAATTTTAGCAAATTTTCAACTGGTCTTAAGATTTTGATCAGGACTGTACAACACGAGCCACCAAACTAAAAGTCTAGTCTTCCTTTTGCCTTATTTCTGTCACACTCAGACTGATACATACAGTCTGGTCACACAATACTGGCTCAGATAATCAGTACACTTTTCCTTTGTATGACTAAACATATGATACTCCAGGGCAGGTCAACTTTAAATTCCAGTAGGTCAGATTCTTCTGAGGACAGTGATGTTTGAGCTTGAGGTGGACGACAGGCTGCTATTTTTGTAAGTCTCAAAAATTATTACTGCTGTATTTGATTGATTTTGAGAACGAAAAATGAAAAAAAAAAAAAACACCTTTGGTTACTGAACTAGAATTAGAAAGACTATATATAGAACACATTTTGTAATTGGTTGGAGGTTCTTATGTTGAACAACCTTGTGCTATCCCTGCTGCTGATGTTCATCTGTTTCTTTGTGTTTGTCTCTTTCTCTGTGTTCAGTCTCCTCCCAGAGAAGGCAGCCAGGGAGAGCTGACCGCAGCTAACAGCCAGACCCGAATGAGCACCAACATGTGAGGAGTGACACCTCTGTCCTGCCCATGTGAAGAGTCAGAGTCAGACCTCTGTCCTGCCCATGTGAAGAGTCAGAGTCAGACCTCTGTCCTGCCCATGTGAAGAGTCAGAGTCAGACCTCTGTCCTGCCCATGTGAAGAGTCAGAGTCAGACCTCTGTCCTGCCCATGTGAAGAGTCAGAGTGACACCTCTGTCCTGCCCATGTGAAGAGTCAGAGTCAGACCTCTGTCCTGCCCATGTGAAGAGTCAGAGTCAGACCTCTGTCCTGCCCATGTGAAGAGTCAGAGTCAGACCTCTGTTCTGATGTGAGATCTCTGAGCACTTGTAAATGTACTACTTTCTGTCTGCCCTCCTCCACGTGAAAATATTTCTGTTTGACATCAACTCTTTTAAATAAAACAACAAAACTGTGTCAATGTTCCTCAGTCTGAACAGTTTATAATGTGCACTTCTCAGCTTAAATCTTTCTGTTTAGAGGTTTTCAAGATCCTCCAGTCTCTTTTGAGTCTGAAGAACCACACTAAAACTAAGCTTATTTCAGTTTTTTCCTTCATTCTCCTGGACATGTTTGAAAAGTGAACAGAATCTGATTTTAAAACCATCGCAAATCATAATTTTATTCTTCCCCAGTTTGTGCTGTCCTAGATCAGTCTCTGTAAGTATTATTTATAAACAAATAAAAAAACTATGCGTTAGCCAATGTGTAAAAACTTTATTGTTATAGTTTTTTGTACAATTTAATGATTTCTATATTAGATTCTCTGTTGTAGGGAAATATTCTTGTGACCGGTTCAGGCAACACTTTGTGAAGGATTCCAGCTTTTTCTGCAAAAGACAAAAACAAAACAGGATTCATAATTATTACAATATTTATCTGTTCTTTCCCTTCTTCAGTTTTTTTTCTTCTGTCAGTGCAGGAACTCTTCTTCAAGTTACTCAAAACGTCACAAAAATGCATAAATTGAGCCACAGGACAAGATAAAACGCTTCATAATGGCATAAAAATGTACCGGTACTTCCTTTTGTTTAGATCAAATCTTCAAGAGGTCCGAGGGCCAGATTTGGTTCCTGGGCCTGAATTTTGGACGTAAAAAGAGCCAAGAATACTAAGAAACAAACTCCTGAAACTACCTAAACCAAACGGACAAGAAAATATAGATCAATTTATACAACGACCGAGCATTCCATCAACTTAACAACAAATACTGTATTATTGAAAATCTTTTGACGGGAAAGCTGCAGCCGAGTGAAATGATGAGGAAATCTGACAGAAATTGCTTCATTAATACAGGGTTCGTACAGTCTTGGAAAACTCCTGGAAAAGTCTGTTCTAATGTCCAGGCCTTAAAAAAGTTTTGGAAAATCCCGCACACTGACTTAACTTGCAAAAACGTGATTTATAGAGGTTATGCACTGACATCATTTTGCTTAGCAACATTTAGAATGAGTGGCATTTCTTCAATGTATTTCTTTGTTGTCGTGGCAACGGCTTGTTAGCTGCAAGTTTGTTAACAACAGTTGATGATTTAGAACATTTTAACTGCAACAAACAAACTCAAAAACATCTTTTTTAAGAAGAAAAAGGTAATAACTTCAACTGTGTTTGATTTCAATGTCTGATAAATGTGAGAAGCTAAAGTTTATCTGCTTTGCTACAACTGTTGACTTGATTTTCTCTGTTTACATGTCAGTTACAAACCCAGTGCTCAGTAGACTTGTTGTGGGTTGAATTTGTTATCAAACTGTAGTTTATTTTTCCTGTTTTAGCTGTTTATTGAACTCTTACAAGAGAAAATGTCCTTTCTCTCCATTGACTCTCATGCATCCTTGCCACTCAGCATGAACATTTAGAATGATGTGATGTCACCTGCATAACCTCTATTCATCAGGACAAAATTTTGCCTGATGAAGGCCTAGTGCCGAAACGTCGTCTGATGTCCGAATAAATCACGTTTTTGCAAGTTAAGTCAGTGTGCGGGATTTTCTTTCTTCTTACTGTTTCCTGGAACATCCCCTCATTCCTACGCATCTGTCCTAGAGCAACTTATGTGTGAAACCTTTCTCTTAAAGTATTTTATATTGAAAATTATTTGTAATTTAGCATTTTGATTTTTTATGCGTAAAAATCCATAAAGTTTTTGTGTTTTGGTTTTAATCAGTTAATGAAAGACGGTTCTTGATTGAAAAGTATGTTAAACTAAGTCATGGAAAAGTCCTGGAAAACCTGAAGTTAAAATCTAATAAATATAAGACTTGTACAAACATTTTTAAGACCTACAACTGCAACTTTAAGGCCGTAAGTTCAAAGTTTTCTATTTAAGACTGTTACATCGTTAAGATCCCAAAGAAACCTGCTGTTTTCAAATTATTTAGGTTTAGAAGTAAAATTATTCATCTAAACAGATATAAAAGTCCATTAAGATAAACTCAACCAATCACAAGTTAATATAGTTTTGCTTTAGTTTGATTAGAGACTACATTTCCCATGATGCCTCTCTCTGTGTCTCACCGAGCTGCTCCGTGAAGCCTCGGTACGTCTCCGGGTTTCTGACGGTGGAGCAGATGAAAACGTCGGGACCTGAACTCGTGACGATCCGGGAGAAGAGCCGCACCAGCGTTTCCACGACGACCGGGTCATAAACCACATCTGTCAATCACAAAAAACACTCACTACATGTAATTTTCATCAACAACACGTGATCGTAGCTGGAGTAATTGCACAATACGACATCACCAAACATTCACAGGACTAGATTTATTTCTATAGTGATAAAAAGTAATGCTGCAGTATATTTTTATCGCTTTACAAAATATCCAAATCACTGTTAAACCACAAGTAAGAACTAGTAATAACTAAATCTGAACCTGGAGTAACTCAGCATTAAACCGGAATTAAATCAGGACTGATGTATGCGCTGTAAAAAGTGATCATCTTGAATTAAATAATGAGTGAATAAATTAAGTCAGATTTATGTATTTGTGCATATTTTAACTGTCTTCAGTAGAACAAGAGCAGGGTGGACTGTTTTGCTGCAAATATTAAAAAAGACAGAATTTTTCTCACTGGAAATGATAAAAAATTATATGCAACTGGAAATGAAACAAGAACATAAATCTTATTTTCAGACAGACAGACAAATCAAGACATCTAGTGCCTCCTTCAATCTAGTGCCTTTACTGACACATTCAGACATTTACTGTAGGTTGGTCACTATTTCCAAAGTAATGACTCAGAATTAAATCTACAAACAAGAGAGGATATATTTAAAATTTAGAAAGTGAATAACGGGCCAGCTGAATAGGCCTGCTGTTGTCCTTTAGTTGATTTATCAGTCGGAGGATTCTTAGTCGACCAAAATTTGTAATGACTAATTCTTTTATTTTTAGATTATAAGGATTTATAAACAATAGCAACAGAATCATTGGTCTGATCTGCTTTTTTACATAAACACAGTTTCCCATTCAATATCTGTATATATTACTGTTTTAGCACAGTATCTTTAGTCTTTTGAGCACAGTTTGGGTCAGATAAATGTGCAGGAAAAACATACATACATGTTAGTAATGCTGTCACAATACCAAATTTAAGACTCGATTCTCAATACCATGAAAATTTAAAATGTGATTTAACATCACAAAATACAAGTACTTTCATCCTTAAATATTTTGGTTTAAAACTAGTTTTGATTTCAAATGAAAATTGTGTTAAAACTTTTTATACTACGGTCATTGAGAATGCCAATGCTAACTGCCGTGCGTTAAGAATGCATAACGCACAGGTAGTTCAGGCAACAGCCAAATCACATTCCAAATCACTGCTCCTTGGCCGTCACCATAACAACGGGTAAATAAATGCTGCCAGTTGAGAAAGTGAGCCATAAATATGATTGATTTCAATGTACATTTTAATATTTTGGACCATCAAAATTTTGAAGAATGGAAAAAAAAGAGGAGACAAAACAAAATCAAAGAGAAGAAGTGTGTAGGACCTTTTCTGCAAGAGACAAGGAGAGAAAAGCCTGGAGCAATGTTCTATCTAGTGTGTCCCCTTATTAACTGTATCATTAATGGAAATGTTCAGTTTAATCTCTAAATCTAAGTATGATGTTTATCTTTGATTTTGTAGGGTTGCTATATTTAATCTCATTAAACATTTATGCTCATTGAATTAAATTACATTTGTTGTTTATAATTCTTGTATCATTATAAACTAAATGAACAACTTATGCATTCTATTTTTTCATGGCAACAGTTGCTATAATTTCGTTAAGCCAGGCTCATCACTATAACAACAGGCAAACAAATGTAAACAACTTCTATCAGTGTAGAGGAACTAGTTTTGTGTAAACACAGAAATAACTAATATCTCAGACATTAACATATCATAAGCACAATTTTAATGTCCACAGGTGAGCTATTCCACTTTGTAGCCGTGGTATAAGCGCAATAACATACGCACTCGCGGAGAACACCACTCCGCTTCGCGTCGTGGTGTTCTAAGACTCCACGTCGTGCATTAAACTGCATAACGCACGGCTCCTCGTTGTTTATTGCTTACATAACAAACATGAAATTTTGCTCTGTTTAAGTATATTTGTAATTTATGTCAGTGTTTCAGCTAACCAACCCTTTAGCATAAATTCGATACTTTTAGTCTCACTAAGAATGTCTTCTCCAACCCATTTCTATTTACTTGAGAAATACAAATAGGTGTAGTAATATTTTACGACATATTTCTGAGTTTATCGATTTGTTATAAGACCGCGTCCGTCTTTATCTTTTATCCCAGAGTCTGTGTCCTCCCTTCTTACTGATGCCCCTCCTGGTCCCAGAATTATCTGTCCCTGAGAGGAACGCGCAAATAATCTACACACCGCAGATCCTGATAAGAAATAAGTACCATTTCATACGCTCAAAGCAACATCACACTTTCTATATATATCTTATTCTCTTGTGCTGATCAAAAGCCTAGTGTTGTTGTATTTATCATAACCCCTATGACTCTCTATAATGGCTTCTGAGCTGCTTCGTCTTCACGACGCCCAGTCCAGCTCCTCCACACGCACCGCCTGATCAGACAACAGAAGAGAGGGTTTAAATTTATTTAATTTGTATGTTTTACCCCCAGGCCTGGTCTTGTCTTGTAGTTACCTGTTGCGTTGAGTTGTCAGGGCGATGTTCCCTCTGAGGTGTGCAGAACTTTGGGTGACATCCAGTCCAATCTAAGACAAACTCATGATGGAGCTTACACAGGAGCACACCGTGATCCCAGAGTGAGTGTCCCACATCCCCACCCCTTCCCAGACTCCCGCGACCATTGAACCAGAGCAGGCCACCTCTACAGCTCTGTTCTTACTCAACCCTTATTTGATTATTTATCAATATGTTACTGTTATGTATTTCAGGGGTTTCTTTTTGAGCTCAACAACTAATTTTAGACCTTAGTTGTAGTCACAATATGAAACCTATCTTTTAGATACAGGAGCATTCCAAACCTTTATTCAGCCCGAACCCTCAAATAAACCGACAACCTACTCTCTCCCATCCACGGAACGAAAGTCATACTTGTTCCTTTTCAAGTTGCCAAAACTATTTAAATTGGATTATGCCTCTTTACTGTACATTACTTTATCATGACCCACACATTTCTCCGCCTCCCCTAAAAAACAGGATTTAAATTGCCAATTCGTACTTCGGATAATATCACATTTCTGACCCAACGCGGTCATCTCGCAACCCCACGATTTGCGTTGTGACTTCACTCGCAGGTCCCGATTCCTCCACTTTGGGAACCACACCAATTCTCTAGAAACAGCTATTCAAATCAGTGAAGGCCCGGGCCTAAAGCGCCCTTCGTCCAACCAGTTAAAGAACGCGTACTGTAAATTATTAGATTGCAGATCATAGAACGATGAGTTCCATCCCCCCAGTGCTTGTCCAAAGTTACAAGGTCAACATGTTCCAAAAATACTATATTTTTACCCGAAAGTCACTAACTTCGAGCCTATCTCATTAAAATAAAGCAATGGACATGATGTCCCTTTGTGAGTTTACATTTTATTCATCCTAAATCAGAAAACGCAGAATGACCCACATGACCTCTATCAGCTTGGGTTGCCAGTATCGTTTCTTACGAAGCTGAAAGTTTAATTTTGAATCATATAAGTAGCTCCTATCTTCAAGCATATGAGCCATTTTCCACCCCCCCTCCACAAACCTATCCTCAATTCTGGCCAACCCATGTTATTGTGGATGTTATACCTATTCTAAACCATAGTGTGCCAATCTTATCATACTTTCCTTTAAAACCCACCTTCCAAACATATGGTAATAATACATCCCATCTCTACTTTCAAACCTGGTTTCTCCTCCCTCGTGGAGTTCGCTTCAGGTTTAGGTGTTTTGGGTCTAGTTTCTAATTTGCTTAGTCGACTCTTTCAAAATCTTGTATCTATTCTTATCGTCCCCTTAATTCAGCTAGGGTAAAAGTTGCGGATCTGGATAATTTTAGCAGGTGTGTGTTGTGTGGTGGATTTTTCTTTCCTTCCTCAAAAACCCAAAATTCTTGAAAAGAGACTTCTATTTATACCCCAACAAAGTAAATACAAAAAAATAAGGATCTGAAAAGAAGTCTCATATATAGAAGTCACCCCACTCGATGTCGTGTGTGGGTTTTGCTACGTCCCCGGGGCGTCCTCACCCCACCTTCCCCCCCCGTGGCCCGTAGGTAGCTCGCCCTCCTCTAATCCCCCCATTCTCTTAGTATTCCCCTACTTCCTCCCCTTTATCCGTCCCCCTCCCACCCTAGTGCTTGTGGTGCCCCCCTTTCCACCCCTCTCTCTTTCCCTTCTGGATCTCTTGGTAAGTGGTGCACCCCCCCTTCCTTCAAACCCCTTTTCTCTCACAATTCTATTATTATAATTAGTTTGAAATATGATGATGAATGTCTGGTGTATTGCTCTTACTGTTGTGATTAGTTACTGTGATTGTCAAAGCCCACTCGGCCAGATACAGCGCTGCCTCCCACGTGACCAGACCCGTGGTTCCACCTGAAATCACAGCCACGTTCTCCTGCACCGTCACAGCGCCCCCGCCTGGCTGCACCACCACAGGTACAAGAGAGAGAATACGTTTGGGTTAATCATTATTTTTTGTCACATCATATTAAGATAGATGTTTGTCAAGTGCAGACACTTAACGTAACATTTGAGTGTGTTTCTTTGTTACCAGAAAGTAAGATTTGTAGCAGTTTAGCGTCTCTTCGGCTCCGATAACTTCAGCCAGAGCGTCGTAAAGTTCATCTAAAGGGTCACAGTCTGAGGCTTCCAACTGTGAAGGAAAAAACATACAAATGATCATTATTTACAATCAGTGGGTCTGAGGCAGGTTCACTCTCCTCTGCTGGTCAAATCTGACAAGAATGTGGACTTATTAAGACGCAATGGCTGTGTGCACAGAATTCAGTTGGCTTGCGATTGTTCAAAAATGCTAACTTCTGTACATACAACCATTTCCTGTTAGCGTTAGCATTTAGACACAATTATGTCTCTTTTTAAACACAGAAGTGTTTTCTGATGAAATATTCCTCTGATATGTAAAGTCTTTAACATGTTTTCTGTAACTTTCACCACAACTGTCTGATCTAAAGAGGATTTGTTAGTTTTAAACTGATGAAGTGAAACCTCATTGAAGAGTATTGAACAGGAAGTCGTTGTATGTACAGGATGTAGTATTTTAAACCAAAACAAGACAACTGACTCAGCCAATTAGCAGCAGAACAAGCAAAACAGATCTCAGTATCAGTGCATTCTCTGTTATACACTTTTATTACACTTACTTCAAGTCACTATCAATTTAGGCTTGTGTTATCAACAACGTTCCAATCTGTTCTCTCTCTCTCTTTCTTCTTTCTTTCTCTCTCTCCCTTTCTTTCTTCTCTCTCCTTTCTCTCTCTCCCTCTCTTCTCTCTCTCTCCTTTCTCTCTCTCCCTCTTTCTTTCTTTCTTTCTTTCTCTCTCCTTTCCTCTCTTCTCCTTTTTCTCACTCTCCCTCTCCCCTCTTTCTTTCTCTCTTTCTCCTTCCCCCTCTCCCTTTTCATTCTGTTTCCTCTCTCTCTCTTTCCTCCCTCCCCCTCCCTCCCTCCCTCTTCTTCTCCTCTCTCCCCCGTCCATATGTTCTCTCTCTCTATCTTTCTCCCTCTCTCTCTCTTTTTCCCTCTCTCTCTGCCCTCTTTCTCTCTCCTCTCCCTCTCTCTCCCTCTCTNAAAACGTCGGGACCTGAACTCGTGACGATCCGGGAGAAGAGCCGCACCAGCGTTTCCACGACGACCGGGTCATAAACCACATCTGTCAATCACAAAAAAAACACTCACTACATGTAATTTTCATCAACAACACGTGATCGTAGCTGGAGTAATTGCACAATACGACATCACCAAACATTCTCAGGACTAGAATAATTTCTTTAGTGATAAAAGTAATGCTGCAGTTTATTTTTATCGCTTTACAAAATGTCCAAATCAGCGTTAAACCACAAGTAAGAACTAGTGGTAACCAAATCTGAACCTGGAGTATCTATCTCAGCATTAAACCAATTTAATCAGATATTTTAAATCAAATCGGAATTAATCAGGATGGATATATGCACTGTAAAAAAGTGACGTTCTTGAACTGAATATTGAGTGAATAAATTAAGTCAGATTTATGGAATTGAGCATATTTTAACTGTCTTAAATAGAACAAGAGCAAAGTGGATTGTTTTGCTGCAAATATTAAAGAGAGCAGTTTCTCACTGGAAATTAATCTATCTATATACCAAGGCTGTGTCCATGTACATGGGTTAGCCTAGGCAGGCCACCCTTCTCTTTCCCCCCTTCCTCCCTCTGGTCCCATGTTTTGAGTGGTGTGACTTGTGTGTTTTGTGTATGTTTTGTTTGTACAGCCTTTTTATTATGTCATTGTTCCAGAGATCTTTTTGGCTGGCCCCCCTCAGACACCCCTCCCCTCTTTGATTTATTTATTTATTTTTCCTTCGCTCCAAAATTGTTTCAGTCCCTATACTTATCCTGGAAATGAAAAAAAAAATGCAACTGGAATTGAAACACCCAGTTCCAGAGAAAATATGTTTTTTGTAAAATTTAGAAAGTGAATTGAGGGACCAGATCAGATTTTGGAGGTTCAATTTGGCCACGGGCCTTAAGGTTAATAGGCCTGCTGTCGTCCTTTAGTTGATTTATCGGTCGAAGGATAAGTAGAGAGAATAAGTAAATTTTATATGTGACACTGTAAGATGATCATTTGATTTCTCTGTTGCTGATCAACAAACCTGCAGCGATGACTGTGTCTGCTCAAAGGCTCTGAGCTGCTTCTCTGTCACTGGACGCCCAGTCCAGCTCCTCCACACGCACCGCCTGATCAGAGAGAGAGAGAGGGTTTAATTTATTTAATTTGTATTTTTACCCCCAGGCCTGGTCTTGGTCTTGTGGTTACCTGTTGGTTGAGTTGGTTCAGGGCGATGTTCCTCGGAGTTTGTGCAGAACTTTGGGGTGACAGTCACTGAAGACAAACTCTGATGGACTACAACAGGAGCAGACCGTGATCCCGGTGAGTCCCACTCCACTGCCCAGCTCCAGGACACATCTGAACAGAGCAGAGAATTACAGCTCTATTCTTTACTAATCCAGAGATTATTTTATACAATATACTGTATGTTTTCAGGGTTTTCTTTTGAGCTCAAACAACTAATTTTAGACTAGTTGTGTCACATAGGAACTATTTAGAACAGGAGTTCCCAAACTTTTCAGCCCGGAACCCCAAAATAACCGTACAACCGACTTGCTACATCCACGGCAAGAAATGTATATGTTTGTAATCATTTCAAGTTGCAAAACTATTTAAATTGGGTTTATTTGTATTTATTTGTATAGTGTAATTACTTTATATGACCCAATTTCTCGCTCCCAAAAAACAGATTAAATGTCAAATCGTACTTGTAAAAATACATTTTGAAATCATCTCGCGACCCTCAGATTTTGCTTCGTGACTTCTCGAAGGGTCCCGACTCCCACTTTGGGAACCATGGTCTAGAACAGAGCTATTCAACAGAAGGCCCGGGGGCCAAAACAGGCCCTCCAACCAGTTAAACCCACCTTCCAAACACTGGAAAATATATCTATATATATATCTATATGGCTTAGTTTTAACTCAGCTTAGACCTGGTTTGGTTCTGGTTAGTCCTCCTAACTCTGTTTTAGACCTGGTTTGGTTCTGGCTTAGTCCTAGTTCTGCTTTAGACCTGGTTTGGTTCTGGCTTAGTTTTAACTCTGTTTAGACCTGCCTTAGTTCTGGCTTAGTCCTAGTTTTGCTTTAGACCTGGTTTGGTTCGGTTTAGTTTTAACTCTGCTTTATACCTGGTTTAGTTCTGGCTCAGTCCTAATTCTGCTTTAGACCTGGTTTAGTTCTGGCTTAGTCCTAACTCTGCTTTAGACCCGGTTTGGTTCTGGCTCAGTCTAGTCCTGCTTTAGACCTGGTTTGGTTCTGGCTTAGTTTTAACTCTACTTTAGACCTGGTTAAGTCCTAATTCTGCTTTAGATAATTTTACTTCACAAGTAAATCTGCTAAACTTGAGATAATATAGTCTTAATTCATGAAATTTTGTCTAGATAATTTTAGCAGTGTTATTTTTTCCTCATTAAAGAGACTTTATTACATAACAAAGGTCTAGTGTCATTTGTATTTGTGTGGTACCTGTTTGTGAAGTACTGCTGATTGTCAAAGCCACTCGGCCAGATACAGCGCTGCCTCCCACGTGACCAGACCCGTGGTTCCGCCTGAAATCAAGCCACGTTCTCCTGCACCGTCACAGCGCCCCGCCTGGCTGCACCACCACATGTACAAGAGAGAATACGTTTGGGTTAGTCATTTTATTTTGTCACATCATATTAAGATAGATGTTGTCAAGTGCAGACACTTAACGTAGCATTTGAGTGTGTTTCTTTTGTTACAGAAAGTAAGATTTGTAGCAGTTTGTCGTCTCCTCGGCTCCGATAACTTCAGCCAGAGCGTCGTACAGTTCATCTAAAGGGTCACAGTCTGAGGCTTCCAACTGTGAAGGAAAAACATACAAATGATCATTATTTACAATCAGTGGGTTTGAGGCAGGTTCACTGTTCTCTGCTGGTCAAATCTGAAAGAATGTGGGACTTATGGTGCGTTCCAGGCAACTGGGAACTGGTATATGTGCCACCTCCCACTTGTAAAAATGCGCTGGAACGCCACTCGAACTGGTTAATCCCACTTGTGAACTGGGACCTGGTCGAGGAAGCCCCACTTCACATACGAGTTCAACAATAACCAAAAAAATTATTTGAGGGTTTAACTGACGCAAAAACAATGTAAACATTGATTACAGGTTATTTACCGTTACTTTGATTAGCCTAAAGCAGGGGTGCCCAACCTTTTTCAGCTCGCGAGCTACTTTTAGTCTGAGCACAGCCCGAAGATCTACCTTTGGATTTACATTATTTTATTTATTAACAATGTCGAAAAAATGTTCTTTAGACTAGTCCTGATTAAGACACAGTTAGTTTTTTAGCTAGTGCAATAATATTTATTAAAATGTAAGTTATAAACCTGTTAAAAAGTGACACATTTATTTTTGAAAATAAATGATTGTGGCTACAACTATAACAACAAAAAGTCATAAAAAGTTCAAGCTATCCAAGTCACCTCACTACAGTAGCCTACTATGAGTGATTGGTGATTACCATGGTAACAGTGAGGGGGAGGGCTTGAGAAAAGTTAGCTTTTGTTTTTGACTCGCATCAACTGCCAGCTGTTGGACAACAACACCGCGTCAGCAGGTAGGATTCTGTGGCACTACCTGTCTCCTCCTCCTGCTTCTCTCTCTTTTCTCCTCCTGCTCCTCTTTCCCCTCTGCTCTATCTCACCCCTATGAGCGCGTGTGTTCAGGAGCCGCGTTGGCAAGCGCTCAAGTGCTATGCGGCTGCTGTGTGCTCCAACGAGCAGACAGTGGAGAATTCGTGCTGCCGCATATAAATCTAGCGCTCGTATATTGCGGTTGTCATTCGCGCGTGTAGTACGCGCATACAGCGCTTGTTGATGCCGCGTGTAGTTCGCGCTTGTAATTATGCCTATATCTCGCGGTTAAAGTTCGTATTAACAGACGGGGCTCTGGGAGCTACTTCCACTGCCTCAAAGATCCACTAGTCGATCGCGATCGACGGGTTGGGCACCCCTGGCCTAAAGGTTAGCATTAGCCATAATGTTTACATACGAGTTGATTACGTTGGAACGCTCTGAACTGGGAACTGGTACTTTTAAAGTGAGAAATGTCCCAGTTCCCAGTTGCCTGGAACGCAGCATTATTAAGACGCAATGGGCTGTGTGCACGGAATTTCAGTTGGCTTGCGATTGTTCAAAAATGCTAACTTCTGTATGCCTGATTTTTTTTTCCAACCCAGTTATGCCAGACACCATCACTTTGCATTGGTGGCTAAGCTAACAAAAGTTTATAGTTTAAGATATTTACCTAAGGGACTTGGTTAAGGTTAGGTAGGATTAGGGTTAGGGTTAGGTTAAAGTTAATTTGGTTAAGTTTAGGGATTTGGGAAAGGTATGCTAACCAGGAAGCTGCATAACTGTGTTGGAGAAATAAAGACGCCTTCTGTACATACAACCATTTCCTGTTAGCGTTAGCATTTAGACACAATTATGTCTCTTTTTAAACACAGAAGTTTCTCTGGTGAAATATTCCTCTGATATGTAAAGTCTTTAACATGTTTTCTGTAACATTCACCACAACTGTCTGATCTAAAGAGGATTTATTAGTTTTAAACTGATGAAGTGAAAACCTCATTGAAGAGTATTGAACAGGAAGTCGTTGTATGTACAGGATGTAGTATTTTAAACCAAAACAAGACAACTGCACTCAGCCAATTAGCAGCAGAACAAAGCAAAACAGATCTCAGTATCAGTGCATTCTCTGTTATAACACTTTTATTACACTTACTTCAAGTCACTTCAATTTAGGCTTGTGTTATCAACAACGTTTCAATCTGTTCTCTCTCTCTCTCTTTCTTTCTTTCTTTCTCTCTCTCCCTCTTTCTCCTTTCTCTCTCTCCCTCTCTTTCTCTCTCTCTCTTTTCTTCTCTCCTCTCTTTTTCCTTCTCTCTCTCCTCTTTCTTTCTCTCTTTCTCCTTTCCCCTCTCTCCCTTTCTCATTCTGTTTCCTCTCTCTCTCTTTCCCTCCCCTCTCCTCTCTCCCCCTTCCATATGTCTCTCTCTCCTCATCTTCTCTTACTCCCTCCTCTCTCTCTTTTTCCCTCTCTCTCTGCCCTCTTTCTTTCTCTCTCTCTCCTCTCCTCTCTCTTTTTCTCTCTTTCTCTCTCTCCTCCCCTCTTTCTCTCTCTCCCTCTCCTCTCTCTTTCTCTTTTTCTCTCTCCCTCTTTCTTTCTTTCCTTTCTTTCTCTTTCCTTCTTTCTCTCTCTCTTTCCTTCTCTCCCTCTCTCATTCTCTCCTCTCCTCCCTCTCTCTCCCTCTCTCTCCTCCTCTTTTTTCTCTCCCTCTCACTCTCTCTCTTCTTTTTAATGTTAAAATCTGATTTAGAACAACAGACTAACCCGCTTTATGAGCTCGGAGATGAAGAGTCTTCTGTATCTGACCGAGGGAGGGACGTCTGTGCACAGAGGATGAAAACAGTCTGCAAAAATAAATAAATCACACATGTAACTATACACAAATCATTTTAACTGTAAATGTCTTAATAAAAATATACTGACGGAGTGTTTTACCTGATTCAATATCTGTGAAATCACATCTGTAGATTTATTGTCAGCAAGATCTTTTTCTACAAACTGCAAAACAGACATTAAATTAAACTTTATAAGAACAATAACTGATCTTGTTAGAAGGTTTTTAAAAGATTAATTTACATACACAAGCTTTGCAAAGGGATAAGATTATTATTGATAGATTCTGGTATCTTATTGTCACAAGGTTTTATTTTAAAATATTAATCACAACTAATCAGTTATTGAAATAATGGCAACAGTTCATTTATTGAATTATAGCTAACTGGTCCACGCATGTGATTAAAAATGCCAAGAGCTGAGAGAAAAAAATGTTTTTCTGACTCAAATTGAACAGCAATTTTGTGTTTTTGACTATTTTCACTTTGAATATAGGTCTATGTCTCTAGGTTGTCCAAACGCTACACAACTTTAGCTTTGTCTGGATCAGTTTGTGTAAAAATGTACATGTGCATGACTTTTGCGTAATAAACTAATATATGAGTCGAAAGAATGATCACCCAACTAATAAATTAGCAAAATAATCGTTAGTTCCAACCAGGACTAGTTAATCAATTACTTTTAACTAATATTGAAGTAATCGTCAATAATTTAGTAATTGAATAATTGTTAACTGTCTTTATTTATGGAGTAATAAATGAAACAGAAATAAATGTTTTTAATGTAAAACTGTTTGCCCACACCAAGTGTTATGATACAAAAATTTAAATAAAGGAATAAAAGTTAGACTACTAATTATGATACTACAATGAGAATTAAAAACGCTCTTTTCATGTCAAATTTATATTCAATAAACTGATACATTCAGCACAAAATACAAAGACCTTCTTTATGAAACATGTTTTTAAACTGTTTGATTAAAGGTGCACCGTGTAACTTTTTGGCCAAAAAATAAACTTGAGTAAAAGCATGTTTTTCTAGTTTAGATGTGTTTATGACACTACATAAATAATAAAAATGTGTAATTTTAGTATGATAGAGCAGGGCCAGACAATGAACTATTATTTGGCATAGAGACAGCTCCTTTAGCTATATTTTCTCAAATTATGGCATGAAATGTGTTTATTCCTAATAAGAATGTTCTAAAGAATGATTTAATTTTCCTATTTCTATTGAACTTTTCACCCCCAGAAAGTTACATAGTGCACCTTTAAGCTCAGGATTATTCTAAAACTCATCAGAAAATGTCAAATTTTGTCCTGTTAATTTGACTTTTTTAAAAAGTGACTGTAAATATTGTTCAAATGAGTATTAAGTTTGAATATTGATGATAATCTAATTTTCGATACTTTTAACAAATCTAAAATCTGCATCTCCAGGACATTCTCAGCTCAAATTTGACAAAAATCTTGTTTTCAAGTCTCTGCGTTCTAAACAACTTTTGATTAGGCGAAAGAATAATCAGCCAACTAATCGAATACCAAATAATCGTTAGTTGCATCCCCGGTTCCAACCATTATAAGTATAAAACCAAGACAGATCATTATTTTTTTAGATTTGATTCATTTTAAACTGTAGCTAATTATAGTTTAATAACTGCACTATGTCGCTTAAAAGGATCCCTGACTATGAAGATAAATATGGCTTAAATGCTAGTTCTGGCCATGTTTGCTAAAATAAATTGCAAACAAATATATAACTGTTTACTATTTTTTATAAAATTGTCATTGTTTGGAGCCACTGGAGAGCCATATTCTGGGGTTGATGATGTCAAATGGTTGCTTTTTGTTGTTGCCATGGTTGCTCCTGCCATAGTTGCTCCCTAGGCTGTTACCTTGACAACCACCAGAAGACACAGACAACCATTTGATGTCATAACCAAAGCAAAATGGCAGCCTCCAGGTATCTCTTTAAAACACTATTTTAATAAAACTACAAATATTTCCGAGGTATTTATCCTGTATTTATATAAGTAATGATATTATAAGAGTTTTAGGGTAAACATGTGATTATAGCCAGGGTTCACTTTAATAGTTGCATTTGACTTGACCATTGTAAACAGCATATTTTTTAGTTTATTGGTAAAAAATGGTGATGTGGGTTCTCTTAACTGATCAAGATTCAGATATTTGTATATGACAGTGGGTGGAGATAGGAGATAGGTGAAAATGGCATTTTTTCCAACTAGTCAAGCCCCAAACAACACAGAACTAACAGTTACTCAAACAAGCATAAATCAAAACCCACTACTACAATTTTGATTATGACTTATTAAGTATACAGCCAATATTAAAACGAATAAACAACAGTAAAACATGAAAATACACTATATAGCCTATAAACACAATAATTTAGCAATAAAATTATTTGATATTTTAAATTTATTGAAACGAAACTGAAACTAAAATGCAACCGTCTGTGTGTGAGTGTGTATGTGTATTTGGGTGTCAAGTTTTAGCGTTCAATTGTAGTTTACTTGTGAAATTATTAGAAAAAAACATAATTTGTAGTAAAAACCGTTATAGCAACGTTATGTAGCTTAACATGTGAGCTAACGGCATTTTGAAAGCAGATTTAAACTTGATTTAAACGGATCTACAAACTTACAGCCCAAGGGAAGGAAGACAGACGACTCATGGAGAAGAAATAGTTTCGAAAGTCATTCAAAATGTGAGGTATTTCGGAATGCGGGGCTTCTGTTGACATTTTTCTTCCTGAAACGCGCTGCGCTCTCCCACGTTTGAGAGCGCCGCCGACTGCGCATGCGCCGTCGCCATCTTGGAAAGGGCCGTTGTCAAAGAAACTAAGGAGTATTTTTAGTTTCATCAAGAACAGGCTTTATTTTAAAACACGAAAATGCCTTCACAATGTGGCGCTATCGGCTGCTCAAATATGGTCAATGCCGAGGCGAAAGAGCGTGGGATAACCTTTCACAAGTAAGTTTTTAAGCGTTTATCTTTTGCGTGAATATGCTGTAGGTTTTCGGTTGAGTTATGTGTGCAGCTCCGCGGGCGCCATCTTACCTCTGTCGACAGCAGTGTTTTACTTCACTAATGGTTCATTAATGTCTGATTTCTGTTCTGACATCTCATTAAAGTTCTTCATTACCTGTGCTAGGCTGGTATGATACAGCAGCAGAAGTAGTTAGACTGAATTTGTGTCTTTAAATGGAGACATATTGTATTTTTTCACGTGTTTAGTGGTGAATTATAACATAAGTAGGTAATAATTTCCATTTTATTGATTTACAAGTTCAGTATTAATGTGAAATGGCTTGATAATAGATACAAGTCCATGAATTTCTGTTTAAAACTGCAGAACTGATAAACCCCGCCTATTAATTTTACTGCAACAATCACCAAATGTATTTGCATGTTGTAAGTTTTACACAACTCATTGTTTTAGTTATTGTGTAGGGCTCCAAGTCTTCATTTTTTAATTAACTGTAATAATTAGGGGGCAGGTGAAAGCTTACATTTTAGAGCAGAATAATACAGAAGGGTTGTAACATTTACTGCAAGGAATTATCATAATTGTATTTTGATAATCGTAGTCTAAAATGCATGTTAAAAATGTGTATAGCAAAAATATTGTTAAAGCAAAACTATAAACCATAATGATTTTATATCATACACATGGAAAAAGTCTAAAAGTAAACCTACAATAGAAATCGCTAACTAGCTGACTTCTAAAATATTCATTTGAGACATCATGCACATTAAACTAAATATGTGTTAAGCTAATTATGAAGGGACACTGTTATGTTGTGATTAAAGTGACACTTAGGACTGGGCAATATCGTATCATATATCGCGATACTCATGGAAAAGTTGAAATTTAGAATATCGTGAATCTTTACCAAAGCTGATTTTGCAACCGAGGCAAAGAGAAATTGTCACTAATTCCCAGTGTTGGCAGATTTTCAGAGATTAATAAGCGGCAAGTCTTTGAAAAAAGCCAAAGCAAACATCATTATCATTAATAAAGACTTTAAAATACATTTTGCATTTCATATTTCAGTCATTAGTGAGGATATTTTTATGGATCAAGTATGAAAAACTGCAAAATTCATAACCCCTGACTGTGAAAATATTAGCAACTAAACCCAAAGTTCCTATAAAGATGTAGACTTGGTAATCTTTGGCAATTTTTATCTGATCTTTCTAAAACCTTGAACAAAACTAACCTATGCCCAGACAATGGAGGCTCTGCAGAGGCTAAAACACAAATAATGAAAGAAGTAAAACATGGCGTTTGAAAGAGGAACTTTCACTGTAACTAAAATAGAGTTGAAACACATAACAATGATAAATGCTAGCTTTAGGTATATCATCAACTGCAAATGTTCTCCATGATGATTTTAAGAAATGTTAGAAATGACAGTCCTTAGATAAAACCCTCAAGTTTTCACAGGTGTTGACCAGAAAGCTTATGTCCTTTAGCAAGACACTTCCCCCAGCTTGACCTTGCTCTTGTGTATGTGTCTCTGTAGGACTAATACTTTAAAACCTGTTTTTTGCGTTGCAGGGTCCCGTCAAACCCGGCGCGCCGAGCCGAGTGGAAGCAGGCCCTGAGGAGAGACTTTGTGATCACCAAATACACGGTGATCTGCAGCACTCACTTCGAGGAGAAACACATGGACCGAACCGGACAAACCACACGCCTGAGAGATGGAGCCGTGCCGTCCATTTTTAACTTTCCAGACGCAGACAAGGCGGACAAAGCAGACCAGGTCAAATACAACTGTTTAAACTACTTTTCTTCTACTAGATGTTGCTCATTTTATCAACTGGTTTACTCAAAGCTGCTTAAAGGGTCTGAAAAGATTGAGAACCAATGCTTTTTACTTTTCTAGACTTTTTGAATATTTTCTTTTTCTACCGCAATATTCCAGACTAAAAAGCTGCTACTGTTTGTACAAGCTTTGAAGTGAGCAACTTATACAACAAATGAATTATAGATTCTTTAAGATCTATTATTAAACAAGTGCGGGCCAATTTTCTTTTCTTTTTATAAATTTATATGGAGAGAACTAGATTCAGATCCATTAGTATCTGAATGTTGCAATAGATCAAGCATGCATTCAAATGTTAGTTATTAATTGTTGGATCCTTATTTGGTCAGCAATCCACAAATATTAGAAAAGAAATTATACATATTTTGTACTTGAATGTCTACAACTGGCAAGAATCTACAAGGAACAAACATTGAACTTTTTGTCTGTTTCACTGTGAATAATTCAAATGAATGGGTTTTAAAAATGCCTGAACACCACTCACTGGTAAATACACTTATAACTGGGTCTCACTGCACATAAGATCAAATCACACAAAAATGAATCTGGAATTTAACTATCACAAAACTTGTAAACATGGTTACAGGTTATTTAATGTACTTTGTTAGCTTAAAGATGCATATTTCACTTTTTGTTGTAAATTTTAACTTTGTTTTCCATAAAAAGTAGATAGTAAAGCACTTGTGAACAATAGACTTGAGTACTGTCTGAGCTAAAAATAAAGAATTTAGTTCAATAGGACAATGCTGCTCTGATTGCTGAGCTTGGTGTCCTCTCAGTTTCACTTTGTTTTTAAAGACGTTTATAAGCCATAAATGCAACTAAATGAAACATTTGATAACTAGTGTGAGGATTTATGAGAGGGTCAGATTTAAACCTAAGCTGTTTGCAGTGTAAAACAGCTACCACCTAAGTTAGCATAGCCATATGTTACACACGAGTTGGAAGTATATTGGAACGCTTTAAACTGGAAATGGTATTTCTATGCGATTAGGTTAATTTTTTTTTTTTTTTTTTTTTTTTTATTTATTTATTAAGGACAATGCTATTAACATTTCATGTAAATATGCCAGAATTAGCCAGCGGCTATTTTCATCTGTGTTCTTGACGTTTGCTCAGGTCTTGTCAGGATTGACTCGTGTTATGTTATGAACCATTTTGTTTTTTATTATTTTAATGAGATTTTTCTCTTTTCAGCCCCGGAAATCAAAGAGGAAAAAAATAAAAACTAAGAAGGTGGAGAAAATCACTAAACCAGTGAGTAACATGTGATTTTGTATTATTGTGTTAAAGTTACTGTTTGTAAAATCAGTCTAACGATTGTTTTATTCTGAAGGGAATCCCAAAGAAGAAGTCTAGTTCAAAAATCTATATACCAGACGATAATTCTCCTTCGAAAATGGTGAGTCATAGAATCTCAGAACTCAACAAACAATGTTTGTTACAGTGTTTGTCTTACAAGGAGGTGAAGATTTATCACAGTTACTTTAGTTTCCATCAGAGTGACGTAAAAACATTTGTATATATTGTAGATTTGGTTCAAATTTAAAGTGCGTATTAGAGCAAATTGTCAGCTAATTTAGTAATTGAATAATCTGTAAATTTTTATTTAGGTTTCAAAACTTTCCCTGAGCTGAAAAAACCTCAGGTTACCAGCAATTATTATGATGAGCAATGAAAATTGTGTTCATTTTAGTTTTTATGATAAACACTAGTTTCTTTCTACACCTCCAGAAAGTTGTCAAACAGCGTTGCACTTAAAACAGACTCAATAAGTTTATACAAAAAAGTGCTTGAATTAAGTAAATGTGTTTTGTTTTAAAGCCATATGACACATTAACACATTTGTCTAATTTTGACTTAGTTTGGTGTGTTAGTCTTTGTGGTAATATTTATTTACAGCAGTTAAGTTGTAATTTATGAAGAAACTGACAACAAAAGGTAAAAATTACATGAAGTAATGTGAGTTCTATAACAGAATCCCTCCACATATGTCATCAAAAGACATTATACACACAATGAACACTTTTACTGGGAGTTTAAGCAATAATTAACACAGTTAAAGTCTTATAAGTTATAATACTTTGTCACGTTTCACTTCTGGTTAGTTATGTTGATTTGGCCCAGATTTACAATGTGGTTGCTAGTTACATTTGTAGATTTACTGGACAAAAGACATAATAAACTTCATAAAAGCAACAAATTGGGTAAAAACAAGCTAAATGTTTAGTCCAATCTTAATCATAACCATGTTTGCTATATTTTACCAAAATGTACTCCAACCTGTCATACGCACTTTAAGCATAATTGCATAATTGCTTTATTACACTAAATTTGCCAAAAGAACAAGCAAGTTTTATTCTTATTTGAAGTGAAATGACTTTTTTTTTCCCCTCCCTTTTTTGAAATTAGAAAATGCTTATCTTTTCCTTATTTACATATCTTGTTCCATCAGCAAATCATTTTAAAACAGCCAAAACTCAAAACAAGACTCAGCTCAAATTTGGCAAAGTTGCTGTATTCTAGTGACTCTTACGTTCTTAACAACTAATCGATTAGCAAAATAATCGTTAGTTTGCAGCCATTTGTGATAATCTTTTCATTGTGTTTTAAATGAACATAACAAAAGAGAATTTTGAGGTACACAGAAATAAACAGTGTGTAGATGTGTGGTGCAGACTCCAGTCCATAATTCACATTTGAAACCACAGTGTCTTATTCATATTTTCCATTTTATGCTTTTGCCTAAATGCTAAGAAATGTTTGTTTGTGTTGTGTTTTCATTGAAGCAAAAAGCCAGGAAGTCCATCCGCGGTTCTCGTCGTGGAGTGAAAGCAGAAGCTGTGGAAAAAGCCGTCTCAGCCGCAGAGTCTCAGGCTCCAGCTGCTCCTGTCGCTGCTCCTGTCGCTGCACCTGTCACTGCTCCTGCCGCCGCTCCTGTCGTCTCTGCAGCTGTGAGTGTCTACAAAAGGTTTAAAATAACAAATGCGGTGTAATATTTGGATTGTTATCAACTGATGTAAACATGTGAGGGGAAGCTTTTGATTTATATGTTTTAAATGTAAAAATAGGTAATTGTATTATAACTTTGGTCTTGGTAACAGTGGATGACACGTGATGCAGTGGTTAGTGCTCTGACCTACAGCAAGAAGGTCTTGGGATCGACTCTCAAAACAGAGCAGAAAGATTAATTGTCCTTGCCACAGATAAAACGAAATTACGTTAGGAGTGAACCCCTGGGCTGCTGTCCCTTAGCGCGCCGCCACTCGTTTTTCCGAACATGAAATGCAAACATAAAATCCAGAGCCTTTCTATGTGGAGTTTACATGTTCTTCCTGTGTCTGCGTCGGTTTCCTCAAGGTGCTCCAGTTTTCCCTCCCACTAAAAACATGTCCAGTAGCACCTCTTCCAGGACTACAGATGGAAAACAGCTGTAAAGCTAGAATCTGGTGCAAGCATCTCTGCTATTGTGCCAAAAGTAAATGTACATTGTGATAATAAACCTTAACCTTGGTGAGCAGAGATGGGAGATATATCAGTATCGGAGTCTACCAACATTTACGAAATAATGTTGGTATCGGTGTGTTTTGAAAAATATCTGCACTGATATTTTTAGAGGTTTTCTAGTCTCTGTGGGACATGTGTCAGTCCCAATTTGTCTCAAAGCAGAAAGAGTTTTTTTTTTTTTCATAGAGCAAAATGTAAGTTTATATAATCTGCTTGTGTCTTTTCAAAAAGGTCAGATTTTGTGGCGAATCTTACCTAGTTTCACATTATAAACTTTTTTTCCAGTTCAAAGTTCAGTTTCCCTCAAACAGCTTTTTAATCTTTAGCTTTTGCTCATTCTGCTCACTCTAGCAAACTCCCGCTCTGATTGGTCAGTGTGTGCAAATTGTTTTCTCTTGAGGGAATAAACACACCTGTGCTTGTCGGTGTAATCCCTGATTCATCCAGGAGTGATCCATAGAGAAACGCTTCAAAGTTGTTCTCTAGACAACGTATTCAAAAGTCCAAAAGTAATTTTCAAGTATGAAACCAATGAAACGTCTTGATCTTCAAATACGCTGTTCAGATGACAACTCTGAAGCCTTTCTATTACACAACTGTGCTTGCTAGTTGGACGTAGAGGCACTGAATTGTGCTAGCTGCTATGAGTTACATTGATGCACCATCGTGAAACAAAGCGGGGCTTACTCGCGAAACTCTAGACGATTTGCGAAAACCAGGAAGACTGTTTATATTATCCTCCTTTCATCTCGTGACGAATATTAACTTAGAATTTTATTTTGTACCTTCTGGGACTGGTAGTCGACCAAAGAAATTCTTGGTCGACTAAAAACTTATCCCATCGACCGATTAATTGACTAAAAAGTATGTTGTTGAACTGACCACTTAGCTGACTGAAAATGTTATAGTGTTCATGCAAAAACAGCAATTTATTGAGGAAATGAATTGAAAACAGTGTATTTATTCAAAAATATGCAGATTAGGGCGGCGATTTGGTCCCAAATCTTTAACTAATGAACCTTTTTTGTTACTGCTAAATACAAATTCTCATAATTAAAATAAATTCTTGCTCGACTAATAAAAATGTTAGTCGACCAAGACTCCATCGACTGATTAATCGACTAAACAACTAAAGGACTACAGCCCTAGTACCTTCAATGTGTAAGTTTACTTCACTAAAACCTAAAAGAGACCAAAGAGCAGCAGTTGGTCAAAGCAAAACAAGTCCCTGCATCGTGGAGAGTTTCGACGAAGTGAAATAAAACTTGCTGATACATTAGCCTCACAACATTAAAATAATGACGTTTTTTGTGCTTCCTTAGGACCACCACTACGCCATCGACCCGGACAACGTGAAGCAGAAGCTGGACGAGGCGTACGCGCGGCATCGACGAGCTGCAGAAACAGCTGCGGAACTACAAGGACAAGATGAGACGCAAAGACGCGGAGTTCAGAGTCCTGATGAGCGAGACCAAGAGGCAGAACGAACTCATGAGCGAACTGATGGAAGGCAGCGAACTGTGGGTTTTGTGTGACAAGTGCGGAGCCAAGAGCTGAGACACAGACAAGTCTAAGCACGCTTCTGGATTTGGCAGGTTTAAAACATTTCTAACTGTGAAATGAGGAGGTAAAAGTCTGTCTTACGTCTTTGGAATCGATGCCATTACATTCTTTTGCTATTTTGTGGTTTAAAAGGAAGAAAGTCAAGTCATCTTCGGTGTTACCTGATTCTACCAAATGGATTGTCTTGAATACGGCTGCACAATTTATTGAAATGGAATCAAAATAGCAATTTCAGTCGATGCTAGAGCAGAGACAATACTCGTCTACACAATACAATCAGAACATTTAGAGACAGATACAATATATATTTTGATATATTGCGATGCAGTTTACCTAATTAGTGCGATATTCTTCCCATTTTAAAGAAACCTGCTTTAAAAAAAAAGCCAAATTAAACTTTACTGATTCTGTCATATGTAAAAGTGCAAATATAAATGATTGCGTGGGATTGTAAGATTAGATTTCTTCAGAGGTGGCAAGTAACTAAGTACTGTACTTAAAGGTGCATTGGGGTGTCATTTTGGTGTTTTGTGGCACTGCACCAGTCTTTATTACTTAACTGAAAACAACTCTTCAGGCTTAAAAGTTTCTTGTTGACACACGTTACTTTCAGCAGGTTTTTGTTTGAAAATGTTGATGCTGACTATTTTTATTTTTGACTGATTGACTCCAACTGTTAGACAAGGAAAGTTACCGTAGAGACTTTGGAATTGGCTCTGTGCAGTTGGCTTGTTTTCGTTCAAAGTAGTACATCCTGTACATGCAACCACTTCCTGTTCAATTCTCTTCTATGAGGTTATAACTCCATCAGTTTAAAACAAACACTCTTTAGATCAGACAGTTACAGAAAACATGTTAAAGACTTTACATATCAGAGGAATATTTCACCAGAGACACTTGTGTGTTTAAAAAGAGACGTGTTTGTGTCTAAATGCTAACGCTAACAGGAAGTGGTCGTATGTACAGAAGTTAGCTATTTTGAACAAACACAAGCCAACTGAAGTTCCGTGCACAGAGACAATTTATAAATGAGTGCGCGTCTCACCTTCTACTCAAAATAATCACCAGACGAGCGTCCTACAGAGGGATTTTCGCTCGACGACACGTTCTGCCCTACTGCGTATGTTCCATGCAGAAAGAGCTGCTCTGATTGGCTGTGCTTGGGTGGTCCTCTCCAGTTTCACTTTGCTGTTTGTAAAAAGAGGTTTTTAAGCCATAGTTGCAACCAAAAATGAATACTTGTTGATATTAAAGGTACATCGTGTAACTTTTTGGCCAAAAAATAACATTACATAAAAGCATGTTTATCTAGTTTAGATGTCTTTGTGACTCTAAGTAAATAATAAAAAAGTATGACTTTACTCTGAGCAGACTTGCATGACCACAAAATAACTATTATTTGGTCAAGAGGAGTTTTTTTATTGAAAGGTAGCTCCTTATGCGTAAAACCTTTTTCACCCAATAGATAAAAGAATGATTTTAACTTCCTATTTCTATTAAATTGTGAAGTTGACTTTTCACCTCCACAAAGTAGCACGATGTACCTTTAACCATGTCTCCAAGTATTTAGGAGGAAGTTGTCAGAAACTAGAGTTTGCAGTGACAGAAAACCACAGCAAACAAACTCATTTTACAATTTACACTTATGAAATTATTTCCATTAGAAAGTAGAAGAGCACCGTAGTTTTGCCTCGTGTTGCGACACTTATAAAGTACGTGATTGTCTGCAAAAAAAAAAGTTAATTCTGTGGATTAGAGCTGTACTTTTGGGCCACTGACTTGGAACAAAATCTATTCTCGCTCTGGCTTCTAAAAGTTGCAAAAAGCACTTCTAAACTCATGGTGGTGAATAATTATGAGACTCAGAATATATTTGGTAAGAGAGCAAAACTTGTAACGGCTGAAAAACCTTTAATATTAATTAGTTCTGTTTAAATTCAGTACAGAGCCTTTAAAGAAACCACCAACCAATTCTGTTTACAGCCGTATTTTCATTTTAAACACTTTCAGTCTGGTGATTCAATTTGTGACTAACTTTTTTTGTTAAATCCAAATGCTTTGCCTAAGTTTTGAGTGACGACCAAAATGAGCATTATCTTTGTATTTAAAAATGCTGTTTTATTTAAGAGAATGCAAGATATCTGTATTTTTGACTGATGCCTGGTTTACATTTGTAAATAGTGTGAGCAGAAATCTTATTAGCCCTTTTTTTTGGCTAATACTATGAATTGTACACTTTTTAATTAAACTAAATACAATTATATGTGTTTTCTGCATCTTTTTTGCATTTTTCCAGCACAAAGCATAACATTATAACATCTAGACAAATGTTTTTACAGTGTTAAGATCAGAAGATAACCCAGACTTGTTAAAAATGGCGGGTTTTCGTTGTCTCGTGTTTGAATGAGATAAAATGTTGACAGTTTGGACACTCCTCTTTCACTTCAGGCTCGGCCACAGCAGAACTTTATGAGGTTAGTAAAAAATAATATACATATGATATTACTAACAGTTTAGCGTCTTTAAATTAGGCTGTTATTGTTGATTTATTAAAGTGTATGTTGCAGGTTATTAGACACATTTCACTTTATTGAGGTAATTATGCAGTATTTTGGTTTAAAATATGTTTCTGTTTGGACTAAAGATGTGAAGCTCGACTAATGAAAAAGTAATTTTTATGAGTTATGTGTGATATTTATTTAGGGTGACCAGATTTTCAAAAATTAACAACTTCGACACATTTGTGTTTTTGTTAAAAATATTAATAAGTCCATTCATATGCATTTAGTGCATTCAGGCTCATTCACAGTCATGTATATTCACTTAAACTTTAAAGCACGGTTTTGTCTAGTTTGCCCAACGAAATAGCAATATATTCCTTTTTTCACTGTTGGGAAGTATTAAAGTAGTCACAAATCAGGAAAACTGGGTCATGTCTAGTGACAAATTGGGATAAATCAATGGTTTTGGATACATTAGCTGGGACATGGGACATGGTACATTTAAACAACAACTCGATTTGTTGTAATAATAATTTAAAAATTGTAAAAAAAAAAAAAAAAAGTAACTTCAGTTTGGATGTGATTTTATATAAATCTACAATAATTTATTTTAGAATTTTTGTAATTTGTCATTTCTGTACATAAATATTTTTCTTACAAACGGAACCTTGACAAGTAAAAAAGAAAAGAAAATATATTTAGGACGTTTTAACGTTTACGTAAATAAAACCACGAAAATCATATATACTTTAAAAATACCTTTTAGTTATATATTTGTCACAATTGGCTGTGTGCACGGAACTTCAGTTGTCTTGCGATTGTTCAAAATGCTAACTTCTGTATGTACGACCACTTCCTGTTAGCGTTAGCATTTAGACACGATCATGTCTCTTTTTAAACACACAAGTGTCCTCTGGTGAAATATTCCTCTGATACGTAAAGTCTTTAACATGTTTTCAGTAACATTCACCACAACTGTCTGATCTAAAGAGGATTTATTTGTTTTAAACTGATGTAATGAAAACCTCATTGAAAATCATTGCACAGGAAGTGGTTGTGTGTACAGGATGTAGCTTTTTTGAACGTACGCCAGACAACTGCACTGAGCCAATTATCCTATCATGTGTTTGCCTATATATCACTGATTTTAAAACGGTTAAAAACGTTTTATGCGGAACCTTAAATCACGTAAAGTTTGTTTCTGTCGGTCCGTTTTCAGGGACGGACTATCAACAACAAACATGGCGGCAACAAGCTCGTAACCGAAGCGACTTCTACGCCAAAAGTGTCCGTTTTCATCGCATTTTCCCAAGGTAAACAGTTGTTTTTCCAATGTTTTTCCTTAGTAGCCAATTACACAGTTTCATCTGACTTGTTCCAGTATTGTGACACATTTAAACAGAGATTTGCGGATTTATTTGTTGCGCGTTTACAAATGGAAAACTTCGAACGATCGTTGCTTTTTATAATTAAAGCATTTCATTCAAGTATTATCGTTTTGTATTGTAATTTAATACGTTTTGTATTCAGTTTTTGTTCGCGTTTTTTCTGTTGTACCGCTAACTGTCTGTAGAGTCGATGTTATCTCCCTCTGGCTGTGTTCAGTCTCAACAAACTCAATAATGTGAAGGGCAAAAATCAGGGCAGCGACATCACCGCATAAACCCACCACAAGAAACACGTATGTTGGCTACAGAAACAGATTTTATGTTTGATTACCCCCGTGTTTTTATAGTAATATTATTATGTATGTGTTCTGGACGGTGTCTTGTCTTGTTAGTGCACATTCATTGTTGTATTTTACACTAAGAGTAACATCTACTTTCTCTGTTGTTACTGTAAATATTTGGCCAGGAGTGTCTAGACTTTTTTTTCCCCTTCAAGGGCTGTCTGATGAAACTTAGACTTATGGAGAGCAGATCTGGATCGTAAAATACTGATATATAGTTTACAAAAAATTTAATGAATGGGACATTTTAAAAGTTTTTGTTGATGAATGGCATTTTTCATTTGTTTTTGAAAAAGTTAAACAAAATTGAATCGAAATCGATCAATATGAGAAAAAAAATCCTGATTATATTTTTTCCAGATAGCCCAGCCTTAAAGGAAAGTGCATTTTTTTTATTTGTCTGTGAAAGCTGCTTCTTTTGAAAGTTCTCTCGTCCATGTGTGTTGTATCCATCTGTCACAGAATCTAACCACATAGAGACTTTTAATATAGAATTAATCTATCACAATATGACGATTTCATAAAAGAAAACAGATTATCACAGGGATAAGAAAGTTTGAACTAATGAAGGCTTCAGACAATTTAGCAACAAACCATAAGCCTCAATAGCCCACTAAAACAAGTATGTGGTAAATGCCTTTGTTTCTGTGCCTCTCTCAGGTCCGTGTCCAGACTTCGGACCAGCCGTCGTCATGGTGATAAAGGTGTTCTTCCCTCAGTGCTGTAACCGTGCCGACAGCGGTCTGCTGGTGGGACGATGGATCCCGGGACACGACTCTGCGCTGGTTTTAGCCGTGATTCACTATCCGTTCATCCCCAGCAGCGTCAAGAACTACATCCAACAGGTCAGGACTGCTATAGACTTAGATTTTGCTGTTTAGGTGAAGCAAAAATCTTTAAGTTACAATGAAATTATTCAAACTAAATTATAAACGTTTAATATATAAATTCTTGCAAATTGAATTGATTGAATGATCAGTTGATTGGTAGACTCACTTCGTTGTGCATGTATGTTTTGTGGGAAGTGGTTTAATAAGACCTGTTTGGTCTTCTCACTCTCTCCAGCTCAAAAATGTTTTTATTTTTTGAAATTTGTAATCTACAAATTATTATTTTATTGTTCATGTGCAAATAAAACCTAAACTTAAACAAGCTAAACTCATATCTATGTACAATAAGTTGCTGCTATAGTTGAAAACAATGCAGTATGTCAGAATAATTAAAACATAAAGTGGCATTAGAGCTAATTTTGTGAATGCCAAAAATGTTTGTAAGAATGTTACAAATGCCTCTTGAGAGCCAAATTTAGGTTATGTGACATAAATTTGTTTTAATGGCAGATAATGGGAGAATAGTCTAACTCTCCGCTACCTCTGTGTTCAGATGCAGACTCGCAGTGGCGTGGATCTGTCTGTGATCGGCTCCTGGAGTTTGCCTAAAGAGGGACAGGGCGACATGGAGAGTTTTCTGAGGGACTTAAGCACCATTTTCCCCCAGAGACGCTGGCTCCAGATCAGCCGACAGATGGGCAAGACGGGATTCAGCTGCAGCATCCTCAACACGGAGCAGAGTGAGCGACATGAAGTTTTATTTTATACAACACACACAAGTCTACACAGAGCAGAATAAGATTCAGACAACTTTAATAATCCTGCGAGGGGCAATTAGTTTGTGCAGTAAGAAAAGAGACTCATGCAACACATAATAGAGCAATTCGGATTAAAGAGGATCTTCTAAGTCGTTACAGCAACCAATACAGTAAAAAAACAATCTACTTTTGTCAATTTACTCTGTTCCGGTGTCAGGCCAAAATTTGAAGCCAATGAAACTAACTGTACTGTGAGCAGTGTGAGTTCCATTCGGACTTCTCAAGTTACGTAAAGGCTGGAGTTGTAATGTCTGCAGTTTGAGCCCTGGGATTATTAAATACGTTTTGGATGTAAATATAAGAAGACACTGCTGTAAAGTATCTCCAGGACAAAGAAAAAATGCATCAAAAACACATCTAAACTTATTTTACACTGCTAATTAAAAAAAGAAAAAGCCAGGGTTTCTCAGGACAGAAATTCGGGTTAAGAATGTGTCAGGAAGGTTGCATTTGCACTAGTTTCTGCAGAGATCTGACACATGCTTCAAATGCCCCAAATAAAGTTTAACTATCATAACGCAGACGCACAAAGGCATTTAACAAGGTCAAAATGTTACTTAGTTCTGCTTTAAGTTGAAATGTAGTAGTTCATTTTGTTCATATCTTAGATACATTAGCCTAATTTTAGAGATTCTTGCGATAAATCTTTGAATCCATCTGTCCGGCCATGATCAGCTGAACCAGTCACAGCGCAGTAATGTGATTGGAGCGGAAGCTCAAGTTCAAATCAAACATTACAGGCTTTTTGGACTTTTGATAAATGTGCACACAAAGGAGATTGAGCATTTTTGGACAGTTTGGTTAAAACCAGCTGACAGAAAAGCATGTCTATGCTTTTCTGTCAACTGGATTTAACCAAAAAAAACACGACTTGACTTCTCAGCAACTTCCAACTTCGACCAATTAGATTCAAATGCTCTCCATGACATTCATTTTTTTTCTAACGGCTTTCAAGTCTGATAATGAGTAGAACTCAACTCGGAGAGATGCACAAATCAGTCCAGTCATAGAGGAATTATCAGTTGGCACCACTTTCCGCTCTACTGCGCATGCCCCATGCAGAAAGAGACGCTGTCCAGCTAGTTGGCTGAGGAAACTTCATTGATTAAAACAACACAACAGGACGAGAGCAGTTGTTTGGATCAGGTCTAAAATGCATAAATGTTGAATTAGCAACATAACTTTTGTTTTCACAGTGAGAAACTCTTGTAGTTAGCGGAAAACAGCCCTGGCTTGGGTTGTAGCGACAGCTTGGTCAATCAGCGGCGGCTCTTTGTGCATACCAGCTGTGCACACATCTCTCATGTTAATAATCCTTCTATGGACACAAAGAAGATAACAAAGAGAACATGGCATATCTTATTTAGTTTTTAAGTAAACTATGGTAGATCTGGATGAAAATTTACACTTTTTCTGAATTTATTTTTGCGTTTATAAAGTACTTGAAATAAAATGTGCTGTTTTTGTCTGTTTAATTTAGAGAACAGTGTTTTTGAAGCTCCGGTGAAGACTGAAACAAAGGGAGAAGGAGACAAAGGGAAAGACACAGAGGAAGAATCTGAGGAGAAGGTGATTTTTATTCACTACGACCAGCGCAAAGTGATGCTTTCTCAGCTGCACAGAGACGAGAACGGACGGAGCGACCCGAACCCGGAGCCCACGTCTGAACTCACACAGGTACAACACTCTGCACCAGAGAGAGGAACATTTATTTTGTTTATTTGAATAGGCAAGACGTACAAAAACTAAACACCCATCAATTGTGCAAGTTGTCCCACCTCGAAAAAATGAGAGAGGTCTGTTATTTTTATCAGTGCACTTCAGATAAGAGAGACCAAATCAGCAAGAATTCAAGAATATGGGTCAGTGACATTTTTGCGTTGCCATGGTCTAAAATGGTTGAAATCTCCGTGTCAGTGTTTTCAGCGTTTTTCCACAGAAGCAACGACAGTTCTAATATAAAAAACTGAACTAAATCTCACTAAATATGTCTATCTAAGAAAATCTATCCACAAAACAACATTTTCTAATTTGTAGTTGGTTTCATAAATTTCAAATTTATTTTTTTACCATTAAAGGTGCACTGTGTAACTTTCTGGAAGTGAAAATTCAGTATAAATATAAAGTCAAAACCATACTTTGGAACATTGTTGGTAATGATAGCTGTGTGTTATGCCATAAATTAAAAAAATACCTAAAGGAGCAGGAAGAAACCATTCTCCAGGAAATTTAAAGTCCAGTTTGTGTTTACGCGAGCTCGCTCAAAGTAAAAATATGGAATTTTGTTATTTACTTAGCACCTCAAAAACATCTTAAAGGGGCACTGTGTAAGATTGAGAGGAATTTTAATGATCACATATAGTCCACAAACATTTAAATCATATTTATTCTTTACAACATGAATACTTAAGAGAGCACTGTTAACCAATCCACATCAATTGTGATACATTTATACGTATTTGAAATGTTTTATTACGGGCCGGAATGTGGATTATTGACGCTAGATGTCAGCATGGTAAATAGGCAAAATGCATGTGAAAGGCTCCCTCTGGTGTTCAAAAGTGGAAATCACTTTGTTTGTTTGTTTTTCTTACATAGTGCCCCTTTAATGACAAAAACATGCTTTTACTTTATTTTTGGTCAAAAACCTACACAGTGCACCTTTAAGCAGTAGCATGTCACTTTTAGCATTCAGTCCTGATTTATTTTTATTCTGCTCCAGAACTTGGTTAGTTCTGGTCAAGATCTGGTTTAATGTTCAGATACTGCAGGTTCAGATTTGGTTCTCGTTTAACGCTGAGTTTGACATTTTGTAAAGCAAAAAAAATACACTGCATTAGTTATTATCACTGGTGCAACCTCATAACGAAAGCAGTGACATATTGTGGAACTACCCGGCCCCAAAGCCGTGGTCCTCGGCAAATTCTGGCCCTCTGGCAAATTAGGTTGAATAGCCCTGCATCAAATAGTGACATTTTAACACTTTAAATGTGCATAAATCCATAAATGGTAGTTTCTTCTTCCAAATGTGTAATGGCACAACTAAAGTGGCGTCATAAATCAAATCAATCTGAACCACTTTAAACTTTCTCCATCTAGAACATTTGTAGCACCTGGACACAACAATGTCACATCACAAAAACTGACCCAAAAAAAGTCTTACAATGTGATGAAATGCACCTTTAATGAAAATTACAGACCTTTATCATCTTTTTAAGTGTTACTGGTATAATACTGGTACAAATGAAATGAAAGCCGACTACTAAAATAATCCACCCATTCTGTAATTTCTTCTGTTTGAGCTTAATCTCCTGCTCAAACGCTGCTTCCTGAGTCTCTTGTCCTGCTGAAGTTGTCCTCACTGTTGTCTCCTGTCGTCGTAGATGTTTTGGAGCGTCTCCCACAGCGAGGCTCTGTTCTTCCTGGACAAATACGACGAGGGTCCGGTGAAGTCGACGCACTGGCAGAGCGACGGTCGAGAGGCCAGTATCGTGGTGGAGCTGTGCAAACAGGCGTCTGTGCCTCTGTGTTCTCTGATCAGCGCCGTGTTACACGTGTGGAGCCGCTTCTGGAGACTCAGGTCTGTCACAGCTTCAACTGACTTAGACACAGTTCAGACCCGAAATTGACTGTGAGCACAGAATGCCAGTTGGCTTGGGACTCAACTTGGACTTGAAGTTTATGGTTAATATTTGAGCTGCTGGTTGGTCAAAGCGTTACAACTACAAATCAACTTTTTTGACCACAAGAGAGAGAATCACAGATTTCTCTCCACAAATAAACACATCTTTTTGTGAATGTTTTTCAAAAGTTAAATAGACAGTATTTCTGATTAAATAGGCTTAACAGCACTGCCGTGTTTGTTTCCGTTAGTTTGGTGCTGCACCTTTGACTTCCACCCAAACCAAATGCTGCACAGCGGTTTCGACAGAGGGTCATGACAGATGTATTGTCAAGAGTGTATGAATTCACAAATATTACAAGAATCCAGGTTTATTTGTTTATTTATATGGATTCCATTAGCTAAAAGCAAAGTCTTCAGCTAATCTTCCTGGGTCAAAATAACAATTCACATGTTCTAGTGCTGTGTTCATGCACTTTATCACAAAAAACTAATTCATTTGAAATAAATGCAGGCATTTAAAGGACAAGGCTACTGTATATTAGAATGCCCATAGTGACTTTTATTCTTTGATCAAGGTTAAGCCAAGACAGAGTGGAGTACATTTGTTTACATGTGGCAGATTTTACTGTCCCCAAGAGGAAGTTTGTTTCCACACACTCTTGCTAGAAATTATTAAACACACACAAGGAGAAAGACAGAACACTGTGAGTTATGTTAGATGTTACAGAGACTTTTCCCACAATCATTATCTTTGTCACAAACAGTCAAACATGTGCAGCCTGCTTGTCACATCTGTACTTGTCTTTTTCATGAGTTTAAAAACATTGTGTATAATTATTCTTTCTGGTGTTTCAGAGTGTTCAGTGTGTTCCCGCTGCCGTTTGTTTCGTCCAAACTGTCGACTTGTGTCCAGCTGAGCCACAGAACGGAGCAGATGAAACGCTCTGGACCACCACCGCAGCGTCTGATCACAGGCTCTTCATGAGGTCAGGACATGAACAGTATATACCATGTTATACTCATATTATATTCATGTTATACTCATGTTATATGGCCTATGAGTGAGGAGAGTGTGAAAGGGTCCAGGCAGAGGTGGGTCAGTCACAGTTATACAAACACTACACATAAATATCCAAAACCTATTTTCACTGAGAAGGTAGGTTTCTTTCAAATGCTCAGTTTTTTTTTTCTGAACACTAAAAACATGTTCAGTGGTGGTGCCTCCCTCTCCAGGACTACAGATTTTGTAAAAGCCTCTGTAATTGTACATTGTCTTAAAGGAACCGTATGTAAGATGCACACTATGGTTTTAAAAAGGTATTACAATCACAAATGGGTTGCCAGATTGTGAAATGACCCATACATTGAAGATAGGAAGCTACTAGATTTGCTCTGAATCATGGGTAATAGCCAGACAGTCACTTTCCCAGACACCTGACTCTTTGTCATGTTTGTTCCCAATATTGCTTTCTACACATTGTGGAGGAGCCTAATGAGAACTGCGTGGAAACAAGTGCATGAGCCTATCACAGACAGTTGTGTCTGTGTCACGGTGCAACATCATTTCAAACTAAACATGTTCATGACCAAGAAACCAAACTGGCAAGCTAAATAAGAGAGTCATGTGAGGCTCATTCTGCTTTCTGATTGATAATAAATGTAAACATCACAAAGGGACATCATGTCCATTGCTTTTTTAATTAAGAATAACTCAGAATTACATTGACTTTCAATAAAAATAATACTATATTTGGACTTGTTGACCATGTATCTTTGGACACATATAATTTATGTTATGAAATCTGACATCAAAATCTTACATACGGTTCCTTTAAGAAAACAACCATATAGAAAGATTATCGGACCGGTCGATGTCACTTTCCGCTCTACTGCTCATGTCGTCTGCAGAAGAGACGCTCTCTGTCTAGTTAGCTGTGGAAACTTCTTTGATAAAACAACAAAATGAGACGAGAGCAGCTGTTTGGATCAGGTCTGAACCGGTCTGATGGATGTCTGAAACTTGAGACAGTGTTTTTCTTTGCGTTTTTCTAGGGCTGCAACAAGTTAATTTAGTGCTTCTCAAACTTTTTTGCCATCCCCTCATCCCATATTACCCTGGTAAATAAGTCTGCAAAAGTAGAGAAAATGTCTGTCAGTGATAGTTTGGCTTACATACTAATCTTAGCACTAATTCTATATTTAAAAATGTCTGCTTTGTAGTTCAATAAATAAACTATGAAGCCAATTATATAATTAGAATACCAGTGTTCATCAGTTGCATCTGCATGATGTCCTCAAGCGTCATTAGCTCAGCTACCTTTGCCAAAAAGTCATTTTTGCATTCTAAAAAAGTAATAGATGAATCAAAATAATTGCTAGTTACAGTCGTAGTTTTTCACTCACCTGAATGTAACGTTTAAGAGTCATAAGTCAAGCTTGTCTCAATCAGCTGCGGCTCTTTCTGCCCCCGTGTTGAAACAAATAATCCCTCTATAGTCACTTTAAATGCTGCACTCTACAGATGTTAAAGCCACTTTCAGACTTTGTGGCTGTGTGAGCACGAGCATGGTTGAGTGGAAGGTTCTCCTGATAAATAAGAACTTGGGGAATCAGCTACTTTATTCAGGAACTGTAAATCTAAATAAATGATCATTTTGGTTTGTCGGCAATATTTTGTGCAGCTCTCATCCGCTGCTTATTACAGAAGAATGTCTAAGTCAATGAACCCACTACTGAAAACTGTAATTCTTTCTCTTTCTCTCTGTTTTGTAGAAAAGCAAACATCTTTGTGTCTCTGCTGGTGGATGTGTGTCTGGGGCTGCTGCTCATGTCGTGGCTTTACAAAGACGACCACATCACCTGCATCGCCAACGCCCTGGTGCCCGCCGCCGATGTGAGGACAAAGACACTTTAATCGAGACCTGAGCGTAGAAAACACTGACTGTTGTTGTTGTGTTGCAGCACGTGGCCAAAGAGCTGAACGAGCTGCTGCAGTGGCTGATGGGAGCTCCGGCCGGACTCAAGATGAACCGAGCCTTAGACCAGGTCCTGGGCCGGTTTTTCCTCTACCACATCCACCTCTGGATCAGTGAGTCCATGTTCTAACTGCGTCTCTCATCATTAGTTTACTCACAGTTGCGTTTGGATTGATTCCTGCGTGTTTGAGTAATCTTGTATTGTCCTGCAGCTGATGCTTGTTTTCCCCTGCCAGCCATCTTTGCCCATTTGTCTGTATTTACTTGCAATGGGCAATATCAGTATCAGCATATGGCATCTTTATGTTACTTTGCCCTGTGATGTTCTTTAAAGAAGTCCCTTAACCCCGCTGCACACTACAGGAGTTTTGGCTCATTTTTAAGCGTCATGTTCTCCTTTACGAGTTCGGAAAGGCGTACCCAGATTAGGGATTTTCTAAAGGGATTTTTGTTTTTGCTCTCCTTCTGTCTGTGCGTCACTGTGACTCTGTTAGGACTGTTTGTCAGGAGCATCATGGTGAGGTTAATAAAGAAGAAACAGCCTACTATAGACCTATACAACATGACAAACATGGAGTTTGCAGGTTCCCACGCGTCCTGGAAAACCTGGAAAATCTGGAAAATGATTAGCCCATTTTCCAGTCATGGAAAACACATGAAAAATGAGAAAAACCGCCAAATGTCATGGAAAATAAAATGTTTTTTCTGGAAAATTATTGGGCCCAATAATTAAATGTATAACCAGATTTTTGCAATGTATAAACATAGTAGTAAAAAAATATAAAAAATATATAAATAAATGCCTTTGTGCTAATGTAAAACTGCTAAAAACATAGGATTTGCAAACCCAGGTTGCAAAAACTTACATCCAAAATCTAGGCCCCCTCACATCTCATTTATCGTTTTTCACTGGCTGTTTATCCAAATGTTTTAATTGGAGTTATACATTTTTACAAAAGAGGCTCAAAGGTATTTTGATTTTAGTTCTACAGCCTGAGGTAAAAAGTGTCAAAAACCTTGATTTTTTTTCTCATGTTCTTCAGCCGCTGGAAATCTGTAAAATGCACCAGGATGCAGCAAAAATTACTTAATTTTCAAAAATCTCAGAGGGAGGACCCCCAGACCCCCCCATGTTTTTCTCCCTGAACCACTGCAAAAATACTGTAACTGTGATGCTCATGAAACACCAAAAAGAGACTGTTAAAGTGAGTCACAGCTTCGCAAATTGTTCCTGTTTGACAAGATCAAATTTTGATTTGAGAACCGGTGTTATACTTTGATTGTCATAAATGTGGACTATTGTCACAAACTTGGCAAAACAGGGTTAAATTTTGGTGATGTAGATGTCGTGATTATATAAAATCCTTGTTGCGAATGTCCTGGAAATGTCCTGGAAAATGTTCTTGGGATATGAGTGGGAATCCTGAGTTTGTTGGAACCTTTTCATTTCATGCCCACAATGCATCAGTGTAACAGCTCCTTACCTCTAATGAGCCTCTGCTCTCCTGTGACCTTTATAAACCTGCTTTAAGCCAATGAAACAAGTAATGAACAATGTAACAACTAATTTTGCTTAAAAAAGACACACTAATTTGAAATCATGAAAAAAGTTGAGTTAATGACAAAATGTACTTGTTCAAATCATGATAAACACTACGACATTCACTCAGTTTTAAACTTATTCGAATATTTAAGGTTGTCGTTTTTTCAGTGTAGCTAGCTTGAACACAGATTTTCACACATTTATGTTGGACTGAAGGAATAACGTCCAAATATCGTTATCGAGATTTGACAAAAAATTATTGAGATATTCCTTTTTGTCAATGTCGCCCAGCCTTATCTGTGACTATATTATGTAAATGTGCAGCCAAGTTTAGTCATGTTTATACAATTTTTACTCTTTAGTCTGTTCAAAGTAAATGTGATGCTTTGAGGATAAACTGGGACTGACACTGAGAACCTCTTCTATAAATATCGGCATACCTCTACTAACAAAAACAAAAGCCGATGCCGATAATGATACTCACAGCCCTGTCTTGTGTCCCGTAGGCTACATTCACCTCATGTCTCCGTTCGTGGAGTCTCTACTGTGGTACGGAGGTCTGTCTGCGGCTCTGGGCCTGAGTCTGGCTCTGTCTCTGCTCTCGGACATGATCGCTCTGCTCACCTTCCACATCTACTGCTTCTACGTCTACGGAGCCAGGTAACAACGAACGACAGTCTCAACACTCAGGACTGGGCCATATTCACAAAAAACAGTATGTCAGTGTTTTATGGATGTATCTAGATCAGCAGTTCTCAAACGTTTTCAGTCATAACTCCCAAAATAACAACCGTAGGCATTAGCGACCCTTAAATAAATAATGTAGCCTATCTGCAATGTGTTAAAGTAGTCTTCGTGTTTGATTTTATTTTCAAAGATAAGATTAGATAAATTTGTTTGGTAGCCCAGCATACAGGAATCTACATCTATCACTGCATTGAAGTGTCAAGTTTTGTTTAAGGCCTCGATCTTAAAGGTGTAGTTTCTGATTTTTACACTGCAAAAACGATTTAGGTTTTAAGCAAGAGCTGCAAGTCTCTTCTTGAGGGCCGCACAATCGGCAATGAGCAATACGACTAAAAATCTCTGTATTTCTCTGCCCTAATTAACAGTTTTTCTAAGCCTCTCTGCAGTCGGTTGGTTGTAGTTTCTGTAGTAACTGTGTCTGTGTTTCAGGCTCTACTGTCTGAAGTCTATGGACTCTCGTCGCTCTGGAGACTTTCAGGGGAAAGAAGTGGAACGTTCTGCGACAGAGAGTCGACTCCTGCTCCTACGACATCGACCAGGTAAACTACACACGACGAAACACTTGAGGCCATATTTTGCCCTTGAACTACTGTATGTCGTAGCATTAGCGTGAAGAGATGTTTTGTGTTTTGGTCGCTTTGAGCTCCCAAGGCAGCGTCAGTATGTGGCACAGATGAGATGATTGCCTGATCCCAGTTATTTAGTGAACCTTATGACACATCTGCAGAACATGACAGTGGAGCAGTGCAAGTTCAAAGGAAAATATTACAGATTTTTTTTCCTATCTATTCTGATTTTATATTTATTTAGTTAGCCGTTATCAATTTTATCAATATTTATTGAAAAAAAAATCACTCTGGGTTCAATAAGTTGTGTTTTTCTTTTAACAACATTCTGTTGTGTCGACCTAAAGTTATAATAAAATGATCCGATGTGTGTGGACATGAGACTTACCTGAGAATCTTGATCTGTGCATGAAAAGTTTAAGAAGCAGCGACGTGTCCTTGTTAATCCTTTTGAATAAGACAACAACTGTCCATAGCCAGGTTCACAGGCTCATCAGGCCTGGTGTGAGACGTGCAGAGGGTCTTTCGTGCGTGATCACATCTACAGACAAGTGGAGGTTGTGTCCACTTTGTCTGGTCTCTGGTTGCTCTTCATGGTTCGGGTAAAGCACAGCGCAGGGCTCTGGTCTGGACGGTTCCGTGCGCTATTCCTGGTGTTCAAGCTCGGTGTTCACTGCTGTAAAGTCTACAGGCTCTGGTCTAACTTCCAGCAGCCCGTTATACATGGCGACACGGTGGCGCAGCGGTTAGCGCTCTGGCCTCATAGCAAGAAGGTCCCGGGTTCAACTCCCGGGCCGCCCGGGGCCTTTCTATGTGGAGTTTGCATGTTCTCCCCGTGTCTGCGTAGGTTTCCTCCTACAACTAAAAACATGTCCAATGTGCCTCCCCTCTCCCCTCCTGTAAGCTACAATCTGGAACAAGCATCTCTGCGTAATTGTACATTGTCCTTAATAAACATTACAAGCGATGATCCTAAAAACGCAGAGAGACCGGGGCTCACGCAGCAACGTGCTATCCTGTTTTATCTCATGAGTCTCTGCTCTGTCGTGGGGAGAGCTGCATTCACACTGACACTGTCCCATGTTACATCTGATTATTTTTTATATTCATGTAAAAGAAAAGACACATTTTTAGACAAAGTTGTTAAAGCCTGTCATGTGAATAGACTTTCACTAAATAGTTAACTTTTGCCTGTGATATTAATACACTGCTCACATGTCACAGACGTGAACATCTCAGGTTCACTGAATGAAATGGTGCCTCACATCTGGAGCCACACCTCCAACACTCACAGAGTACAGCGCTTGGAGAGAGCGCACTAGCGCCAACAGAAGAAAAACTAAGACCAGCGTCACTGCCAGCCAGAAAATGGGGCTCATGGAGTTTGATTGTCAACTAAACAGACCAATAGTTTATATCTTTTATGACTCTTTTTCCATTTTACCAAAAGTACAAGGCTCTTATAAATCTATATCTATTTTTAGCAGTTTTTTAAATTTTCCATGCCACTGTTAACTATTTAACTATTGTAAGTCGTTAAAAAGTAAAATTATGTTTTTGTTTGTTTTGCTGTAGCTCTTCATTGGGACTCTGTTGTTCACTATTCTCTTGTTCCTGTTGCCGACCACTGCCCTGTACTACCTCGTCTTCACTCTGGTGAGAACAAAGATGCCTCTTTTACACTTTACATATGTCAGAGTTTATTACCAGTGCTTTAAGTGGGCTGGGATGTACTCTATTCCACCACTTCTCCGAATGTTTAGCACATTTTCCCCAGGATTTAAATGTAAATGAGAGTACCAGCACTTCTTTTTGCCCACTTAAAGCACCTTTTATTACTAAATACATGGGGAAAAAACACATAATAAGGTTAATATCTTGTGTTTGTGCAGCTGCGTCTGGTGGTGGTGGTCGTCCAGGGTCTGATCCATCTCGCCGTCGACTTCATCAACTCTTTCCCTCTGTTCGCTCTGGGGCTCAGAGTGTGTCGGCCCTACAGACTCGCAGGTACACAGATCTTCTCACTATTGTGTACATTTACAGGGCCAAGAACATACACGTGATTCTTAACAGTTTCTTATCAGTGTAATCAACAGAATAGCTGTTTTAATGCAGAAAATTACAGAATATTTGTAGAGGAGAGTCATTGCTTCAAAAATTCCAGCCTTTACTATCTGCTATTGCAACCATCATTAAAATATACAGTTTTATTTGATTATTTGTACAACTTATTGAAGTGTGTATATTAGTGTCGAGTTTGTTTTAGCTTTAAATCTTGCCTGTTTTCTTATGCAGATGGAGTGAAGTTCAGAGTTCTCTGTGACGAGCCTGGGACGTGTCTTCACCTGTCATGGAGGTCAGAGCACTGTTAGGTTTTACCTAATAAAACATAACCATCAAAACATAGCAGATTAAGCTAGTTAAGCAACAGAAATGAACTCATCACATTGGCAACAGCCCCTGGTGATTGAATATGAGCGCATCAATGGCTTTGCTCATTTGGTCCGCTGCCATAGTGGCCTGTACAGTGACATGTTGGTGCAGCAGTAAGTGATCTGGCCTCACAAGAAGGTCTTGGGTTCGATTCCCAGCCAGCCTGGGGCCTTTCTATGTGGATTTGCATGCGAGAGATCATGGTATATTCCTTTGATTTTAACAGCGTCAGCTGGGATTATCAAACTTTATTGGAGTTTTACAAAATATTAATTGTTTTTGCACACTCAGATTTACAAATGATCTAATCGCATATTCGGACGTAAATATATTTACCTAGGAACCTCATGTAAATTGTAATAATACAAATGTCATCTGAGTTTCTAGTCTGTGTGAACGGTTCATGTTTGCAAAAACATCTATAAAGTTTCTCCTGAATTTTCCCCTCCTGTAATTCTTTCTTTCTTACATTCTCATGTAATTCTAGTCCTGTGTGAATTTGCATGTCTGTTTTTAATCTGTTTTAATAATTGATAATTCTGCAACTTTTTTACCTTCCGATTTGAGCTAATTATTATTACTGGTACTATTCACACAGACCATTCTCTTTCTACAATTAAAAGCTAAAAACTAAACAAATGCCATAAAATCTGTGACCCGGAATTACAACCGCATTGTCGTGGCAATGGATGTTTGGGGAAAGTTTGGACCTGAGCGATGCAAAGTTTGTATGGATAACTTTATCTGCCATGAATGGATTAAAAGAGAGTCTACAGCTGTTAAGAAATCTGAAGTGATTCTGATCAACGTTCTATACAACGTGACCAGACTGCAACAACTCAGGTCATTCATAATAAAAAATAATCCAAAGACAAGAAATGCTCAAGTCATGAATGAAACTAAAGCATCTGTCGCTTTTCAGAATAAATCTGTAAAAACATACATTTCTTCCTCGATTCTCCCTGTGTGACGTAGTGAGGTAATTTAAAGACGTCGCGAGGTGAATATTAGGACAGAAGACAGAAGAAAGCCACTGACAATACACCATCGCTCACTCTGATGGACACTGACCTCTCAAAAGTCAACCACAACAACACGTTAAATTAGATCTCATCTCAGCCTAACGTAATCCTTGTCTTTTGTTGTTATTTCTGCAGATTAACCCGCTGAAGTTGAGCTCGGTGGTGCAGACTTACAGAACTCCGACGTACAGCTGTTACCCTCCGGACTCTTGGGTCGGGCTCATGAAGAAACTGTTTGTGGGAGAGCTGGTTTACCCCTGGAGACGCAAGACCGAGAAAACAGACTAGAATCTCACCTGAGTTCTGTCGTTACAGGTGAAGAGAAGAACAAAAACATAATACTATACTGGTTCGAGGAGGAAACTGTTAACCTGGCTCAGTGACTCTATAATTTATCAATCTGGAATTATTCACAAAGGCAGAACATCACTCCACATGTGCAGGTCTAAATATAGTCCGTAAAGCCTTCTGCACACTAGAGGAGTTTTAATTTTCTCCACAAGTTGAAGGAGGCGTGGCTTTACTTGTCAGTGTGAGTTTGCAACAGCCAGGCTTTACTGTCCCGTGAAATCTCTTGTAATGTATGAAATAGCCACCCCATTCTGCAAAAGTTGTCATTTCATTACAGACACAGAGTCACTTGTTCCTTCCCCTTTTTTTTATTGTGAGACTGCACTCGGTCACATGACACCTGATCTCCTCCGGGTCTGAATTGAACTCAGTCTGTCTGCGGTTTGTCCTTCATGTGACATGATGCGACTGTGGCCTGCTCTTTTCATGAACTGTCTAAACCTGCCAGAAGATTTTAAACTCCTTTAGTGTGCAGCCGACGCTAGATAAACCTCCCGGGCTCAGACTGCATCCAGCCAAACTCCAGTGTAGGTTTTACATTTCTTTACAAGTATGAGAGACTCTCACACAGCACAGGCCGGCTGAAGTGCTTTGGAGCTACCAATTCTTTCTCATGAAAGAAGCTTTCACCTCTGCAGCTCCAGAACACTTTTTCCTTCACAAAGAATTAACCTCAGGCTCAGAGCTGAGTACAGTCTGAACCTGGAGTTACACTGGGTTCACACTGCTTCCAGATCCTGGGTGCTGTGGCCACTCACACTGAGACCAGAGCATGCGTTGTTCATTAGGGTTAACTTGGGAGTTCACACGTTCACTAAAACATGTAGGAAATACTGATAACCAAAAAACACTTGGTCGAGTTTATTTCATGTCAGTTCTTTGTCTACTCAATTTTTTTTCGCCACACTAAGCACGGGACGTTTATTCGCATCTTATATAGGGATTGTTTAGGGATCAACACGGGCGATGAGCGCACCCGACCTGCAAAAACAGTGGAAACAAGTCGAACCAGCACCGTTGTCTGCTAACTACAACTACTGTCACTGTGTGAAAACAAAAGTTCTGCTGCTAAATCAACATATGGGAATGAAATTTGACCCTACGACCCTTAAAAGTTACATTCAGGTGAAAAAAACTGCAAGAAAAGACGTCTGTCAGACCGGTTCAGACCTGATCCAAACAGCTGCTCTCGTCCTGTTTTGTTGTTTTATTCAAAGAAGTTTCCCCAGCTAAGCAGATAGAGAGGAGCTCTTTCTGCATAAAGCATGCGCAGTACGGCGGAAAGTGACGTCAACCAAAAATCCCTCTAATGATATTTTGCTGTGTCATGTCTTAATTCTAACATACTTGTATTATTAGTCGTAGTGTAAAATGATATATTTTGAAAACTACCAGATGCATTTCACCCGCGCTTGCTTGGATTCCTGTTTATTGTGCCTTGTTTTCACAACTTTACCAAAAAGGAAGCAGACACACGACTGGAGCACAAATGTGGTTTGCCGGGCCGGACAGAGTGAGTGCCTCTCGTTACTTTTCAAGAAACACAAAGTCTCCGGTGGCCGGACCGGAGCCCAGACTGGATGCAGTGTGAGCCTGGGTTTTTCGGCTAAAGAAGATCAAACTCTCTGCTTTTTTATTTCTGTCGTCTGTTCGCTGTGATTGGTCCAACTACACACACGGCCGGTTCAAACTTTGTGGCAAGAATCTGGCCTGATGGAATCTCAAGAGTTTGAAAACACCTCAAGACTCCATCAGACAGAGCCAGGTTAGGAAACAGTAGCTCAAGAAACACTTACATAAATCAGATACAGTTGTACTTATGGTAGCTTTTTGATTATTTTCATTCAGAACATGAAAAAAGGTCCGTTTGTGTCTAACGTATTAACTTTAAGTACTTGAGAATTGCTGCTCAAATGGGTAGAACATATAGATTTTATACTTGAAATATAACTGAATATTAATTTCTATATGCAAAAGTTTTATTCACACTCCAATGTTATGAACTAATGTTGTATAAAACTATATTTGTTATTTGTGCCAAGTAGCTTTAACTGACATTCCTATTTTTTTCTCTTGATAAAAAAAAAAAACCAATGGTCTGGGAGGATTTGTCTGAGCGAATGAACTGAAAATGTCTTTAGGCATTTTAACCCTTTAGGTGCTGGAGATTTTCAGGTGAAATACATTTCTGGAAATATTAAGTTGTAAAACCTTCACCTGGAGAATCAAAACTAATATTTCTCTTTATTTCACTGGTCCAGAGTTAAACAGAATCTGAAGTCTGAACGGCTTGGCGTTTAAAGGGTTAAAACTCATAATCAAATAATTAAAACAAATAAAATCTATGCTTTTGTAGTTCATAAAACGTCTGCAAACAATTTAACTTTTAAATCAGAAGGTTTGAGAAAGTACAGAAATATTTATTGTAGATTCAATTTTATCAAGAAAATTGGTGGAGAGTTTTGTGCCGAGTTCAAGTATCTCAGGGTCTTGTTCACAGTAGGCTTGTTTAAGCAGAGCCAGGCGGTGAAGGCGGACGAGGTGGACGCAGGCGGTAAGGGGGGTCGGGGTCTGACGACAGCGCTACGTAGGTCCCGGTACTCTCGAGAGATCAATCCGAGTGCAGGCGCCGTCGTCGTCGGTGAATCCAGAAAAAAGCAAATGCACCGCCTGCATGACTACAAAACCCAAATGCATGCTGGGAAATGAAGTGCAGTGAACACTCGTGGACTGACAGCTGATTGGATCAGATCTGTTTGGATCAGAAACGTGACGCTGTGCAGTTCCTCCTCTCTCCTCGTCTCTTCAGTTTACTTTTTTATAGGGATGGGACGATTCACCCAAGTCACGATTCGATTCGATTTTCGATTTTGCCGTCACGATTTTCGATTTTCTTCGATTTTGTTAATAGATATCTAAAACTATCTATGTTATTTATTTTTACATTTATTTTTGTACATATATTAGTTTGTGAACTGGCAACTCTAACATTTCTTGCTTCATTTTGAGAATGTGGGCTTCATTTGTGCTTTTATGTAAAAAGCAATGACTTTTCTTATTTTTCCTATAAGTTTGTAAATGTGTCTGATGGACACTGCATGTTTGGCAGACACATTGCAAAGTGCACAGTGCAAAACACCCAAGATTTGGCCCTAACCCTTATATTAACAGCATTAACAATGTTACTTTCTTACATTGTGTCAGGGACACAGTTATTTTTCCTAATCAACTTCCATTCATGTTTTACTTCTGTCAGTGCTTCTGAGAGGTTTGGACTTGTATGGGACTCATACATGCGTGTCTACAACACTTTAGCCTACTCTTTGTCGATGTAGTGGACCGTCATCGTAATAAAACTCTTCGTAGCTCTGGAAGTCCGCCCATCAGCTGTCAGCGCAACATATTCACGTGCAGTCTGGTCTTGCTCACGTTCACGCTTTGTTTCTTCATACATCGCGGGTATTACGGTGTTTCTGAAGTGTTTTGGGCTCGGAGTTTATAGCAAGGCTCGGCAGTGTTAAACGTGCTTAAAGCCTCCGCGTTCAACAGCGCGAACAAGACAAAACGGCATGTCATTAGCGATAAACTTCCCAATAGACAGTTTTCTTACCGCTAGCATCATCCTTGGCACTAAATCCAACGTGTTCCCAAACACCGGAGCGATATGAAGTTAAGGTTGAATCTGAGCGGCGCCAGCGTCTCCTCCACTTCTTTTCCCCACACACAACACTCTTCTGCGCACGCGCTCACTCGTTCCCCTTGTCAACAAAACGCCGCTGCCGCTACACGTGTATTTTAGCGCATGCGCAAAATCGTTCGAACCATGCAACGATCGGATCGAAGGGCCAGGATCGAACGATTCGACTCTTTTTGCAGAATCGTTCCATCCCTACTTTTTTATCATCACAGAGACTTCAAATCTGACAGAAAAGTCTCAGGATGTTGTACAACACAGACAACATTATTAATGTGACACTGATGAGCTGAAAATAATTTCTTTACAGACAGAGCTCAAGTGTAGAAACTGTATTATTCAGCTCTTTATTCATTGCGCTGGTGATATCCTTGTCAATTCAAGGTGTGTGAGGGAAACAGGAGCATTTACACAGATGTATGTGGTTTTATTCAGTGCAACACGTGATCTCAGGCTGTCTGGCAGTTCTCGCGCTGGAGAAGTGTCCACGGTGCCTTTCAGATTTCTCCCCTCCCCTCAGCGTCATCCGTCAACTCTCGTCCGCAGTCCAGACGGAGATTTTTGCTGCTTAAACAAGCCTAGTGAGAGAAAGATGGATTGACAGGCGGATCGGTGCAGCATCAGCAGTGATGAGGTCGCTGTAGCGAATCATAGTGAAGATGGAGCTGAGTGGAAAAGCAAAACCTTAACCTAGATCTACATCCAAACCCTCAGCTGTGTCATGAGCTTTGGGTAATGACCGAAAAGACAATAGAGGTTATGCAGGTGACCTCACAGCATTCTAAATGTTCATGCTGAGTGGCAAGGATGCATTAGAGTCAATGGAGAGAAAGGACATTTCTCTTGTAAGAGTTCAATAAACAGCTAAAACTGAAAAAATACACTACAGTTTGATAACAAATTCAACCCACAACAAGTCTACTAAGCAATTGGTTTTGTAACTGACATGTAAAAAGAGAAAATCAAGTCAACAGCAAAAGCAGATAAACTTTAGCTTCTCACATCTATCAGACATTAAAATTACACACAATTAAACTTATTACCTTTTTCTTCTTAGAAAATAAGTTTTTGAGTCCATTTGTTGCAGTCAAAATGTCCTAAATCATCAACTGTTTTTAGCAGACAAGCTTGTAGCTAACAAGCCGTTGCCACGACAACAAAGAAATACATTGAAGAAATGCCACTCATTCTAAAGTTGCTAAGCATTTTTGGAATAAAATTAAGTCATTGCATAACCTCTATATCGTGAACACAGTTTGGCTGGGCGCTCCTTTAGTGATAAAGTGAGAAATTCAGTTACACTGGAAGAACTCAGAGTAGAGGCGCTGTTCCTTCTCGTCGAGAGGAGCCCGCTGTGGTGGCTCGAGGATCTGTTTCAGATTCCTCCTGGACGCCTCCTTGGGGAGGTGTTTCGGCATGTCCCACTGGTAGGAAAACCTTGGGGAAGACCCAGGACACAATGATGGGACAATGTCTCTCGACTGTCCTGGGAATGCCTTGAAATTCCCCCGAAAGAGCTGAAGGAAGTGTGTGGTCCGGGAAGTCTGGGCCTCCCTGCTCAAACTGCTGCTTCAGGATAAAACAGAAGAAAATGAATGGATTGACCAGATAGTATCAGGATAATAACGTGATATTATCAAGTAATTTCTTACTGGTTTTGTATCACGTTTGAACCTGAAACTATCACAAAATTACCTGATTATAAAGTATTATCAAAAATGTGGCTGCTAAAAGAGTAAAAGATCAGTTTTTTAATAGGTTGGTTTCACACTCTAGAATTCTTGGCAGTTATAAGCTATAAGGGCAAGAGGGCAACATTGTACTTTTCTTTGAAATATTTCCAGATATATTTTGCTAATTTAAAAAGTCGTAATTTAGACCCATTAATTGTTTGCCTTACAAAAATAAATTGCATTTAAACAATAATAATTGTATCTGCCATCCACCTGATTGAAATAACATTGGTCTGTAGAATGTAGAATGAAACCCACCAATAAGATGAGTTTTTTGTGGCAAACATTTTTTTTTTTAGATTTTATAATCTGTACATTATATTATAGACAGTGAAATTCAGCAGTAAAAGTCTCTGAACAAACATGAGTTTAAGCTGTAGATAAACTTCCCAGACCGTTTCCTGAATGTGAATCATTTAATTTGTCTTAACATAATGAACTGTGATTTTTGTTTAACCACTTTTAAAAATACATTTAGAGTTTAGTTTAACTGTTTAATATGTTTTATAATTGTCCCATGTGAGCTATAATGACGTTTAATAAAAATACATCATAGTACATTTTTATATTAGATTGTCTTTTATGTTATTGGTTGGTGGAGAAACCCAAGTGGCCGGAGGAAACTCGCCCAGACACGGGGAGCAACAGGCAAACTCCACAGCCAAATGTGGAAATTAAAGATGGGGTCTGATTTTTAGACAGCAAACACAACTTCCTTTCATAAATCTTTCGGGACATGTTTATATCAACGTATTCATTTTTTAAAGATTGCAGAGACCGAGAGCTTCTGGTGTTCTTAACCAAAGGGTTCAGTTCATTTGCAAAAGAGAAAAAATATCAGGCACTCACTTGATTAGAAAAAGTTTCAAAGCCTTTATTTCACAGGGCTGGGCACAATAAAAAACACACTTTAATGTGTCCCAGCCCTATGAAAAAAAGACTTTAATAGAGGTTATGCTGGTGACATGACGTCATTCTAAATGTTCATGCTGAGAGAGTTAATGGAGAGAAAGGACATTTTCTCTTGTAAGAGTTCAATAAACACCTAAAATAGGACAAATAAACTACAGTTTGATAACAAATTCAACCCACCACAAGTCTACTGAGCACTGGGTTTGTAACTGACATGTAAAAAGAGAATATCAAGTCAACAATTGTAGCAAAGCAGATAAACAACAAGACTTTAGCTTCTCACATTTATCAGACATTGAAATCACACACAGTTAAACTTATTATCTTTTTCTTCTTTAAAAATATGTTTTTGAGTTAAATGTCCTAAATCATCGACTGTTGTTAGCGGGCAAGCCGTTGCCACGACAACAAAGAAATACATTTTAGAAATGCCACTCATTCTAAATGTTGATAAGCATTTTTGGAATAAAATGATGTCAGTGCATAACTTCTATACCTTTTGATTGCAATTAGGCTTATAAACGTCTTCTTACAAACAGCAAAGTGAAACTGGAGAGGACCACCCAAGCACAGCCAATCAGAGAGCAGCATTCAGCTCCTGAAGGGCACTAAAAATCTGTATTTTTTAATTCAGTCAGTACACAGTCATCTAATATTTTCATAAAGTGCTGCATTTATCATATATTTTTTAGTTGAAAACACAAAGTGTACTAATTTACAAGTAAAAAAGTTATAAATCACAACTTTAATTTTGCGCTGTGTAACTTTGTGGAGATGAAAAGTCATCTACACAATTTAGTAAAAATAGAAAGTTAAAACTATACTTTGGGATTTTCTGAATAGAGATGAATACATTGTATGCCATAATATGAAAAAAAAAATGACTAAAGGAATCGTGTGAAACAAACGTGTTCAGGCCTCCTACAAACCAAATAAAACTATTTTGTGGCCATGCAAACCCGCTCAAAGTAAAAACGCAGATTTGTATTAATTATTTGTGTTAGTCCTAACTTTTTAATTAATTATTTACCAAAAAAGGCTGCATCTGTTTACATCTACATAATTATTAGATATAAAAATACTGTTGAAAATCAATACATTTTAACCTAATAATGCCCCTGTCTTTGTTATGAAAGGTGTTTTTGTAAGTCTTTGGGATATACTTTATATTCAAGTCCAGATAGATAGTTCCACAAATTCGTTTCGGACAAAGCATTTAACACAAAGGAACCTGCCTGAACTTGTCCCAAACACGTGATAGATAAAATATGATTATTATTATCGTTAAGAAAACTGTAATAACACAATCCTCATCCAGCACTGAGGTTACAAAGACATTATCACTGCTTCTGTTTCGACGCGGTGACATTTTAAATGCAAATGTATTGACTGACCGGGTTTTTCCCATTGTTCAGTTTAATCTTTGTCCGCTGCGTTTGTTGACAGCGACGTTTGACGGACGTGAGCCGCAGCCAATCAGCGCCAATGTTTAGATCTTTGGCCCAATCGCGTGGCGCAGTGGGCGGGGCGAAGTCAGTCAGCTGTGGGACGTCCGTAAAGTCCAGGCATTTCGTCCGAGCAAACGTAGATTCGCGTTATTCAGTATTTTTATGTCAGTAAAGGTCAGATCAAATGTCAAACTGGATATATTTTTGTTTAGCTGTTTTTTGATGCAGGTTTTAAATCTTAATCACTGGTGAATGTGTTTTTATGACTTAAAACCGACACAAACATAACGATTTATACTTTTTGATTCATGAAAGTGTTAGTGACTTGAGAAAAGTAGTATTACTCAAATCAGTAACATTATTCTCTCAAATAAAGTCAGTGTTTGCCACAGTTTTCTGCTGACACTTTAATAGCACAAGGCTTTTATTTGTCATACGATGTGGAAATTCCAGTGTTGCAACGCACAGTTCAAAAACAGCAAAGCAATACAAACACGCATTGAAACAAGACATTCATTCATTTTCTACAGCTTAATCCCATTAGGGGTCGCGGGTGACTAGAGCCTATCCCAGTAACTTTGGGCCTTGGGCGGGGGAACACCCTGGACAGTGGCCAACTCGTCGCAGGGTTAGACAGGCAACCATTCACTCTCTCATTCACTCACTCAGGGAAACTTACAGTGATGCCCAATTAACCTAAACATACATGTTTTTGGAGGTGGGAGGAAACCCACGGTGACACGGGGAGAACATGCTAACTCCACCCAGAGAGATCATGAGATGTTGGTATGGTCTGACCCGGGAGTCGAACCCACAACCTCCTTATTGGGAAGCCAGAGCTCTAACCGCTCTGCTACCGTGGAGAAGGCAAATATAAAGTTAGAACAGACTAAATTAAAGCTTTACAATTTTATTTACCAGGTTTTTTTAATCAATAGGCTATAGTCTGAGAACCCGACTACAAAAGTGAACTAAATCACTTTTACACCCATAAACTTGAAATGGCAATACTTACATAGAGATCTGCTTTTTTCACCCGTTAAAACAACAATCTATCACAGAAAAGCAGAATGAAAGCAGGACTTGAACTGAAACAAACCAAGACTAAACTACACTGGGCTCTTTGTGACTCTGTCTGTGAAAAGTGCTATACAAATAAACCTTACTTACTTATTTTATCATAATGGGCCAAAACATACTGCCTAGTCAGCCGCATGTGAAAATCCCCAGAATAGAGACAATAACATGGAATCAGTATATTATAGTATTATGTACTATATGTGACTATAATTGTGAGCAACTGCAGCCTGTGAAAAAAATTTGACGCAAGACATGCTTGTCCCAAAGCCATAAGAATACATTTATTTTGTTAACATTTTGTTCTGTTTTTTTAGAATATGGGTTACTGGAGAAAGACTAAATGCTCACCAAAAATTTTAATTTAGGTGCCGACATTAGAACAGATGCATTCAAATATGTCAAATATTTAAATTTTTAAGGCTTATTAAATTAAAAATATTTGGCTTCGACACCATGACAGTGCAGCATTTATTTGAATTTTAGACTATGGGAACAAAGATTGTTTCCTTTATTGAAATATTTTGTTGGGTTATTGATTGGGCTGTTTTCAGAATAGTTTAAGCCAGTCATAAAATGGAAAAACATACAATAAAGAACAGTAATGATAAACATGTAACAATAAAGGAATAAAATAAAATTATTTATTTGTTTTATGTTTTTACAATATTTAAATTTTATATTTTACTTTAATTATTATTTTTTATTATTATTTTTATTTAATTATATTATTATTTTATTATTATTTATTATTATTTTTTTTTTTTTATTTAAATGTAATTATTTTTATGTGTATTTATTTTATTATTTATTATTATTATTATTATTATTTATTTTTACTTTTTTCGATTTTTATTTTATCTTATTTTATTATTATTATTATTATTATTATTATTATTATTATTATTATTATTATTATTATTATTATTATTTATTGTTATTTTATTTTATTTATTTATTTTTATTTATTTATTTATTTTATTTTATTTCTCCGTCGCTGATTGGCCCCGCCCCTAGCCCCGCCCCCGGCCCAAACGCCCAGGCTCGTGCGCTTCTCCTCCATCTGTCAGCAGCTTCTCTTCAGTGTTGTGCTGCGAATCCGCGAGGGACATCTGCGCTTCTCATTTGGCGGATAAATGGACGAAAATGGGACAAAAACGACCTGAAATCACCGGATATACGCGCACAGACTTGAACTGGACGTTTCATTCCAGGACTGGTTCGTAAAAAATCCCGCGTTTTGTCTTTTGATTGGCTGCATTTGTAGAGAAAAAGACGAGAAAGCGGCCTGAAGTGAGACGTTGCGGACTGCGTTAGCTGTTAGCATTTAGCCATAAACACCCACATAAACACACTGCTTGATCTTATTTAATCATCTTGCACATCAAAATTGTTTTCAGCTGTTATATCATTTATATTTTTAAAGCTAAATACGTATTGTACTCGGTAGGAATTGCTGCGAAGCTACGATGCTAATTTGCACAATGCTAGCTTGTTATCTTGTCAGATTTGGAGAATTATAACTGAGATTTCTGCATATTTTAGTGATTGCAATAATTCCTAAAGGTTGAATAGGACGTTTAAGTGCTTGGCTAAGATTATGCACGTATTTTTATTATTCTAAACTATAAACAAAGCATCTGGTGCGTTAATAATTTCATATCTGCCATTTTAATCTACGAAATCCAGGTTAATCTGGGGCTAAAACAGTGGGATTTTCAACCTAGATTATCGCTGCATATTTTTATATATCTACATGTATTTTTGTGCAATGGATTACTCTTTTCGTGTTCATTATTTTTTGCCTGTGGGATGGTGAAGCTGTGAAAAAAAAACAAAAAGGACCTGACACTACCTTTTGCCACGATATTTTTTGAAGATATTTTTGGAGATTTAAATGTATTTTTGAAGCTGCAAGACTGTTCCAAAGACAACCAAGGACACGAAACTCTAAACTAGACCCGCATCGAGCAGGTTTTTGCCACAACAAGCACATTGTTTTGATTTGCATCCAGTGTCAGAGGTGGGTACTTTTTGTCCTACTTGAATAATATATTTATTACGATGTATATATGTATTTTGTTGTAGATAGAATGTATGTTAGCAGATATTTTTTTAGTTTTTTGTGTCTATTCATTAAAAATATTAGATTTTTTACACAATATTTGCGAAGAGATGCTCAATCATTAATGAATGGGCATCATTTTGTTGTCTAATGACATTTGCCTAGCACTATATCCTTAGCTTATATGTGTTTAAAAACAATACTACAGTGGTACGAGTGTTCCAAAACTGATTATACTTATTTAATACAATTTTTGTGTTGTGAATGTCCCTTACTGATCAAAAACATTGATTATAGATTAAATATATTGACTTCTAGATGTTAAATACAATGCTACAATCATAAACTATTATGTGTTTCATCATCAATTTATTGTCAGGTTGTTTTTTAGACTATGGGGGGCCATAGTCTCCTCTATGGGAAACACTGTATTTTTTCATCCTGGTCTCAGATATACATGGCCTTTTAGAGCAGCTACAACTTCCACAAAATTATTCAGTCTGAGGGATGATATTTAAATTCATTTAGTCTCTAAATATCAATAGAGCTTAATTCTTGAAATGAAAACCACACTATCAACAAATGCTTATAATTCAAGAATAAATAATTAATTATATTTGTGAGTTTCTATCCATAGTGTTGTCTATCCATTTACAAATGGAAATTTAGAAATTGATTTGAATGGTCAATTATTTGGTTGTGGGTTTTGAATTGAAAAATTGAAAACATTCCTTTGTTTTGTTCAAAGCAAACCTGCCTTTTGAGGCAACCACTGAAGTTCACTCATCGGCTATAGCAGCGTTCTGCTGTGAGGAAGCCTGAACCTGCCGCTTTTCCACCTCTATCTGTTCGACAGTAGAGTGAGAGAAGCTGAAGTCTGAAGCCTTTTTATACATGGACAAGGGCTGTGCTGGATGTATCAGCCTCGCGGTATATCGCGACAAACCTGTATCAATATACCTGCTGAGGGACTGAAAATGGACTGGCCATGTTGGCTATAATCTTTACATGCAAATGTTTATTAAGATGTTTTGTCCCAGGACACAGAGGCTTTGATAGAACATTGTCTGGAGGAGGAGAAGTTATAGCTACGTTTACTAAATGCACCAAGCCACCACGTCAACCTGCTTCGACATTGAGACAAAACAAAGCAGCGGGATTGCTGAGACATGTGTTTAAAAGCTCTTTATCAAACATTAAAGACATTTGTTGTGTCAAAGTTTGAACACAAAGGCAATTTCTGACTCAAATTATAATCGGGTTTGAACAAGGCATTAAAAGTTCTTCTTACTTTTAACAGTAGTTTTCCAAAATGTGAGTGATTTCTATGACCACTACTTTGTACTTCTACTTAATTTTAATCTTGTCTCCTCTGTTTCCCTGTGCAGGAGCAGTTTGTGGTGTGTGGGACTTCTCTGAGGACCTCCTGCAGATGTGAGCCGCGATGGGGAGTCAGGGCAGCCCGGTGAAGAGCTACGACTACCTGCTGAAGTTCCTGCTGGTGGGAGACAGCGACGTGGGCAAAGGGGAGATCCTGGACAGTTTACAAGACGGATCTGCGGAGTCGCCGTACGCCTACAGCAGTGGTGAGTGGAGCCGATGACAAACCTGGGCAGTGCTGATGTGCTGTGGGTAAGGATGCTAGCAAAGACCTAGCAGTGTTTCCTTTTAATAGAGGAGAGTTGTCAAAAGTAATGAAGCTCTGAAACTCTTCTAAATGGTCGATGAGTTTGTACCAGCTGACACTCTCTGGACTATAACATTTTTTTAGTGGTTAATAGACCCTTTTCAGATCTACACATGACTCTTATTTTCTGCTTTTGGCAAAGCTTTTGACCAAAGCTTACAGAGTTACAAGCAACTAAGTGTTTGACAAAAAGCCAAAGTCAACAATTTCTATCAAATGTTGCGTCTTTAATGAACGGAGGTGGGACCAAGTCACACTTTTGCAAGTCCAAGTAAAGTCCAAGTCCTCTGCTTTTAGTTTCAAGTCTTTTCATATCTTTAAGGGTCTTTTCACACCAACACAACTCCCAGTCGCTGTCAGTAGGAGGAGCGACGCACCGTCTGTTCTAGTCTCTTTGGGGCGCATCGATGTAAAAAAGCATTCACACAAACATGATCCAAGCAGCCAACAGTCGGCGAACAAATGCAGAGTGAGCATGTGTGTGATGTAACGCTTGATGAAAAAGACAAAACATAAGTTGTGCGCGAGTAGTTGTCAAACTTTGTGGCGATAGATTTTTATCTTACCTCACGGATTAAGCTCAACTTCTATTTCCCACTACAGCCCAGCCTTCGTACTACAGCTGGTACTCCTCCATCTTTGTTTTCCTCGGACCAAATAGTAACCATTCTTCTCCGTACTTACGTCCCGTTTGAACCCGGCAAGCAACAACAATCCATGCTCGACTAAATACTGTTTTTCCATAAGCTTAATTTTTGGGTTTCTGCACTATTTTCTTGCGCACTAATTTGCTGGCTACGGGCCAATCAAACAGCTGGATATGCGGCAACTAGCCACCGCTGGCGATGCCGACTCTACCTGCAAGTCTTCAAAAACCTCGCCTCCGCGACGTGCTCTGCGCTCCTCTGACCCTCGACAACCTCATTCACACCAAAAACACGTGAGCCGCTGTCGGCAGAAGTTGTCAAACCGGTTCAGACGGGCGAACCTTCGCCCTGGTGTGAAAGACCCTTAAATCAAACTGCCAAATGCTGACCTGTGGTCGACCGATTAATCAACTAAAAAGGGGGAGTAGCAAAAGCTCTGAAGCTAAAAATTAGGGTTGTCAAAAATATTGCATATCAATGCTAAAACTGGTATCAATACTAGCATAGGTGCCGATCACAAGGGGGCTTCCGGGGCTCAAGCAGCACCCACTCGAATGTCTGAGCACCCAGGCGAATTTGTCCTACTTTCTCTAGGCTTCTTTAAATGTCTAAGTGCATGCATTTATTCAATCTTGCGGCATCTTTCACACTCTCCTCTTGCTCTCTTTGCCCTGCATATACGCATATAAGCGGCATACAGCATCTCTCTTCTCTCTAAGAGTGCTGTCATTTAGACTTGTGGTCTGAGCCACTGTGTTGCTGCTCTGTCCTGTGAGATCATGGTTTAATCCATGACTGTGCGCAAAACAGAACAGGAAATCAAGTCAGAAAAACAGTGAGAGAGACGAGAATGTTGCGGTGCATCAAGTTAAGACTCAAGTCTACACCTCTGCTAATGAAGCACTAATGAGAGGTGCAAACTGTACATTTTATAACATATTTAGCATTAATAACAGCTTCGAGGAATAAATTAAATGTTAAAAGACTGTATTTTGGGTCTAGCAACGTGAAATGAACCTGAAACAAATGTATAAAGAACCTCTGCTTGTAAAGTATCAATTCAGAGCCTCTGACGAACCACACAAGCTCTCTCTGTCAAATGTAATTCACCAAAGTAGTTAAATCAGGTGGAGACAAGCTAAAATGTGTAGTGTAAATGCGGTTTTTAGTTGTAATACAAAAGCAGTCTAATTTATTTATAGAGTAAACGTCACAGATGATGAAGTCACACAAGTTAACAAAAACAACAGAATTAGATCGTCTCAGTCGCTGTATTTAAAATGCTTGACCAAACAAAAATCAAGCAAACATGAACTGTAAACTATGTTCTCTCTATCTACCATCTTCCATTTCTTTTTAATCGTAGTGAACCACAGAAATGACACCTGAACACATTTTGTCGTCCGGTGCGGTGGATTTTACTTTGAGATCTGGAGAGAAGCAGCATCAGAGCCAGAGGAGCAGCAGCAGCGTCCCAGTTTCTCTGTTGTGATGACAAACTGTTGGAGTTGTGTCATCTTCCTCCCTCCATCTCTCTCTCTATCTACTGTATCTATCTGTCACTCCATCTCTTCTCTCTCTCTCTTTGTTTATGTCTCTCTCTCTCTCTGCTCTCATTCTTTCTGTCACTTTAAAACAAAGACCTCCTTCTGCTCCTCTCTCTCCTCTCTTTTTGTATCTCTCTCCCATCACTCTCTCTCTTTCTCTCCTCACTCCCTCCTCTGTCTCTCTCTCATTCTCTTTCTAGCTCTATTTCTCTTTATGTCTCTGTTCTCATTCTGTCTAACACTGTAAAACAAAAAACTGCTTCTGCCTTTCTCCCCTCTCTTTTTTCTCTTGGTCTCTCTCTGTCCTTATTCTCTCTCTCTCTCTTCACACTCGTTTCTTTCTCCCTCCCCTTCTCTCTCCTCACTCTCTCTCCCTCTCTCTCTGCCCCCTCTCCATCTTATCCATCTCTATCCTTTCTCTCTCTTCTTCTCTCACCCCTTCCTCTCTCTCCTCTCTCTCTCCTCTCTTTCTCTCCCTCTGCGCCTCTCTAATCACACTTGTTCCCCTCTCTCTCTTCCCTCTCCTCTTTTTCTCTCTCCCACACTCCCCCCTCTCTCCCTTCTTCTTTCTCTCTTTCCCTCTCTCCCTCCTCTCTTTCTTTTCTCTCTTTCCTTTCTCTCTCACTCTCTTCTCTTTCTCCCTACCTCCCTCTTTTCTCTCTCTCTCTCCTCTCCCGCTCTCTCTTTCCACTCTCTCCCTTTCTCCTCTCTCTTTTTCTCCTCTCCCTCTTTCTCTTTCCTTTCTCTTCCTCTCTCTCTCCCCTCTCTCCCCCCTCTCTCTCTCCCTCTCTTTCCTCTCTCCCTCTGCTCTCTCTCTCTTTTCCTCTCCCTCTTTCTCTCTCTCTCCTCTCCTCTCCTCTCCTCCTCTTCTCTCTCTCTCCCCTCTCTCGCCCCTCTCTCTCTCCCTCTCTTTCCCTCTCTCCCTCCTCTCTCTCTCTTTTCCTCTCCCTCTCTCTCTCTCTCTCCCTCTCCTCTCTCTCTCCTCTTTCCTCTCCTTCCCCTCTCCTCTCTCTCTCTTCTCTTCTCTCTCCCCCCTCTCTTCTCCCCTCTTTCTCTCTCCCTCTCTCTTCTTTCTCTCTCCCTCTCTCTCTCATCCCTCTCTCTCCTCTCCCTCTCCCTCTCTCCTTCTCTCTCTCTCTCCTCCCCCCCTCTCTCTCCTTCTCTCTTCCCTCTCTCTCTCTGACTCACAGTGACATCTCCAGTAGCTAAAGAACAAAACAACATCACCACAGTCACAATCAGAACGAGGGATATTTTTAGACTCTTTCTTTTTCTCTCTGTTGTTTTAAAAAAGCGTTCTAAGACACTTGAGTGAGTCAGTGAGAACGGTTGTGAAGAAGCTGTTGAGATTGACATCGTTTCAAGACAGTTGTGTGCAGCCAGATTATCACATTCAACACAGAGTCAGTACATCTTTAAAAGCTCCTATAGGCTCCTATGTCGGTTTATCCCTGAGTGCTCTTGGTCTCTCTCTTTCCTCTTTCCCTCTCTCTTCACACTCGTTCCTCTCTCTCTCTTTCTCCCTCCCTCCCTCTTCTTTCTCCTCATTCTCTCTCTCTACCCCCTTTCTCTCCCTCTTTCCTCACACTCTCTCTTTCTCTCCTCTCCCTCTCTCTTTCTTCTCACGCATTCTCTCCTTACTCAACCCTTCCCCCTCCCGCCCTTTCTCTCTCGCCCTCTTCCCTCTCTCTCTCTCCACCCCCTCATTCTCTCTCTCTTCATTCTCTCTCCCTCTCTTTCTCCCCCTCCCTCTCTCCTCTCCTGTCTCTTTCCCCTCTTCTCTCTCTTTCCCCTCCTCCCTCTCTCCCCTCTCTCTCCTCTCCTCTCTCTCTCTCTCCTCTTCTCCTCTCCTCCTCTCTCCTCTCTCTCTCTCTCTCTCTCTCTCTCTCTCTCTCTCTCTCTCTCTCTCTCTTCTCTCTCTCTCTCTCTCTCTTCTCTTCTCTCTCTCTCTCTTCTCTTTCTTCTCTTCTCTCTCCTCTCCTCCTCTCTCTCCTCCTCTTCTCTTCTCTTCTCTTCTCTCTTCTCTCTCTCTTCTCTCCTCTCTTCTCTTCTCTCTCTCTTCTCTCTCCTCTCTCTCCCTCTTCTATCCTCTCTCTCTTCTCTTATCTTCTCTCTCTCTTCTCTCTCTCTCTCTTCTCTCTCCTCTCTCTTCTCCTCTCTCTCCTCTCTCTCTCTCTCTCTCTCTCTCTCTTCTCTCTCTCTCTCTCTCTCTCTCTCTCCTCTTCTCTTCTCTTCCTCTCTCTCTCTCTCTCTCTCTATTTCTCTTTGTCTCATATTTTAAAAGTCTAAGTTTAAAATCTTTAACTCACATTATTGTCCATTTATATCAACATAAAGATTTGAGTTGATTTAACTTATTGTCCTTAGGATTCTTTTTACAGTGTATAGACTCGTGTCTGTTTATCTCTGAGTGCTTCTGAGTGTCTGAAGAGGAAGTGTCGGAGCTTCATGAAAAATACAGTCGACAGAAGCTTCGTATCGATTCAGATTCAACAGAACAAGTCCACATGAATATTTCAGCTGCAAAATCAGGACCAGAGACGGAGCAGAGCCTCAGGGACAGGGTCAGATCCACTAATGCTGTGGAAATGTACCATATTTTCCGGACTATAAGTCACAAGTTTTTTCATCGTCTGACAGGGGGGTGACTTATAATCAGGTGCGATATATAATATAAATGTGAATTTGTGAATAACTATAATATATTCCGGGTCTTGACCAGACTCGAGCTCCCACTGCTTCTCAAACGATGCTGTTTCATTCGCTGCTGTTCCGTCAGTGAGACATGACACTGTCGCCTCCGAGGTGCAGACACTTGCGTAAGTGCATAGCGTGGAGCTAACATTTATAAAACTGCAGACCTGGAGGCTGAAGTCTCATGAACCACACTGACGCTTCATTCAACAAAAATAACAGGACAGAGAGAGTTGCTTCGGTCTGATTTTAAGAGGAGTAGTAAGCAGATTCGTCATATCGTAGGCTACACACATGCATACTTACGCACACACGCTATCCGCTTAAAAGTCTGCATGATGGCAGAGCGGATAGTGCTCTGGCCTCACAGCAATAAGGTCGCGAGTTCGACTCCCACATGGCCCGGGCCTTTCTGTGTGGAGTTTGCATGTTTCTCCCCGTGTCTGGGTGGTTTCCTCCACTTTTAACTGCAACAAAACAAAAACATATTTTTTAAGAAGAAAAAGGTAATAAGTTCAACTGTGTGTGATTTCAATGTCTGATAAATGTGAGAAGCTAAAGTCTTGTTTTTATCTGTTTTGCTACTACTGTTGACTTGATTTTCTCTTTTTACATGTCAGTTACAAACCCAGTGCTCAGTAGACTTGTTGTGGGTTGAATTGTTATCAAACTGTAGTTTAGCTGTTTATTGAACTGTTACAAGAGAAAATGTTCGTTCTCTCCATTGACTCTAATGCATCCTTGCCACTCAGCATGAACATTTAGAATGCTTTGATGTCTCCTGCATAACCTCTATACACGTTAGGGAACACTTGTGATGGTCGGAGGTTGAGGACCAGGTGTTTGGGCGATTCGCCTCTGCTGAGCTGCCCCAGGGCGGCTTACTGTCACTGAGTGAGGAGGGGTGTGAAGCACTTTGAAGACATCTGTCTGTGTAAATGTGCTATATAAATAAATCATTCCGTCATTCATAAAGTCAGATACTTTTGTCATGACAAATAGTCAAAGGTTTTCTGTGGCTTGTGAAAGAAATAAACAGAAATATGGTTTGTTTAAAACCTCGTGAGATGTAGAACATAATTCTTTGTCAAAGTGTTTCCAGAGTTTTAACACCTCCAATTTTATACCTCATATTGATCGATCTCAATTTTGAATTCCCTTAGCCTTTTCAAAAACAGATTAAAATGTTTTTTTAGTAATGATTTTATGAACATAAACAAAACTGTTTGATACGTTTCATTTCACAGAGGAAAAAAAAATACAATTCATCAATATTCTCCCTCAAACTTTGGCATTTGCTCCAAACCACATCTTTTTACTGACAAACCACCAAACAAAAATGGATGATTTGATGTAATAGAATCTTCAAGTTTTTAAAATAATTGCCCAGGCGTAACATGTTTTATTCCGTTTCACTGCCTTTACCTGATTCAGCAAAAGTATTTCTGTCAGAACCAAGATATCAGTCGTTATCGTTACATTCTTAATTTCAGACTTTCCTCTCCTCACGTCTGACTCTTGTGTCTCTTAGATCCACAGCTGTGTCTCTGTCTCTGCTCCAGGCTTCACTCTGCTGCTGCGTCTGTGGTAGAAACATGTTTTATATGAGTTTAAATGAGAATCAGACGAGTTAAAACAGAAGCTCAGACCTGATCGACCGGTTCAACGCAGCAGCAGCAAAAAAACTATAAACGAAAACCACCAAAACCCACGTCTCTTTGTTCCTTTATTTATGTGTAAACACTAGAATAATACAGATGAAAAGAGGAATTATTGATTCATGTTTTTGTTACCGTGAAAGAAACATTTGTATGATGATAAAAATCACAGTAATTTATCTGATTTATGGTGAATAAATCTAATCACCATGTGTCAGTTTAAAGAGTTTGTTGATTTTGGAAGCACAACAGATTTAAATAAATTATTTTAATCTTCAGTAGGTCGGTGTCTTTGTCACTTTAGTTTGCTTTGTTCTGCAGACTTTTTAGCAATGTTGGAAAATATTAATTCAGCGATATACAGTACTCGATCTCCAGATACTCGTATGTAGTAACTAAGTAATCTTTATTTGTACAGCGCATTTCACAGTGAGATGAACCCTCCCCTCCATCACTCAGTGACGGTAAACTGCCCTGGGGCAACTCAACAGAGGCGATTCACCTAACACCTGGCGCCTCAACCTCCGACCACCACCAAGCGTTCACTAACCTGCATGTTATCGGTTGGTGGGGAAACCGGAGTGGCCGGAGGAAACCAAGGAACATGCAAACTGCACACAGAAAGGTCCCGGGCCAGAGCACTATCCGCTCTGCCACCTTGCCGCCATGTACTTGTATATAGAGGTTATGCAGGTGACTTAATTTTATTCCAAAAATGCTTAGCAACTTTAGAATGAGTGACATTTCTTCAATGTATTTCTTTGTTGTCGTGGCAACGGCTTGTCTGCTACAAACTTGTCTGCTAAAAACAGTTGATGATTTAGGACATTTTAACTGCAACAAACGGACTCAAAAACTTTGAGAAGTAAGTTAAGTTTATTTTATGTCTAAGTGAACTATTTTGCTACAACTGTTGACTTGATTTTCTCTTTTTACATGTCAGTTACAAACCCAGTGCTCAGTAGACTGTTGTGGGTTGAATTTGTTACCAAACTGTAGTTTATTTTCCAGTTTTAGCTGTTTATTGAACTCTTACAAGAGAAAATGTCCTTTCTCTCCATTCACTCTAATGCATCCTTGCCACTCAGCATGAACATTTAGAATGCTGTGATGTCACCTGTATAACCTCTATACCAGGGGTGCCCAAAGTGGGGCCCGAGGGCCAAATTCGGCCCGCCAGATGGTTCAATTTGGCCCGCGAAGGGTTGTTCAGGTTTGTTAGGACTAACTGTTTGATTCAATTTTGTGTTGAAAAAACTGTCAAATGACAAAATTCAAGTGGAATCTCTTAAAACGTGTTAGTAAAAGGTATTTTAATCTTCATCTCTTCTCAAAATGTTGTTTTAAATGCCGAACAAAATTATGTTTGGCCCTTGGCACTCTTCAATGCAATACATTTTGGCCCGCGAACAAAAAATCTGCAAATTTTGGCCCACCAAGGAAAAAAGTTTGGGCACCCCTGCTCTATACTAAGCTTCAGTGTGAAACAGTTCTAATCTGATTCTGAGCTTTTGAAAATCAGATGTAGAACAATACTTACTGAAGCTAAACACAAAGTCAAACAAACCACACTGCTGCTTTCCACTTTGTGCCAAGAATCTCAGTCATTGTCTAAAACCTTGACTAAATAAATGCACATATAGATTATCAACACGAGAGATGCGCGCAGCCGGAATAATCTGTAGCAGCAACACTCGCCAGCGCTGTTGTCCAGTAATACTAAAAGAGTTTCTCCATAATGTAATCAAATGATAGAAACTAAACTAAACTAAACTATTTTTGAAACTTCTTTGGAGCGGAGGGCCATTTAAACATTTCAAAATTTGCATTTAACCTAATTTTAATGGACCACCAACTTTTAATAAGGTATTTAACTTTTTTTTTAGGTTTGAAAGGTATCAAAATGTTTTTCAACTTTGACATTTTGTATTTTGTGAAAACACTAGGACCATGTCATTTTATATGTGACTGCCCAATTTGACAGCTCTGTTTGAAATGTGGTGGACAGATTTGGAGGTTAGACTTATTAATGCCATTGTTACTTTTTTCTGTTTAGTCCATAAATTGATTATTGATTGATTGATTTGGTCACACAGAACAATATCACATTGACTTATGATGCCAGCCTATTACAAAACAAAAGTTATGTTTTTTTTCAAGACTCCAATTTATTAACAAGAAAGAATTATAATAATAATCATAATTCTAATCATTAAAAAGCACAATTACTACTACTTTAATCCTTGACGCTCTAATGAATAATAATAAAACCCTTGTGTATTTTCAGTCCTTTTCCTTCTGTCTACTCTCTTTTCTTTCAGTTGTAGTTTTTGTGATTCTAACCTGTTTTGTTGTGTTTTTGCCGCAGGGATCGATTACAAAACCACCACCATCCTGCTGGACGGACGCAGAGTGAAGCTGGAGCTGTGGTGAGTGTGTGCTGCCTCCTGCTGTTCACTCTGGGGAAGTGTCAGTCATCACTCAAAAGGATCTTTGTTAAAACTGGGAAACATGAATAAATACAACTAACAATTACTCTGTCACTAAATTAATTGACAATCATTTCAATAAAAGAACATTTTCAGACTTGTTTTAACCCTACAGATCAATAAATGCATTAATTAATATTGTGTGTATATATAGAGCTGTGTAATAAATTGAGTTTTAGATAATATCCAGAAGTTGAATATCGAGTATTGCCACAAAAAGAGCCAAGTAAGAATAGAAAATTGAGAAAACTGTGCTTGTAACTGAACACAGCCTGTTGACGTAATAATCGTCTGAATATCGTTATTCAAATGTGCCCAGAAATAATCAAGGTATACATTTTTGTCTGTATTGCACAGCTATAATTGTTTATTCAAAATTATATTCTATTGCAAAATCAATGTTTTTAATTGGAATGTTACAGCCTGGCTCATTGACAGCAACATAAAGAAGGCGACAAACAAACAGCAGGCCGTTTTTAAGCTTTTCTCAGGCGTTTATAATAAATTTACTGTTGTCAGTGTAGATGAGTCAAGTGCAGTGCGTGTGTGAGTGTAGGTGAGAAGTCAGTATGAAACCTTTTATCTATGTAAGTGTTGAGTGCGTTATGTTACCTTTATCAGTGTATATGAGTAGTGGGCTGTAGGTGCCTGCGCGCCTGTGAAAATCAGTAAGAAAACCTTTAGTGTATGTGCCTGTGTGAGTGTGGTGCGTAAAAATAAAAGAGCTGGCGAGCATGGACCGAGGCCTGGAGTCTGGAGAGAAATGTTAGAGGAAGTTTGCCCTTTTATACCCGGGGTGATCATCGGGCGGCACCTCCAGTCACTGCACCTCAACACAAGACAGATTAGTTTATTACTCAATGGCAAGGATCACCTGCAGAGGGTGTAGGGATCGTCACAAGGAAAAAAATACTTTAGTCTTTCATCTTGACTTTTGACATCATTACATTTATATTATCAACCAATTAAACTGAAGCCAGAAAGTTTAAAGACATGTTTTAACACACTTCCTTTAGATTGATCTAATATTGTCTGAATACCACAAAGTATTATATCCCTTAAAGTGAACCCTGGCTATAATGACAAGTTTACCCTAAAACACTTATAATATCATCACTTACATAAATACAGGGCAAATACTTTGGAAGTATTTGTAGTTTTATTAAATAGTGTTTTAAAGAAATTACATGGAGGCTGCCATTTTGCTTTTGTATGACATCAAATGGTTGTCTGTCTCTTCTGGTGGTTGTCAAGGTAACAGCCTAGGGAGCAACTATGGTAGGAGCAACCATGGCAACAACCAAAAGCAACCATTTGACATCATCAACCCAGAATGCATTGCGCCTGGACAATATGCCTGCTCCCAGTGGCTCCAAAACAATGACAATTTTATAAAATAATAAGTGGTTATATATTTGTTTGCAATTTATTTTAGTAAACATGACCTGTACTAGCATTTAAGCCAGATTTATCTTCATAGTCAGGGATCCTTTTAAAGGACAGCACATTTGTAAATGACATGACTCTGGGTTTAGCAAAATTGCAAATAGATTTTTTGAAAATATGGCTCGATTTAAGGTTTGTAACAAGAAATCATTGGAATATCTAAAAAACTGTAGCAAATGGTGGACAATTTAAAACTCCTCAACGGGACACAAGGGTTAACTACCTCGATACATTTCTTGATACGCCTTTCTGTGTCGGTACGCGTATTGCCATGATACATATCCCATAACAATACATTGAGTACAGCCCTAATATTCCTATAGGAATTTATGATAGTATCTGTACTTCTGGAACCAGGGCGAGCCTGAGTTCTACTCAAACTTCAATGTCCTGCTCTGTGTGTTCTTCAGGGACACGTCGGGACAGGGTCGTTTCTGCACCATCTTCAGGTCGTACTCTCGCGGAGCTCAGGTGAGTCTCTGCTCTGACTTTTGTTAAAGTTTGTGTTGTTTTTACTTCATTATTCCTGTGTTTGTCCAGGGCATTCTGTGGTTACGACATCACGAACCGCTGGTCGTTCGACGGGATCGACCGATGGATCCGAGAAATCGATGAGGTAACAACAGTGTCTTTAGATAAATAATACATTGTACAAAAACCTTTTAAAAACTCTTTTTGCCCTGGATGCATAGTTGGATTTTGGTATTTGGATTCGTCCCTGTGTGAATTCAACTTTTGGTCACTGAGGAAATTCAAAATTTAAAGCAAGTCGCACAAATCCGTGTAATGTAGTTTATTGAATAATTATAAAGACATTAATTTTTCAAATATTCTTTTGGCAAATGACTAGTCAAATTATTACTTCTAATGTATACTGACATTTTTAAAATGCATTTTACCCTAATAAAAGTTTAAATGTGGTGAGTTAATGGCTTTTGACAGTTGAAAATAATATACATTTTTACTTGTATTTTAGAGTTTAGTGTTAGCAATTAGATTTACTAAAACAATATTTTAATAGTTGATCATATGGAATGAACTAAGACCAGACAAGGTCAAAAAGACCTGTAAAAATGTGCATTTAGTCATGTTGTTTGTTAATCTGTGTCAGTCAGACGGACGGTGTTGCTGCTGTTTGTTTGTTTGTGGATTTGTGAAACTGAGGCTGGTTTTGTCCTGGTGACGTGACTCTGGTTAAAAGTGTTATTTCTGTCAGAGGAATGTTGTGTTTTCAGTCCTTTTCCTGCTCCACTTCAGCCTCCAACGGCGGCTCCACTCTGCTCACATCGGCCTGTCTGGAAAAGATTCAGGGAAAAGTTTACTTTTTTTTTCTCAGAAAAATATTGTGATCACCATAAGATTTGTGACATTTTTAAATATTGAGGATTTTTGTGGAAGTTTATTAGCTGGCTCTGCTCTGCCAGATGAATTCTCGCAGTATTTGTGATTTCGGAAAAGATTTCTATATTACACAACAAAAATGATCTCTGATTTAAATTTAAATTTGAAGATTAAGAGATAAAGACAGTGTTTTTCTTTCCTTTTTTTCACCTTAAAGATTGTATGGAGGATTTTCAAAAATAGTTTGTTGTCAGTCTTGGTCAAAAACAGTTGCATAGATTTGTAACAGCCTTGTACTTATGCTAAACAAAAAAAGAATTATAAAAATATATCGTTATCTATTGGTCAACGTTTTACTGGCCTCATCGTGTCCAGAAAAACGTTGACCAATAGATAACGAGGTACCTCAGTGTTCCTAAGGAACTCACTGGCCCAGTTGCAGTGAAGGGCGTGGCCCTGGGAGGGGAAACACATGTGCATCATTTGAAAAACAGAAAACAGTTGTTGGATTTGAAAAATCCTCCTACAACCTTTAATGTAACTGTTATGGGTTGTAGGATCAAATTTCAATCTCAAATGTTGATTTAGCAGCAGAACTTTTGTTTTCACAGTGATAAACTCTTTCTGCACACAGGATGTGCGCGCATCGCCTGTGATGATAAACAAATAATTCCTCTATATCAGAATACTCAAAACATTTCTACAATTTCATTGATTTTTTAAAAAATTCCCATTTAAAATACATTTCCTGTCACAAAAAGAAGTGAGGAGGGACATGTTACAGTTTGTTTATGTTACAATATTTATTTTTTAGAAGCATCAAGTCGTCTTAAATCACAGAGCTCCAATTCGAGTCTCAAGTCTTAATCCATTTTATCAAGTGAAGTCCCAAGTCATCAAATTAGTGACTCAAGTCTGACTCAAGTCCAAGTCACGACCTGTAAAGCTGTAGTCGGCCAAAGAAATTCTTGGTTGACTAAAGACATGTCTCATTCACTGATCAATTATCGGATAAAAAAAGGGCCACGGCAAATGCTCTGAAACAAAAAAGTAATTTATTTTATTATCTGACCCAGTCTGTGCTTGAAAAGACTAAAGTGCCAATGAAGTTTATGCAAAAACAAAAATTTATCCAGAAAGATACACTGTTAGACCAATAATCCAGTCCCACATTCTCAACTAATTCACTCATTTTTGTTGCTATAGTATTCACTGTTAATCTTTATAATCTAACAAAAAATAATTGTCGATAATATAAATTTTGGTCGACTAAGACGTTATTCACAGATTAATTGACTGAAGGACTACAGCACTATTAAAATACAATCTGTAAGTCAAGTCTGGAATCATCAAAATAGTGACACAAGTCTGACTCAAGTCCAAGTCCTGTTTGTTCCTCTTGTAGTCCTGCCTGACCCTGTTCTTCCTCCGTTTCCCAGCATGCCCCTGGAGTGCCTCGGATCCTGGTGGGGAACAGGCTGCACTTGGCGTTTAAGCGTCAGGTTCCCACAGAGCAGGCCCGAGCGTACGCGGAGAAAAACGGGATGACGTTCTTCGAGGTCAGTCCGCTGTGCAACTTCAACGTGATCGAGTCGTTCACGGAGCTTTCCAGAATCGTCCTCATGAGACACGGCATGGAGAAGTTCTGGAGGCCCAACAGAGGTACAACACACTCAGGTTTATGTTTACAGGCTGAAGGATAAACTGTAATAAATGCATTTATTCAGCTTAATAACTGGGCCATTCACTGTATTCCATCTTTGGTTAGGGCGATTATCACACGGGATAATATTTACCTCGGTCCTCATGTAAATTCTAGTAATTACTGATGTCGTCTGAGTTTCTAGTCCCATGTGAATGTCTGTATAAATGTCCTTCAGATTTAAGCTAAATTATCATTACTTTTCGCCAAGGTTCATTCTCCAATTAAATTGCCTTTTAATATTAAATAAAACACAATAAATATTAAACAAAACACAATAAATCCCTGATCCAGAAGTACAACCTTTTTGTCGTGGCAACAAAGAGCTGGGCAGATAAAGGAGTTTGGCAAAAGTTTGGATTAGCCCTGTCATTGTCCAATCTGAGTCACTCACTGAAATTCAGTCAACCATGCTAGTAGTTAGCTTGACTATATTTTCATTGTTTAAACTGCCAGAAATGTTTTGTCAGTTGTTACCTTAGATCGCCTAATATTAGATTAGAGATTAAAAACGTTCGTCACATTTATTTCGGTGAAAGTCACGAAAAATCTCGTACTTTCTACACTCCTAAAAATCATTACATTTAACACTAACGTTGGTGACCAGTTAAACATTGTGTTTTCACAAACGTTAAGCTCATATGTAACCTAAAATAAACACATTTAAAAAGTAAATGATAAATATAGCGTATTCTATGTTTTTTGTCCTCGTAGGTGTTGTCGTAGTCAAACACTAACGTTTATGTGCAGAAGCTTCTGGGCATGCGCATCAACTTTTGACTGAACTTCAGCTCTGACTCCGATTGGGGAGTGACAAGCCCATTTGTCACCATAAATTAATTAACCCTTTAGGCGCCAGAGTTTTTCAGGTGAAATACATTTCTGTAATTATAAAGTCTTACAACTTTCACCGGGAGAATCAAGGCTATTCTTTCTCTGTATTAGTTTATGAAACCACTTGTACAGAGTTAGATGTGGTATTTTTCAAGCTTCTGAAACTTATGAAAAACAGAGAATCTGAAGTCTGAATGGAGAGAGGCTGAAACGGCTCGATGCAGAATTGCTACTTTGGTGCTTATAGAGTTAAAAGAGAGAGACTGTTTCAGAAGAAATTTCATTGTGTGAATGTGATTCTGATTGACAGACGCAACAACGTGACGAGGAGCTACATTACGCTGCCACAGCTCAGGTTATTCATGATAAAACAAACCCAAAACATGAGAAATACTCAAGTCATGAACGAAACAAAAGGTTGTTGTCATAAATCAAGGTTTACCTGTCATTATTTCTGGAACAAAGTCTGTAAAAACAAGGAAATTGCACACAACAATCAAACTTCAGACATTCTCGGGTAGATTATGTTTACAGATGTCCAAGGTGAATATTATCCCTTTTGAATAAGACATAAGGATTGAAACACGTTGGTCTTTTGTCTTTGTCCTTGTCAGTGTTCAGTCTGCAGGACCTGTGCTGTCGGGCCATCGTCTCCTGCACTCCGGTTCATCTCATCGACAAACTGCCTTTGCCTGTGGCCATTAAGTCTCACCTGAAGTCTTTCTCGATGGCCAACGGCATGAACGCGGTGATGATGCACGGACGGTCGTATTCTCTGGCCAATCCAAACGCTGGCTCCAAGGGAAACTCTCTGAAACGATCCAAATCCATCCGACCGCCTCAGAGTCCTCCACAGAACTGCACCAGGAACAACTGCAAGATCTCATAACAGCACACAGACAGGAGATAGGTAAGTTTACCCCTAACTGTAGTACACTGAGCGTGACTTTGATCCTGCAAGACTTAGAAAGTGCTTAAAACCAATGTGCCTTGTACACAGACCTCGAGTGTGCAGAAAGAATCTGTAGAGAGTCTATTTTTCCCGGAGGTCGCTGCGGTCTGATGCGACTTTCAAATCATTGCGGGAATCCATGTGAATCCGCGCAGCTTTGGGCAAATACATGTACACATGTATAAGGCACTTTGCAAGAAATCGCACGTGTCCCAAACCGAACTTGCCTCGCAGTCTGTGTTCGGGAGGCTTTACTCTACTGAGTAAACCTCAGAGGTTTTTCACTTTCAAACTAAAGTTGGCCATTGTATCGCTGCGTTAATGAACCATGTGCTTAATTGGAATTCATTATTTTATCTGCGTTAACACACGTCACGTGATTTCCTCGAAAGTATAAATGAAAGCGCTTTGTGCCACTGCTGTGTAAACTGTGAGCTGGTTTTAACTTAAGACTAAAGCGAGAACTGGACCAAGTTTTCAGAAGGATTGAAACAGAAGGACTAACCGGTTTATATTTAAAAATATCTGTTCAGCCTAAAACAATATTAAGTAATATTCTGATCAGAACTAATAAACATTAGTAAAATAAGTTAAGCTGAGTGTATTAATTTAACTACAAATTAATTTTTTTTGTAAATCTGATAATTTAGTCCCAAAATGATGACCCAAGTCAAAATACCTCAACACTGTGCAACAATATACATGCTACAAAAACACAAGACCTAAAGGCTGTAACAACCTTGTTTTGAATCAAAACTACATTAAAATAGCTGTTTATGGAACATTTTTATCACTGGCCAGCTCTAATTGTCACATCTTATGGAGGGAATATTTGTTTCTCAACACGGAGGATGCAGGACAGCAGAAAGAGCCGCAGCTGTAGCAACACTAGCCAAGCTAACTACAGAGTTTATCACTGTCCCAAGCTTCAGAAGCCAGACGTCTGTCAGACCAGTTAAAATCTGATCCAAACAGCTGCTCTCGTTCTGTCTTGTTGTTTTTATCAAAGAAGTTTCCCCAGCTAACTAGACGGACACCGTTTCTTTTCTGCAGGCAACATGCGCAGTAGAGCGGAAAGTGTCGTCGACCAATAATCCGTCTGTAGGACAGTCTGAGTCTGAGGCTCAGAAAAAAAGAATCGTAAATCATAGACACAACTCCAGCTGAGTTTGAGATAAGAAGCTATGTTAAAACACTCAGTATGCGCACTTTAATTGGCCATATTAAATATGCCTTTTTTTTAATATTGTAAACACATCTGTCTGGTAGAAATTATTTTGCATTACACTCTCTATGTCTCTGTGTCGCTCTGAAGCCTTTTCTCTTCAAAACTAGTAAGTGCCCTGTTAGCATGCAAATGTTGTTGTTTAGCTTTATTCAGACCGCTCAAGCTTCAGAAGCTGAAAAGGTTTAAAGGTATTACTTGTAATTTGTGTTTTTCAATCTGAACTCAAGCTACAATTGGATTTTTCTTCTGCTAACCTTTTAACCTAACACTATTTGTCTTTGTCGTTTCAAAGGTTGTTTTTGAAGTCACATTGGACGAGGATTGGGTTCAGTCTGGACTCTGTCGGAGCAAAGACTTATGGGTAACAAAAAAAAACATGTTCCCACGTGGGCGGAGCTTTTAAACTGTGCCTCTTGTAAACACGACCAGACACTTTTTACAAAACACTACATTCGAGATTGAATTCCTCCTGTACAGACTCTGAACCGTGACTTTGAACGCACCACAGCAGCACACACTTGTTATTCCTTACTTAATTCACTATTTTCCTGTGTATTTTTCCTATTTAAATGACCAATAAGCTACCACGGAAACACTACGCATCTTTCTATTCTATCTATAAACACTTGCACGTTTTTTGGAAGCTTGTATCGAAAACGAGCGGAAAAGGCTTGAAATTTTGGCAACAAGATATAAATGTTTATGAAGAAAAAAAGGAACGGTTTGTGTGATGTAAAATAGGACGTTTTTGTGAAGCTGGGAAAGGTTTTGTGATGAATTACACACATTTCATTCTGAATTTACTAGACCATGTTATGTTGTTAAATAAGGCTGCAGCTAACAATTATTTTGTCCATCAATCAGTCTGCTGTTCATTCTCTCATGACTCGTGACATGACTAGTTGTTGTTAAAATGTATTAGATTTTTTATTAAAGTGCCTATGACAGGTTGGACTAATTATTTCAATAAAATAAGCAAGACTAGCTATATTGTTTGTATAGGAAATGTACTGTTTATAAATGATGACAGAGTTGAAACTTCTCTAAATTAACAGGCTTTTTTACTTGAGATCTGTAAAAGTACACTAGGGGTGCACCCACACTGACACAACTGAATCATGTCCAAGCTCGAATGGCCCCTACAGCCCGATTTTCAGTCATAATTTTGTTCAGTAGGTTTATTGCTGCCTATGTTTTTATAGCTAATTTCTGACAAAGAGACTGCACGGGTCATGAGACATAAGATGCATTACAAAAAATGACTGAACTCTGCATAAATAGTTTCTTAAGATATCATGAAACCATCTGCAAAAAACAATTGTATCCGTTTAACATTCAACAAACTCATGTGATTAATGTGAAAGGCTCTCTACGTATTATTACCAAGCCAGTCCTTCATTCCTCCGCGAAGTTTTTCTGATGCGGGAACAATTACCAAACCAGGAAACTGCAGATGCGACTTTCCGCTAATTTTATGAATCTGAATAAACATCAATGTTTGTCTGTCGAGCGATCCTGGTCATAGACACAAATCCTCTTGAAATCAGGCCGACAAAACTCCCGTTGTTTTTGTCAAATGAAGCTTTATGCACGCTCCGTAAGTGTGGTCCGTGAAACTGCAGCCTCCTCTTTACAGATTCATAGGTCACGTATTTGCGCTGGCGACAGCACCGTGCGCTCTGCAAACGTCAGTCTAGCGGCCTCCTTGATGGAATAGCAGCGCGCATGTTTGAGGAAGCGGGAGAGCGCGAGTCCGGTCTGGATCCAGGTCACTAAATTGGCAGACTATATATAAAGGGCAGCTGCATTTTCAATCCGTCAAAATGACGGAAAGCCTTGAAAATTTTCCGTCAAAGCAAAATACCATCGGTAAATGATGGAAAATTTTCGGTTAATGTAACCTCTGCTGCTGATGTTTCTTACAAGAAGAAAGAAACTCTGAACGAAACAGTGGAAATACACTTACCGTACTTTCTGGCCTATAAGCCGCTACTTTTTCAGAAACTTTGAACTATGCGTCTTATAAGGCAATGCAGCAAAATTACAGATTCTCATAGACTTACTATTAAAAAGTGCGGCCTATATATGTACTTTATCATTTTTCTTACTTAAATCTAGTGGGTGCGGCTTATATTCAGGTGCGCTCAATAGGGCAGAAATGACGGTACTTTGAATTAGCATCGTGACCCGGAGAGAAAAGTTGTGAAGTCTCGTCTCCTTTTGCTTTTGCTGCTCCACGTGGTTTGTAATCCAAAGCCTGACGAAGGAGCGTGCATCATGATCAAAACTTAGGTCTGCCTCATTATGTCAAAGAACAGGACTTATATTCCCGCTACTGCATTAGTACCTCAGTGCTTGATCCAAGTTTCGACTTGTAAACAAACGGCGCTAGAGGATGACACCACCGGCCTGTGGCTTAGATCATTTGTGCCAGTGTGAGTGCGGGCCAGAGAATTTTCTGCAATCAGGCTTGAGCATGGCACGGTTAAAAACCCAAGTGTGAGTGCGCCCTAACACCCCGATTTTGTTAAAATTATGTTACACGTTCATAAAAATGTGTTTCTCATGAGAAAATGTAATGTCATCAGTTCAAACAGGTGTGTCCAAATATTTTTCTTGGCCTTTAGACTGTGTCCAATCCAGTTTAATTATAAACCGCATTAAAAACAACAACAGGTTTGGCCAAAGTTTTGTGCCAATTACAATATAAAAACACTCAAAGAAAAAATAATACTACACAATTACAAACATGTTCAACATGACAACTCATTCTTGATAATAGCAGAACTAAGTAATGCTTCAAATGTATTTTTGGGCATTTGAAGCATTTGCTCTCTCTGCTGTCTTCAGCAGAAACTACAGCAACTGCAACCCTCCACTCCTGCCGCCTTCCCAACACATTCCTGACCCGAATTACTCTCCTGAGAAACCCTGGCTCTTTGATTTTTTATATAGCAGTTTAAAATGTCTTTATGGATTTGGATTCTGTACTTTACAAATACATTTTCTCACAATTTATTCACAAAAGTTCTAGCACTAAAACCTTTGTATAGTTGTTTTTCTGTCAGGACCAACCATTGAAGGTGCTTAGTTCTGCCTGAGGCGCAAGACCATTTGAACATTAAAAAATATACTATTTCAGCTCAAAAGCGCACGGTCAGCGATTATACTGTGTATAGATGAGTTTAACACTTTACGGACACTTTGCTCTGGCTTAGATCGACCGTCCATTTAGTCTGTGTAAAAATGTGGCCCTTTATGGAAAAAAGTTTGAAGACCTCTGATCTAAAACTATTTGTATATTTATTAATATTTACTACAGGCGTTTACCAAATTAAACTAGAATTAGAACATTGTAAAAACCTGTCATACGCATTTTATTTTGAGCCGAGAGTTGACTTGAGGACATCCTGATGAAATATATTTAAAGACAGAATTGTTTTTTGATCAAGAAAACTACTTGTAAATGTTCAGTTTGTCTTTCAAAATAATTCCTGCTTCATCCGAGGCACAAAACCTATTTTCTCTGCACATAGTATGTTTTAAATTAGGTCCAGTTACAATTATTTGACTGTTAAGTGGTTGTGATTAATTAATTAACTCATTTAAACAGCTACAAAGGTAAAACATTAGGGGTCCTAGGGTTGATCCTTGGGGAACCCCACAAGTCAACATGTTTTTTCATCATAAAAAAATACTTGGAGTTGTATTTATCTTCACTCACACACTTGTTTAATTAATCCTGTTTACACTCATGTCTTTTCTGAGCCTCACAAATCACAGTATTTCAAGTTTTCTCACAGTTAAAACCTTGGACTTATCTTGCACAAAAAGTCCACAAACCAGTGTTTTGCGATCTGCTTTGAGCCATTTTTGTTTCCATTCACCACAAAGTAAATCTATGGTAATTATTGTGATTCATTGTGTCGCTCTAGTGTCACGAAAATCCAGATTAACGCATTTTCTCACATTTTATTCACAAAAGTTCTAGCATTAAAACATCTGTGCAGTTGTTTTTCCGTCAAGACCAAATCACATTTCATTTTTCTCTGCTCAAGCTAAAGCAGAGACGTGTTTTTAACGGTGTAAGATGGAGGCAGAGATGGATCGTTCTCAGTTATATTTACTTGTGTAACTATTGAAGAAAATGCATTTTTTTTTAGCAATATATTGTAAAATCTAACCGTAAGAGGGGCTCTTTTTCTCTTGTGAGTAAATGACAAAAACCCTTTGACTATGAAATGATTTGTCCACTTCAGATATGGTTTTGATTTTTGCATTTTTTTTGTGTCTATTTTTGAAAATACCAAACTTGTGCTTTATTTAAAGTTGAGGTATCTGAATTTTTTAATTAAATGAGTAGAGTTGATTTAAAAAGCAGAACTTTGGTGATCTCTGATTTTGCTTTGTCAGATGGATTCTTACAGATGAAGTTCACAAATTCCTGAGAATCCATCTGGTGCGATCAGTCGTTGGACCAATCACAGCGCAGCGTTTCAGTTTAGACGAAAACCAAAGGTGTTGCAGGGCCAATGGACGTAGTGTAGATACAATAATTCAGACTAGAAATACAGACTGTTTTGGAGTCGATTTGTGTAGGGAAAATGATTTTAGTGTTCTTCCTCTGGGATGCACGGTAGCAGAGCTGTCAGAGCTCTGGCTTCCCAATAAGGAGGTTGTGGGTTCGACTCCCGGGTCGGACCACATCAACATCTCACGATCTCTCTGGGTGGAGTTTGCATGTTCTCCCCGTGTCACCGTGGGTTTTCTCCGGGTACTCTGGTTTCCTCCCACCTCCAAAAACATGCATGTTTAGGTCAATTGGGTAACACTGTAAATTTCCCTGTGAGTGAATGAGAGAGTGAATGGTCGTCTGTCTAACCCTGCGGCAAGTTGGCCACTGTCCAGGGTGTTCCTCACCTAAGGCCCAAAGTCACTGGGATAGGCTCCAGTCACCCGCGACCCTAACGGGATTAAGCGGTAGAAAAAAAAAATGAATGAATGAATGTTCTTCCTCTGTTGTGATGCTTTTAACCAATCAGCTTCAAGCTTGTTTATTGCGACCCTGAGTCAAGTTTTCATTATATCAGTCAGTTATCAGGTTGATAATGTGTAGGACTCACTTTAGAGAGATTCATTTATCAGACAAAAGCAGGCTACTAATGACTCTGAGTCACATTTTAAACTTCTAGCTCTGGCTGTACAGTTAACTGAATTCAAATTGCATTAGTAATTGCATTGGATGCAATTAGCAAGTCTCAAAAGCTGTAATTTTCGAAGTATCTTCATTTTTGACAAAGACGGAAGTCACAGATGTAACATGTACAAGGTGTTTAGTTCACACTGTTGTCCAATGTAGAAGATACTAGTGTAGTAGCACTCAAGACCGGTCTTGGTCTTGAGAGTGTTTTCGAGACCGCTTTATTAAGGTCTTGTCTCGGACTCTAAGCACATTTGGACTCTGTCTTGTCTTGGACTCGGTCTTGTCTCAGACTCGGTCTTGTCTTGGTCTCGGTCTTGTCTCGGACTCGGTCTTGTCTCAGACTTGGTCTTGTCTCAGACTTGGTTTTGTCTCAGACTTGGTCTTGTCTCAGACTCGGTCTTGTCTCAGACTTGGTCTTGGTTTGGACTCAGTCTTGTCTCAGACTAGGTCTTCTCTCGGACTCGGTCTTGTCTTAGACTCGGTCTTGTCTTAGACTTGGTCTTGTTTTTGACACTGAAATCACATTTTATTGTCACTAGGCTCTGTTAAACTTGCAGTTCTGTTGATAAACTCTGTACAAACACATTTTAAATATCTTCCATTGTTAATTTGTCATATTTCATTCCATGAATTGCCCTTAACACATAAAATTCTAACTCTAAACCAAGTTCTGCTTTTAAATCGCAATAATGGTCAGAAAAATCGCAGCTAGTTTTTTTTTTTTTTCTCTCAATCATGTTGTTCTCATCGGGACCCAAACGCAGCTCTCTGATTGGCTGCCGTTGTGTGGACCAGATACTTTAATGTTTTTGTTCTTCCACTTTTATATTACTTTATGAAATATGAAAATACTCGTTTAGTCTCGCCTGAACATCTTCTCACTCGTCTTCTTTTTTAGTCTCGTACAAAATGGTGCTAAAAACAAAAAGTACAAACGACAAAACTACACAAAATGTACAAAAATCTCCTAAAATTTTTCAAACTCAGGAACCTCATAAACTCATAGGAATGTGTTTGAACCAACGTCAAAGGCAATAATAATCCTCATATTTCCGGTTTTATCTGCTAAAACTGTACAAGATGTCACAATAAGCAATATACAGAATAATTTGTACAGATTGTATTTGTAAATTGTCTTGGAGAACTTTCTGCTGCAATAGTGACCATGAGTGGGTTTGTGTTGCACTTACACTACAGAATAATCTACGTTTATGGATAAAAACTCACAATATATATCTTGTTTTTATTTCTGTTTGCAAATTCCTGTGTGAGAAAACACTGGCGGGGAAAGAGGGGGAAGCAGAGGGCTGGGGCCACACTACATTTAGGGGCCCCAGATCATTTGAATCTTACGGCGACGTATTCCACTCATTTGAATAAAAATAATCTCTGTTTTAACGAGAAAATTTTCTGTTTTTATGATTAAAGTTCCTGACCCAGGTCCTGACAGTGAAGGAGATCCGTAGGACGCAGTTTTACTCCATGAGGATCCAATGTGATAAACGCTAGATAATCTGGTCCAGAGAGACTGATTAGGTTAGGGTGGGAAATTATTTTTACTCGAAGGCTATTTTAAAACCCAGAATAATGATGGAAGGCCAGACTGCCAACATTGGTATAAAAAAAATTGATTATTGCAAATACCTTTCTTTGATAGAATATAGAAGAAAAGGAACAAATAAAATAGTCCAACAAAATTGTAATATTTCTTCTAAAAATAATATTTATACATATATATATCTAATAAAACTTAAAGTTCAATCTATAACATAGCTTTGTTTATGGCACTTCAATCTCAGGAAAAATAAGTATAGAATACTTTTTTTCTCGTATTATGAGTTTTTTCTAAAATCATAACATTCATAATCTTCAACTTTATTTTCATAAAATTAATATCTTAATCTAAAATTATTACATGTTTATTTTGGTTATTTCACAAATAAATAAAATGAAAATAAATGTTATAAGGACTTGGACTTGAATGAGTCAAATGTTTGCATAAAAAACGCAATAGATTTTTATATTATAACAATCCAAATGACAAATTTAATCTGGTAAAACTTCCAAGTTTAATATTGCTTTTTATGGCTTTGACTTTATTCTCACAACATTATAAATTTAATCTCAAATTGTTACAAGTTTATTGTCGTAGGCCAAGTTTTTGTCTCTTAAACTTCTTTATGCGTTTCCGTATTTCAAAAACATGCTGGGTCGCATTTGGCCCCGGGCCACAGTTTTCCCAGGTCTGGTTTAAGGAGAACGGGTAAACTTAGTGTAATAGGTAAGGGTAAGGTTTGTGTAAAGGCTAAGATAAAAATATAACAGCTCTGGCTCGTTTAGCAACAGCGTTACTATGGCAACCAGCTCGCTTCAGTCCCTCCGGACTTGTCTTTGACAAGACTTTACTCAATAAAACAGAAACTTTTCACATTAAAACAGAAACTAATTTAATTCAAATGAATGCAATAAGCTTCTGTAGAATCTTGGTGAGACACAAAAGGATAATCTTGCCTTGGACCAGCCCTGATCACACTCAACATGAACACAACCTATTAAAGCTAATTAAAGTAGGAAGGAATGTCTAAAACCCAAGATATACATTGTGAATTTTGTGTTTTCACTCTACATATCTTTTTTGAATTGTGCTTGTACAAACTGTGTAAAATAACAGGATTGTCTTGAAAAATGTTTTAATAATTGGGATTCTTTCTTGCTATTGTAAAAACACACTTCTGTATGATATTATTCCAGTTTATCTTGTTGCCAAGGTTTCACACATTCGTTCTTCTTTTGCTGCTTTTTGACCCGGAGCTCGTTGTATTTAATGACGTAATGTTTTGTAAGTGTTTTTTCCATTTGAGCCGTTGTGTTTTTGGAGCTGTTATAGTTTGTAGAAACGCGGGACAAAAGCAGAAGACGACACTACTGTTGGACTGAGACAAGACGAGAGGAGACACTTTTGTTAAATTATTGATTGTACAGCGACAGGAAGAAGGGACGAGGAAGGAGCTTTTCACAATAAAAGTATTGAATGTTAAACACGCTGAGTCAGAGTGTTTTTTGTTGCTTCAGTTTATAATTATTTATTTCTATTAATCAATTAGTTGTCTATGCCGCAAAGACTGATAAATTTGACTTTTTTTTTTTGTTTAAATTTGACGATTACTGCAAAAAGAAAATGTGAAAACAAGCTAAATGTTTAATAAAGCCTTAATTATAATCGTGTTTTACAGAAAGATTTAGTTTAACCTGTCATATGCGCTTTAAATGTGGCTAGTTTGTAAATTAATTAAAGAAATTTTAACAAATTTGAGCAGTTTTCAGGACTAAACGTGGACCAGAGTCGGGACTAAACGTGGACCAGAGTCGGGACTAAACGTGGACCAGAGTCGGGACTAAACGTGGACCAGAGTCGGGACTAAACCTGGACTAGAGTCAGGACTAAACCTGGACCAGAGTCAGGACTAAACGCGGGACCAGAGTCAGGAATCAAACCGTGGACCCAGAGTCAGGACTAAACCGCGGACAAGAGTCAGGACTAAACGTGGACCAGAGTCAGGACTAAACGTGGACCAGAGTCAGGACTAAACGCGGAACCCAGAGTCAGGACTAAACGCGGACCAGAGTCAGGACTAAACCTGGACCAGAGTCAGGACTAAACGTGGACCAGAGTCAGGACTAAACGTGGACCAGAGTCAGGACTAAACATGGACCAGAGTCAGGACTAAACCTGGACCAGAGTCAGGACTAAACGTGGACCAGAGTCAGGACTAAACGTAGACCAGAGTCAGGACTAAACGCGGACCAGAGTCAGGACTAAACACGGACCAGAGTCAGGACTAAACCTGGACCAGAGTCAGGACTAAACGTGGACCAGAGTCAGGACTAAACATGGACCAGAGTCAGGACTAAACCTGGACCAGAGTCAGGACTAAACGTGGACCAGAGTCAGGACTAAACGTGGACCAGAGTCAGGACTAAACCTGGACCAGAGTCAGGACTAAACGTGGACCAGAGTCAGGACTAAACGTGGACCAGAGTAACAAAAGAAATAGACATAAACGTGGACCAGAGTCAGACTAAACCTGGACCAGAGTCAGGACTAAACCTGGACCAGAAAATGGAGTCAGGACTAAAACAGTGGACACAGAGTCAGGAACTAAACGCGGACCAGAGTCAGGACTAAACATGGACCAGAGTCAGGACTAAACAGTGGACCAGAGTCAGGACTAAACATGGACCAGAGTCGGACTAAACCTGGACCAGAGTCGGGACTAAACCTGGACTAGAGTCAGGTCTAAACATGGACAAGAGTCAGGACTAAACGCGGGCCAGAGTCAGGACTAAACATGGACCAGAGTCAGGACTAAACCATGGACCCAGAGTCAGGACTAAACCTGGACCAGAGTCAGGACTAAACCGTGGACCAGAGTCAGGACTAAACGGTAGACCAGAGTCAGGACTAAACGCTGGACCAGAGTCAGGACTAAACGTGGACCAGAGTCAGGACTAAACATGGACCAGAGTCATACCAGAGGGACTAAACCTGGACCAGAGTCAGGACTAAACGTGGACCAGAGTCAGGACTAAACGTAGACCAGAGTCAGGACTAAAACACGGACCAGAGTCAGGACTAAACGTAACTAGGACCAGAGTCAGGACTAAACCGTGGACCCAGAGTCAGGACTAAAACCGTGGACCAGAGTCAGGACTAAACGTGGACCAGAGTCAGGACTAAACGTGGACCAGAGTCAGGACTAAACGTATGGACCCAGAGTCAGGACTAAACCTGGACCAGAGTCAGGACTAAAAAACCATGGACCAGGAGTTCAGGAGACTAAACTGGACCAGAGTCAGGACTAAACGGTGGACCAGAGTCGGACTAAACGGCTAGGACCAGGACAGTCAGGGACTAAACCGCGGGACTCCAGAGTCAGGACTAAACCTGGACCAGATGTCCAGAGGGGACTAAACGTCGGGACCCAGAGTCAGGACTAAACACGGACCAGAGTCAGGACTAAACGCGGACCAGAGTCAGGACTAAACATGGACCAGAGTCAGGACTAAACGTGGACCAGAGTCAGGACTAAACGGACCAGAGTCAGGACTAAACACGGACCAGAGTCAGGACTAAACTGGACCAGAGTCAGGACTAAACGTGGACCAGAGTCAGGACTAAACATGGACCAGAGTCAGGACTAAACTGGACCAGAGTCAGGACTAAACGTGGACCAGAGTCAGGACTAAACTGACCAGAGTCAGGACTAAATGTGGACCAGAGTCAGGACTAAACGTGGTCCACGTTTAGATGGTTCCCTTAATCATCTATGCACTATTGTAATGTATTGTTTGTTAATTCATGTTAAGTCATGTGACTGCAGCACATGACCGCTGTGTCCATGTAAACACCTGTGTAATTTTCCTGTTGCCTTGTTTGCCCTGACAAAGACCTAAGGGGTCGAAACGCGTCGGTATGTCCTGCTTTATTAAAGGATTTTTATACTTTTGTACATCAGAGTGCCTCGGTTCCTCCTTCTCTCTGCTGTTCCTTTTCCATGGATCTTCGATGAGCACCTGATTTTACTATAATCCTCGACCCCGTTAGCACTCACTTTCTGGTTACTCCTGTGTCCACATTTAGTCCTGACTCTGTCCACGTTTAGTCCTGACTCTGGTCCACGTTTAGTCCTGGACCTGGTCCACGTTTAGTCCTGACTCTGGTCCCAGTCTAGTTTAGTCCTGACACTGGTCCACGTTTAGTCCTGACTCTGGTCCACGTTTAGCCCTGACCTCTGGTCCACGTTTAGTCCTGACTCTGGTCCACGTTTAGTCCTGACTCTGGTCCACGTTAGTCCTGACTCTGGTCCCGTTAGTCCTGTTAGTCCTGATCTGGTGATTTGTTTCGATGTGTTTTCTGCCTTGTTTCAATAAATTTGTTCTTCTTTCAAGTCAATTATTTGCTGGCGAAGTAAAACATTTTACAAATGTGAGTCAAATCTATTGAAAAGAGTCAGAAATGTCTTGAAACAAACGAAATAAGCTGCCAAATTTCTAGTTTTAGTAGTTAGAACCGAGATTAGATAATAACTTCTGGCTGTATAGCCTATTGTACTTATACTTTTTTAATGACATCACAAGGAGTGTTTCTAATCTAATGATTGCATTTTAAACACGCTGGGTTTTGTGGGATTATCTGAACATGCATCAGGGCGTGTGTCAATAAGAAGCAGCTCAGCCTCATTCTCCTGAACATTAGTCTGTGTACGTCACTTCTGTTGAACATTATTGTCCACGTCACTTCTGTTTCTGTTTGTCCTTCTCAAACACATTCGATCAAAGCAGGATAGAGGCAGCAGCAGGTAAAGACACATGTAAGGCCACGTTTTGAATGTTTGTCACAGATGTGTTTGGACTCATGTTCTCGTGGTCGTTGCAGGAGCCGGAGCTGTGACTGAACATGTCTCTTCACTGGGAGGACGATGAAGACTTTGACCTTCCTCCTGGAGCTGTGCGGCTGTGGTCAGGAGTTCCTCTCAGCGTAATCTATCTCAGCATGTCTACTTCACTAGAGCAGTGAACAGGGCTGGGCTAAATGGCAAAAAAAAATTATTATCACAACTCTCCTGGACAGATCACAATTTTGATTTTATCACAATTCTTGTCGACTATTGTCTTTTGCTTTAGGTAAATACAATCTTCTGCTTTTTCTGAAAGTTCCTTCTTTACTGTGATTGGTTAAATCCAGCTGTCACTCACTCCAGAGCAAAACAAAGACTGACCAGTGTTGTCAGATTTTCAGAGAAAAACGTGTCAAAGCCTTTGACAATCTAAAGACAAGCGACCTCAGCTCATAAATAAAGTTATTCAAATAATGGATTCATTAGAACATTGTGTGATAATACAGTTTTGCATTTCCAACACTAATAACAGCTTTTGAAATGTTCCATATGTTTTTGTAAATCAAACTTGAAAATTTGCTTAAAGGTGCACCGTGTAACTTTCTGGAGGTGAAATTCAACATCACAACTCAAGGCAAATAGACCCTTTTCATGCCACGTCACAGTGACGTAATAGCTCCAGTTGGAGGCAAAAAAGACGAAAACTCATAGCTGACGCATTAAAAGTTCGAAGTTTTTATTGTGGTTAAAATATCGTTTTGTTGTGAACTGTGACTAAGACTTTTGTGTCTAATGTTAGGCCTGACCTTACCCAGACGTACAGGTGCAGTTTCATGAACAAACTGATCTGTTTTATTTAGAATTCTAGCTAAAACTGTACTGTTGTCAATCATTCCATTTTTAGTCACAAAACCCTTATTTTCTACTTTAGCAAAGCCTTTAACGAGAGCTAACAGATTTTCAAAGCTACAATCAACCAATTTTGTTGGACTAAATTAATCTTAAAATAATTACTATTAAATGTTGTGTCTCTGAAGCACTAATAATGGAGGTGTACACATTAGCATATTTAGCATTAAGCTTCAAGACACGGATAAACTGGTAAAAGACAGCATTTTAGCCACTACTAGGTTTAGCAAAGTAAACGAACCTCAAATAAATGTAAAAATCACCTCTTCAGCCTCGTGAAAGAGCAGATCCCTGATCCAAGACGAACCACACAAGCTCAGACAAATGCTTCGATCCGTCAGAAGTAATTCACCAAAGTTTTGTGTCAAGTCCCACAGAGTAAGTTACGATATATATCCTGACCGTTTCTATCAGAATTTGACTTTTTTTTATGTTTTTGTGTTTAAAATCCCTCCAAAAACGAGTTAGTTTACACTGGTTTAGATGGAGGTACGTCGTCTTTTGAACTTACATTATTTTCCATGAAAATTATTTATTTAGTGTTAAACAAACATCTAAACTAGAAAACATGCGTATATTAAAGTTTATGTTTTGGCCAAAAAGTTACACGATGTACCTTTAAATTCACCTGGAACTTGATTTGAAAGACCTCAACACATGACCTTGAAATTCATAAAACTATTAAAAACAGATGCTCAAATTCATTATAAAGAAACAAACTTGACATCTCTGAGGCTAACAGAAGTATTTTGGAAATAATTGTGTGTATTTTAACAAAACAGATGCATTAAATAGAGAAATTTTTATCACGTTATTGTCCAGATCTAAGAGGGAATTTAAGTTTATTTTCCAAAGACTGTAATTTTCAGTGAGCCTGGGCCAGAGGTGTAAGCTGAGCCTCCATTTAAGTTCAGGGTAGCACTGTTAATGAACTAGTATTTTAGTTTTTTCTTTTTGTAAAATGAGATACTAACGCTTTACCACTTATCTACATTGCCATTTGCTTACTGAACCAAAACCTAAAACCTAAGCCAGACACACACTAAATAAATAAGAAAATCTGATCTGGCCCCCGGACCTTATGTTGAAACAGCCCTGCACTAGAGCTACAGTCAGGACTTCTTTTTCCCGAATGTTCAGTGTTGCCAGATGTACAATAATTATCATATTTGTACAATAACTTCAACTTCTATATAATGTAGGATCAATAATTTTAAGTCACTGTAAAAAATAAGATAATTTCAAAGTGCATTTGGAAGGTATTTTCTTTGTCTTGACTAACTTGAGTTCACCTAATGGACCAAAAACTGATTCAGGATCAGAAACATTTAACACAGCGTGAACTTTAGTGGTTTTCACACTCATTCCTATCCACTCAATTACTATATAGTCCTGCCCTGTTCAGTGACTGGTCAGTTACTTATTCATCTGGTCTTTCAGACACGAAGTGCACTATTTGCTGCTGGAAAGCAGGTCACGTGACTCTTCCCCTTGAGTTTGGTAACGGTCGGCAAAAAAGTCCAGATAAAAATGAACTTTTGCAATAAATACTGGCCAAGTCCGTCTGACACGCACATATTTATGGACTACTAATCATAATACAAGTCTGGTTTAACTTAGACAATACATTCAACCACAAACAGACTGGATAATTCCTCTTTACAGCCCCAACTTTAGGTAAGCAGCTAACGTTAGCATCTTTATGGCTAACCGGTTTTCAGTTACGAGTGTTTTGTTTCTTCTCCGGCTCAACAGTGAGTTTAAGCGGCTCCTTATCATCTTTACTTCAGTCGTGTTGTTTACAGTTAAAGACTTGACGCTGGTCCACGTTGTTTTCTGATTCTCGCAATGAATTGTGTCCATATTGACCGTTATAGTGCCATCAATGTTCCACTACTTTTCCAGATGCATTGTGGGACATTTTGAGTGCACTACTTTTTCATCTGCTGGACCTTTGGAGACCACTACAAAATGGGGGTGACCCCTGAATAGTGACCTTATAATAGTAGTTAGGGCGCACATTCGGAGACAGCCCAAGTCTTCAAAACCTCGCCTTCACAACTGCTCCGTGACCTCTGACCCCCGACTGCCCCATTTACAACCAAACACACAAGAACGGTCTGCAGACCGCTTCAGACGGACAACACTCGACTTGGTGTGAAAGACCCTATAGGTCATTCTTCATAATCTATTGAACCCTAATAATTTGCTGGATGTGTCTATCTGTGTGTTTTCAGGTAAAACATACTTAATGTACCACGGCACCAGCAGCAAAAACGCCCAGTCCATCCTGAGCTCCGGCCGCTTCAAACCGTCCTCAGGTGGGATTCTGGGTCCTGGAGTGTATCTGTGCGGAACCCTGCAGAAGGCCAGCCGTTACCCCACTGGTCACCCGGAGCAGGACCGGGCCGTGCTCAGGGTCCTGGTCAAAGTGGGGTAAAGTCATCCCCATAAAGAGAAAGGACCACCCCTCCTCACCACCTGGTCCGATCAGGGATACAGCACCGCCTCCTTGTCTCCGGACTGTGGGACGGAAGAGAGCTGCGTGTTTGACCCGAGAAGGATCGAGATCATCGACGTCATCAGACCAAAGTCACACTGAAGGACCCAGCTCATCACTGACCTCACACCAAGAAAATGAGACACGGACGATACTTTAAGAGCATTTCATAGTCAGACTTCTCAGTACTTAGTTACTCCCTGTCCAAACCTTTCCAACCTTCAGACAGAATTTACTTGTGACTCCAAACCCAAATCCAGGCTGTGGCTCCTAAACTCTGGAACACTCTGCCACAATCCCTCAGTGAACCGACTCTGTAACTTATTTAAAAGGCAGCTTGAAGACACTTTTATTTAAGAAAGATTTTGGTGGACCCTTTTATTTCATCCTTTTTGTACGAGTCTGCTCTATGTAAAGCACTTTGTGAGTTTTATTTGTGAAAAGCTATAATATAAATAAAGTTTATTTGCAACTTAAATTAACAATGCACCACAATACAGGGATCGGGCATCAGATCCATAATGTTTTTCTGTTTTAGTTATTAGTTACATCAAATCAGATTGAAACTTTCGGATGAGAGTCGAAACATCTTGATCTTCTACAACGCCGTCCAGATGACAACTTCAGAACCTTCTTCTATGGATCACTCCTGGACAAATGAAGGATTACACTCAGTGTAAAATATGCACAGTGTAACATTCAATTCAGTTCAATTTATTTGTATAGTCCAAAATCACAACAGCAGTTATCTCCACTCCGTGGACTTCAAATGATTGTTGATTTAGCAAACAAAATTGTCAGAAAATCAAACAATGAAACATTTGGTCAAAACCAACAGAAACAAAGAAAATAAGAAACAGTCATTATTGGAAAATGCAGGCCGATTGTTTTAACATCAATCAGGCAGATAAATAATTGTCCCAGAGCATCCCCTGTCCTTAGACCCTCCTCTTTGGTAAGGAAAAACTACACTAAACAAAACAAAACAAAAAACAAAAGAATACTATTACAAATATTTGTAAAAGTATTATTATATACTTTCAAGTGTTTTTTTTAACAGATGAGTCCCATCTGCAATTAAATTTAGGAAGTTTGTAAGCACCTCTTTAGGACGTCCTACTCTATTGAAGAAAGAGCAGTCTTGAATAGCACAACACGAGTCATATGAAACAAATTACCGGAGAACCCAGCTAACCAATATCTGCATATTTAAGGAAAAAGTGCTTGTAACAAAAGTATTACGCAAACAGATTACTAACACTCTTAACTACCTAAAACTAAACAAACACATCTTTGATGTTCTAATACCACGAAACAAGGTTCTACCCACACGAAATCCAATACCATAGACACCAGAAACTGCTTTTATATACAACACGTAAACCCGGATAACTATAATTGACATCCACCATAAAAACATCGACATCTGAGCAAAAGTTCTGTACCTAATCCTGTTTGGATCTGAAGTGCTGCTTTGACACTGTCGTTACATGACAACCTTATTAACCACAGAACATAATACAGAGGACTGGCAGTGGCAAGCATCTCTGGCTTCTGCCAACTAGAATGCGTTTAAGTCCTTCTAAGAAAGACATGGACTAGTATTTTGCTTGGAAAATTGCGGACAAATTGCGTGTCTGAGACATGCGCCTTGACCTTGATCGCGCTGTTAGCCAGGGGGATCGCCATCTTCGAGCCAGACCCCTCTTTCAATTTGTCACATGAGCTTCCAATCATAGTCAGTATAAAATACTCAAATAAAATATAGATGTGTTAATCACACTAGATCCGTATGCTTGGACACGAATAACACTTATACGTCAGACCCGGAACAAAAAACATACAAAACAAACAACAAAACAAAAAAAAACAAAAAAAAAAAAAAAAAAACACACTAAAATCTGAACACGAAAAAGCACAAGCCCCCTAAATGAGCGACCACATGTCCCACACACCAAAAGTCCTCTGAGCCCACAGGACGTCCAATACCACCAACTTGTAATAACATCTGCCGAGTGCTCTTCTCTACTGGGTTCAATGCAGTTACCGTCAGGCTGGGAGGAGGATCTCATACACTAATCTTTCATAGTCACTACAATCTGCGCGTACCAATATCGCCAATATCTTGTGTAGCCGTTATTTTCTCTCGGAGCAACAAACCTGACTCGGCTATTTTCTCCACTCGCGCCATTCCGCATCTCTTCTCTCTCATTCATACTCAATTGCTTTCTCTCTCTCCCTCTCTCTCTCTCCCATCTACAATCCTCTCTCTCGTAAAAATGCCATCCGGCCTCGCTCTCTCTGTTCCTCTCTTGCCGAGGGTCCACACACTTCAGCTGTGCCCACAGCTTTGGAAACCAAAGAAATAAAATTCGAGCGCAAACCATGATATGAAATCCCCACCTGACTAACGCGCCCGCACCTGATGCCCCCTCCGTAGCGGTAGACGGAGTCAGCGCACCGATTGGTCCGCATCCGTGCTTCGGAATCATGAACAACGAAACCAAACCTCAACTAGCGCCTCGAAACTGCCAACCCGCTCGTGGCTAGAAACGCACCAACGCAGCGATTACCTTCGCTCGAAATTCAGAGCAAGTTCTGCATTCTCAGACGCAGGACCTGACGAGCGTACATTTCTGGACCACGAATCACCCAATCCACACACGATGCAAAATAAGAGCTTATAGACACTCTATTTATTAATTGTACAGAAATTGGATGAATCGGTTATGTTTTCGTCTAATAAAGTAAAATAAAATATCAATAACACTACGTTAACTTGATAGTAATGTATCTCATACTGTGAACTGTTCATCAATCGATAAGGCCGGACACATATTTCAAAGAGGAATTCTCAAAAAGAAAATTTGCAAAGATACAAACTACCACGCTTCACGCCAAATAATCAGCCAACGAACAAACACTCACTATCACATAATACTATATACAAACTACATAAACACAACACCCTAACTATAATCCCCATACAAACCAACCCACCCGCAACAACAACCCACCAACGCACGAAACAACAACATAATCAACCAAACAACCCACACAACACAACTCAAAAACCCACATACAAACAACAAACGAAACCAATAACAGATACCTCCACAACCAACAAAAGCACCCAAAACCATACCAAACAAAAAACCTAAAACTAATACGCACGTGTCCCCGCCAACCCTGATGCCAAAGTTCACCCCCTTGGATCATATTGTCACTACGACAACACCTGGGCATGTCGAAAATACTAACTCCCTTTATGTAATGGCCATGTCCAACAGTGATGGGCTCTCGCTGTGAGAGTGACGGGTGCACTCAAATTAGTCATATCTAATAAATATGAACTAGAATACGAGAACGAATCAGCCATCAGCAACAAAAATGTGCAGTATCTAGCCCTGTATGGCCACTCTACACGTATAGAGAGTTTGCTATAACAATGTTACTTACAAATCACAAGTACGAACACATTTTAAAACCGACATTCTTACACTTGAAATAAGCTTTGATATTGAACCTATTTCAAGTACCATTTATGTACCTTTTTAAATTTTTATTGCTCTCAATTGATTTCAACCACAAAACTAAATGGAGAAACAGATCTTGAAAAAACATTACTTTTATTTTATCAGCTTTAACAAGATCTTCAATTTATATAAGTCACAGTTAAGCAAACAACATTATGGAATGAATGTAGTGCCACAATATAATAGACACACAAACAAATACTTCTAATTCCTGCAAAATCAATTCAGCCCAAGTTGCCAGTGTTTCTGAGGCTGTACCTATTTAAGTATTCACCTATTCATAAGGAAAAATGCACCAGTCACAACAGACAGAAGCAGGTCTTATGTATAGTGGACGGAATAATTATACTACACCATGCATTCACTTTCCCCTCTTAACATATAAATTATCTGACCTTGTTTACGAGACTTTTAATTTGCAATTTAGTGCCTACTTGCCCTGTTACAACTCTCTCATACTAATATTCTATGGTACTCCATGGGGCACATCACGTGGCTGAATAGTCATTAACATTGTCTAACATGTAAATATTAGAAATCCTCCTGTACATAACAATCTAAACCCAATCAAAGAGTCTGTAGCATAACCCTCGACTAAAGTATAATACAGACACATCCATCCATAACCAACTCACAATAACCGGCAACAATGATATGGAGAAGAGGCTTTGTACATGAAAACTATAGAAGACCGTATTTAACAACAGACCACACTACCACAAATGACTGAAAACAACCCAAATGATCAACCACCTGTGACGCGTATACACTGTTATCTCTACAAACAGTGCATACAAACAAATCAACCCGCACTGCCTTTTTGACAACCCTTTTCTCTTCGTTCAGATTTAAATTTTCAACAAATATACATTAATGGTGCGAGCATGATGGCTCCACTTA